>VWZG01013026.1:1415606-1483697 GCA_013396735.1 Grallaria varia | reverse complement strand
AGTGTCCCCCAGCCCTCCTGCAGTGTCCCCCAGCCCTCCTGCAGTGCCACCACCCCTCCTGCAGTGCTGGCCTCGATGGATCCCCAGCAGACCCAGCACACCTGCACTTCCCCTCTCGGCTGGAAGGCACCGCAGCCCCCCTGCCCAGCTCTTTATCTCACTGCTCCCATGCCTGCCCAGAAAACGCACCATTGTCTTCCCAGAGAGAAGCCACACAAATCATCGTGCCCTGGGTGGAAAGCCCACTCGATACTGCATTTGTAACTGCAGAGAATAGGAGACAGTGCATTCAAAAGAGGGATGCAGAATAGGTAATTAAATGTCAGACTGGTTCTAGGGTAGAAGACGCAGCTGTTGCACAAAATACTGGTTTGCTAAGTTCGAAAACAGCTACAAAAGTTATTTTTAACTGGATTAAAGGAAAACAGGCAGGTAAAGATATGGCTTGATGCAAGATACACTGCAGCATTTTTGGGTCTTGGTTCTGAATCATTGAAACAAGGAGGATTTTTGCCACTGGCTTTAGCAGAACAGAACTAGCTATTAATGGACTAAAAAATTACTTATTTTCTTCTTAGAAATTTCAAAATAATTTTGAATCCAGAGAGAATAAATAGCACCATTGAGATACACTAAGATAGGATGGTAGGCAGAAATGGAGTTTAAATGGTGCTGGGGAAGCTGAAAACTAAGTGGCTAGCACAGAAAAAGCTATATATAGAAAAAGAGATTTAAGCAAAAAATTGAAGTCTAACACATGTTCAATGCTAGATGAAAACAGAAATGAAATATTCATGGAATTTACTTTCTAATATCTTTACATGTGGTGTTTTTTTCTTTCGTTGGTTGGTTTTCCAAAATTTCATCCTGACAGCTTATGCCACATCTAAGGACAGAAGGCTCCAGAAACTTTTCACTGAGGAAATTTTTATCATGATTAATACACTTCCAAACACCTATTTCAATCCTCATTTTCAAGTTATTTTGTTAGCCATTGAAAAAACTGTGTATTGTTTTGCTTCAGTATACAGTGAGCCATGAAAATCAAATTCTGTTTACAGCAGGACCAGATTTTCTCTTATTTCAGACAGTCATTTTCACAGAAAAACCCTTTATGTGTCATTACTACTGACATTACAACCTTCTCCAGTTGCCCCCAAGACCTGGTTGTTCTGTAGCAGACAATATTTGACATCTTAGTTTGCAATCTCAGGAAAAGCCAAGAGAGCAGCAACTGTCCTGTCACCAAAAAAAAAAAAAAGGCTTTATAGGCTGGTAAATATTCCACATTTCTATGGTGATGTGATAAAAATTGGTATGTTTGAATCAAGAGTGTATCTGCTTTGTGATTAATTGTAGATGTCAATACTGAGAGGTACCTGCAAGGCAATTAGCACTGTACTCACATAAATGTCACCCACTGTAAATACAGAATGGAAATAAACAGACAGATTGGCCTGGTGCATGTTTGGATTTGGAACAAGTGTTCCAGAAATGTGATTCCTAACTGAGCCAGTTTTTTATTATGTGCTGCTGATATGCTACAAAAGACCTCTCTCTTTCTTTTTTTCTGGTATATCATGAGGTTAATCCACCCACCTCTCGAAAATGTCATGTGGAGATCATTCCTAACCATAGCCATCACCATATTGATGAATCCTAACAAAAAACCCCAAAAACAAACCACCAAAAAATCAAACCAAACAAAAAAAAACAACAAAAACCCCACCCTGTACAAACTTATGTAGTTAAGGCTGTAAATGCTGAGACTGAGGTAGAATTTTTTTTTTTGCCATTAGAGTCCAAATTGATACATTTTATTATATGCTTTACAGTGGCTATTTAATTTGACAATCCTTTTCTGTCCTGTCTCCCCCAATCTTATAGTCATGTGAACAACTGAGAACAGAATCAAACTCCAGGCTGAGAGTTAAGGAGCAAACAAACAGAGGCTGCTGTCACTGCTACGCAGAACCAAATAAACACTACCAGAATATAATGAACAAACTGACATTTCATACTTTGAGTTCTATAAATGGGAAACAACAACACTGACCACCCTCCTCCACCTTTTTTTGGGCATTCAATCACTATTCTACAGTAGATTAAAATCTGGAATGTAACTGTTTCTATAGGCTGAGAGGGGGGCTCTTCTGTTTCATCACATAGCCAAGATTTTATTTTTTCTGGTGTTTTTCTCCTTTTAACTGTAACATATTAGCTGCTGGTGGCCTTTGAAAAACTAGAGGATCAGATGATGCTGGCTCTCCTTCTTTCCATCTGCTAGCCTACATAGCAAGGAAACTACTACATATCTTAAATATTACTTTCCTATGAAACTAATTAGTACAGATGCAAGAATCTCATGGTTGTGGTAGGTTTTGTGACAGAACTTTACTTTAAAGTAAAGCTCATCTAGAAAGTTGGAAATCCTTGCCTGTAAAGGTCTTTCATTAGTAGCACACACTAAACAATGATCACTGCTGTATGATGAGAGACAAATTAATGAATCAAACATTACAGATTTCATCACATTGGCTCATTTGCATTTAAGCTGGTTTCCAGCTCTGTCATGCATTTGCTTTTAAACAAGCCCCTGTGGATAGTGCTGCAATGTTTGATTCATTAATTTGTTTCTCAGCGTACAGCGGTGCTCACTGCTCACTATACGGTGAAATACTTTGAAAATATTTGTTTTAACAACCTATCCTTTATTTTAACAAAGAAATGATAACCCTGGAGTAGGAAATGCTGGCCATTTTACAACAGAGCCCCTGCCAAATCTCCCAGTTGCTACCCCAGCCCATCGTTAGACCACTGTGATATTATCTGGATTAAACCTTCACAGCTTGCTCTCAGATATTCTACAATTTCATCAAGCTTCAAGCCAGCTCTTTGGGTTAGTATTATGATGCCAAATTCAACTCCTGGGAAGTTAAAGGTGGCTTTAAGCCTTTGCTCTGCAGTCCTTGGATCAGTCCCAAGCAGTGACTTCGATCAGCCTCCCGGACGCTCGGTGACATTGTGCCACCACTGTGCCTGGTACAGCGGCCCCTCCCCACTGCAGCAGAGCAGGCTGCTTGGCAAAGCCATCTCTGGGAGAGCTGGACAACTTTGGAATGGGTTTTTGGTTTGCAACAGCTTGGATTGGGTGACCTTACAGCGCGCTGCAAGCTCCATCTGTTTTTGAAGGAAGGAGAGGCACGTTCCCTGGCTGGTCAGTGCGCGGGAATGAGCCTTTGGTAATTACATGGGAGGTTGAGTTCTCAAGCTCTTGCCTGAACCTCAAAACTTAAGTTTATATACTCGAATCAGCCCTAATTATACATGTATAGCTCTGTTGTAGCAAGCATTGCTCATGTTTGATTCTAAAGAAATAAATACACACAGCAAATGAATCTGGGAGCTGGTTTAGTAGGCACCAGGAATTGGAGAGGAAAATGCTCCTCTAGCTAGAGCTTCCCTTCCTCTCCCATGGCTGTGAGGGACTGCAGCTTATGAAGGCAGGCCCATTGGACAGGAGGATGCATTTGGACTATGGGATTCATGGAAATGAGGGTCTAATTAAATGAGCTGTGTTTTTCATGGAGCACATGAACGGAAGTGGAAGCATCATGGAAGGTTTTCATATGCCTAGAGCTGGAGTTAAGTAGCATCAGCACATAACATTGCACAGTCCTTTCCCACCACTCCGCCTTTTTTTTTAATATGTTGAACAGGAAAACAATAAATGTAATTGATATCATACAAAATAAACCATCAAGACAGAAAGGCAACATCCTAAACCTGCATTTCAGAGGTCTTATATGGAAAATAATTAAAACCTTCCCCTGGCTTACTCCAAGTAATCCACAGATTCAACTCTACACTAAAAAACAAACAAAGACCCCTCCAAAAACTAAAAGAAACCCCCCCTCTTCATTGTCAAACATAAGTTACAATATGCTGACTGCAACCAACCCAAAGGCCACCCTACAGCCAGAATAAAATGACCCCAGGAGAGCCCAAGTGCTGCATGTGAGACGTCCCTCCACTGATTAACACACAGGCAAAAGTTGTCTCCTGTTTCCATCCCACCAGAAAGCCCCCAGGAAAGACTATTCCTTTCCACTCCCCATGAGGAAGGAGGGATGAAGTTTGTAAGGGACACCAAAACCTTTGATAGACAGCTTGACATGTTTCCTAAAATATATACGTGATATTTTCTGCAGCAGAAAACCACTTAGTCTTTCTTTACAAATGCAATATCATGACATATTTAACTATATCCTTAGTTTTACCTGCAAGGAATTATATAATGGGAAATTCTAAAAGTTATTTGAAAGGATGGAGGAATTGTAATGTTTATTACAAGAAATGTACCTCACTGAAAAATACATTTTTTGATAATAATCTCTATATTTTTCTTCCTTGAAAGACTGTATTTCCCAAAGACAGACTAAACACTCACAGAGAAAAGCTAGGCTGTCTTCACACTAATGCAAGAATTTATAAATATTCCTATAGGAGCTTGCACAATCCAATTATAAGACAATTTTATATTAAACACCCAATTAGGTCACTCTTGCTCAAGGTAGAGATCCATTTCTTACACACATAAGTATCTTGAGTCAAAAAAGTATAAAACAAAATAAGCAAAAACAAAAAAAAACCAAAAAACAAACAAACAAAAAAACCAAAACCAAACCAAAACAAAAAACTCAAATCAGGGAGGTGAAAATAAAGAACTCCATGAGAAGAACGTGTTAACTGCCCTACACTTTCCTCCCCAGCTCTGCTACCAGACTCGTGGAGCTGGAGCAGAAACGATGGAGGAGGAAATAAACCTTTTAATGAACCAAAGCAGTGGCTGTGCTGTCCTTACTACTGCCCTAATGCCAGAAGCGCATTCGCTGGTTGATTCTCTCCGGTGCAATGCAGGGCTTAGTCTCTTAAAACAGCTGATTTCATAACAAAGAGTACACGATAAAATTCCACAGTGGTCTGCTCTCAGACATCAACCCTTAAAAAAGCCCCCAAAACCCCAATCCACGCAAAACCCTGGTGAAACAAAACCCCAACCCAAGCATTCTTAAGCTGCAGCAAGGAATATTCACATTAGACATTAGCAAATTAGTTTCAGTCATCTAAATTAAGGCATTTTGACACCAGACTTTCAGACACCTACAGAAGGTGACTCTCCTCTTTTTAAGGTGGGTTCAACAGCTCTCCTGACTCTCCCAGTCCCCCCAGTGCACACCTGTATTTTAGATGGTGAACTTAGGTGAAATTAGTCCCAACCTAATGAAATCAATGAAGTTTGTTTAAGCACAACAGACTGTTTATGAAATGTGCCTATGAATTTCCATCGCTTGTGTTTCATTTGAGAGCACAGACTAATCTCTGTCAGGTAGAACTGAGGTGGAGTTTCCTGTGAGGAGGTGCTGTGCAAACATCATTCTGATTAACTCTGCCCCAGCTCTTTCCAGTTCTTTTGTATTTTCGGTTTTATTTCTTCCCTAACGAAAACAGATTCGTCAACATGCAAATAAACTAACGTTCTTAAACTGTGAATATGAAAGAGTCCTCCTCTACTTCTCACTGATATCCTTCCCATTTACAGAAAACTCACGTATCAATTAAACTCACCTGTTAATTAAAAGCTTGTCTGGAAAATTCCTTGCTAGTTGGAAGCAAAAGAAAGTATAAAAAGTATCTGAATGGTGAAGCTTTGAATTTTAATTACTAACTCACAGGTTTGTTTGTGATCCCTCAGGTGTTGGCTGGGCAACAGCAAAGAGTTGGAAAAAAAGAAACAAAATTATTTTGTAATTCCTGCTGTGGGGAAGAAAATGTATCGAGAAGGCTTCCAATATTTGCTTCTTATCTTGTTTAGATTTGCTCTTTATTAATGTACTTCTAAGAAAGATCTACACAAAAAGTAAGAGATTCTGGAAGATTACAGGCAACTACACTACAGTGAATAATTGTTCTCCAGATTGGATTTTTTCTTTTTTAATAATATGAAAATTCCTATTGTGTTTGTCTCACAATGGAGAATATCAATATAATTATAAATAAAAATAATGCTTATAAATCTGGAATAAAGGCAACAGTTTGTATCAGATAATAGATTACATATATATATATATTAAATTTGATGACTTGTTTATTTTATATGCATCTAAATAGAAAAGACATTAGCAGTTTTAATTAAAAACTCTGGGACTCGTAGAAATGTGATCCCTCTCTCTACTTATCCATATAATAGTTGGGGTTTTTATAATTTTGTTTCTTTCCTACAATTTTTAGAAAAATGATCTTTTTTATAACTTAACAGAATAGTTTGTCTAAAGAAAGAAAGTCTCTAAACTAAACATTGAGGCAGGGGATAGTTCTTCTACTCTTCCCCATCAAGATAATCACTCTCTCCCTCCCAAAGTCATAATATTTTAATAATGTGCCATTTTTAGTGTCCCTTCATTAGGGATAAATAGCTAAGATACTGATTTGGATCAGCAATTTTTCCAGTAAGAAAATTCATTTTGACCTTTTGCAGAGGAACTTAAAAGATTTCATGAGGTTTCTGATGAATCTTTAGATATGAAAACTTTGGCCATCTGAATCAGATGAGATTTACACACTGAGCACTCCAAGAACTGGGATGAGGACTTTGAGTTTTTTTCTCAACATCCACACAGCACTTTAAAAAAGTTCAATTATCACTTAAACTACTGTTCTTGCTAATTGACTTGCACAGAACCTGATGACAACAGCACATGCAATTGAAGTAACTCTGTTCACGTTAAGTAAGTTTTCTTCCTCAACACATTATTTTCAAATTGAACAAGAAAAAAAAAAGGTAAAAAGGACCATAAAACATAAATATTTTATTTACCATATATAAGCCACATTCAAATAGATTGAGTGAAAATACTAAGCAGAAACTGAACACAGATGGGTGTGGCTGTTTGAGCCTGGTACAGGTTGTAAGAAGCTGAAAAACCAGATGCTGCTTTAAAGTGCATTTAAGAGACTAGGGATGTTAAACAGCTCCGATTCCACTTGCATTAAGTTTATGGTGAAGGTTTCCTTGTCAGATGAGCGAGACTTTATGAACTGTAACAGCACAAGCCATTTTGGGCTATTACACTCGGCTGAGGGCTGCTGGTTTAGCAGTATATATGCAGTTATATATTTGGGCAGAGTCTTCTGCTCTCTGTGTAAAGGTAAAAATTCTGAATATGGTGAAAGTCAGTAGTTTTTGTAGCCTTAAATAAATTAAAATGTTAAAGTGCATTAGGAGTGGATGAAGAATAAATGGTGAGAAATTCAATCAATGTTTAAAAAAAAAAAGAAAAAGAAAGAAAAGGAAAAAAACCCCTGTAAAGTAGGAAGCCCACTATCATGCATTTTTTTTTAGCTGAATGTCTTTCAGATGAAGACAATATCTTGTTTACTGCAGTTTCCTGGGGGACAGGCCTTGTAAACAGACTCTTATTTACAATGGAAAATACATTGCACCAGGGGTAGCCATGATACATCCAAATAGCCAAGCTACAATTACTGAGACATTTTATGAATCTGTAATTCAGAAAAGAATGCCTTATGAAAATTCAAGACATCTTCAGGTCTTATGTAGGTTACTTGTAAATATGACTTTAAAGATTAATACATATTCTTTCTGGAAGAATAAGACACTGAAAAAATGACATGTGGCCGGAATTCAACATGAAGAGATGAGTAGGTATTTTTTAGGTAACACAAAGTGCAATTTTGGATGTTTTTATTGAAGAATTTATTCAGATACATCTTCTATTGTTATTTATAAAAGGCTTTGCTTTTCCAATACAGGACAAAGCCACCCCATTCACTCCAAGGTGATTAAAATACCTTTGAGAATATTTTGCATTCAAACAACACATTTATTCCAATGGGCTGGAGGCACAACACGATTACAACTAATGCACAAGTATCGAAGACAACCAAGGGGTCAGGGTAACTTGGATTATCCAGTGGGATGGGTACTATCTACCACTTGTGAAATTCATCCTTTTTATTCACAACCACTGATGCAGAAAACACGATATGAACATGTAACAGGAGAAGTGTCTGCTGTGTCTGGGTGCAGACAGTCGAGTCCACCTGGTGTCCCACAGACCAAGGAGCTCCAGGGGAAGCTCACCCTGAACTTGGCTTTTTAAGATAAAATACCATCTCTTGAGCCAAGTTTGGAATGCCTAAACTCACGTCCCACATGATCTGTAAACTGTGTAATCCTTCTACAAACACCAGCTGTTGATTGGGGATATGTAAGTCGGAGAAAAAGGTTTGTTATGTGCCTGACCCCTGACAGTCTCTGATGCAATTAATGAGTCACTGATATTCAGAGAGGTTTTTGTATTACCAACTATATTACCCTTTCCTTTCCTTAGTTTCATTGATCCTCTGGAAATGAAGGCAGAAGATAGAAATTCCATGAGAATTTTCCCAATGATCGATTTTTCCTTGTATCCAAAGTATGAGGAAATGTTAGGCATCCTTTTCTGTTTATGACTGAACAGTTAAACTAAGAGGAAAAAACAGCAGAAAAATACATTGCAAATTTCTCAACGTTTTGCATTGTTCAGTCTTTAATAAAAATACCAGCTGAAAAGGATTGTCACTTCCTAGGAGAAATGGTAAACACTAACGATCATTTTCAGTCTAATTATTATGAGTTTTTTTCTCTCTTCAGCACCAGTTTCTTAAGTGTTTTTTTTCCATTTTTCATTCTTCTTGTCATATATATGTTTTATCCTTAACATTCAGACGTGTTTAAACAACACAAAAACCTTCATAATTTTGACTGTTTCCAGGAAGCATTTGTCAGCACACTTAACTCCATTCCAAATTGCTCTAAAAGTGTTCTTTTAAAGAGCAATAAGAAGTTATTATTCATAGAGTCATGCTTTTTTTGTTAGACTTACTTTTTGGCATCCAACATGAATTCCAGTGTTTTCTGCGTGTTACTGTTAATTTGTGCTTCCTGGGGAGGGGCTGTTCTCTTCCTTTATGGCAGCTGTAAATGACTTCTTCTAAATAGATATGAGACAGAATCCTATATAAAAAGGGCAAATCACATTAAGCTTCTATATGATCCTTGATCTTCTGCCAGCACATCTGATCCATTTCCAGAGTACACGAGTCCGGCTGTGTGCCTTGGTTAATAAATAAACAGTTCCTGTAAAACTTTTTTTTTTTTCTCCTACCACCTTACTCTCCGTGTTGTTTGAAGAAATCCATGTTATATTTCAATCAGGATCTCTTTCCTTAAGAGAATATTAGTAGTGTCTGAGGTCTGAAACTTTATAAAAGGAGTAAATCCCTCTTTTGTGAGCAAAGCTTTTGGCAAAATATTTTTTCCATGTATTGTGCAGTCTGTTATCATCATGATCAGCACAGATTTTGTAAATCCCAACAGCCTGGGCTCTTGTGAGTGAGAAATTTCACTTCTCCAAATGAAGTGAAAGGCTGCTGTATGGGAGTTAGCATGGAAATCACTCCCTCACTGGTGAGCACTTTTCTGCTTCTATTCGTGGCAAATATGATAAAATACAACTGTCATTATGTTTAGTAATATAGACTCATATTAGCTGAGAGATGGACTACAGCTCCTAAAATAATTTCATGTTGCCACTAAATATTTTGAGTGCTGAAAATTGAAAAATTCGAGCCGCTGCCACCCCGATCTGCGTCTGCACAACTTCTGCAATAAACCATCAATGAACTCCTTTATCAATTAGAAACTGATTTGGGATTTAGTGCTATATGTAATATTTAATATTATATAGAACTACCATATTGAATATATTTTAGGCTTACAAACTGCTGGTCTAGTTTCTACGTGATCTGTAGTGGTGCAGAGGAGGGAAGTTCAGGGCCCCTCCCTTAGGCCAGACCTGTCTATGCTCAGCTTAGTGGCAGCACAGGGCAGGAGGCTCCTACCAGCCGGACACAGGTGGCTTGGAATAATTTCCCAGCCTCTCGTATTTCCCACCTGGAAAAGTGCGGGATGGCAGCAGAAGCTGCACCCTCCAGCACGGTGCAAGACAACTGTCTCAAACCTGACTGTTTTTCCAACCCTGTTAATGAGAGGGG
Source organism: Grallaria varia (assembly GCA_013396735.1). Classification (NCBI taxonomy): domain Eukaryota; kingdom Metazoa; phylum Chordata; class Aves; order Passeriformes; family Formicariidae; genus Grallaria; species Grallaria varia. The sequence goes on along the minus strand of VWZG01013026.1, from coordinate 1,473,578 downwards.
AAAACAACTGGAGAAGGTGAGCCCGCACTTTGGGTTTGTACAGGAGGTGCTTCTGCTCCTGGGTGAGCGTTGCCAGGACTGGGGCTGGGGCACGGTTTGTCCTACAGGCACCACAACCTTTCAGCACTTGGAGAATCTTCAATTTACATCCAAACATTCCGGTGACGCTTTTCGCTAATTTCAAGGATTCACGAGCCAGGACGGAATACTTTGTTAGGAGAAAAGAAAGCGCAGATCGATAGATCGGAGAAGGGTCTGAGCAGAGCAACAATCATACTGTACATGTCAGAGCTAAGCACTTTCCACACAACTAAACCGCGGCTGCCACAGGCACAGTCTGAGAGACAAGGTGTCAGACCAGCTGAGCGGCTGAGCCGCAGCCCGAGCTCACTCGCGCCGAGCAGGTGCCGCCACACTCGGCGGGGCAACATCACAGCGCTGCCCTACGCGGAGCTGCTCCCCACGAAGGCAAAGCTCGACACTTCAAAGTGACTTCCACACCCCACGCCCCTCTCACTGACTAAAGAGCTCAAGTTGGGAACTTTCACTTCACAGGAAAATGCCGAGACTCTCTTTTTTTCTCCTTAGTTTGCGACCTCCCCTTTCTAGAAGAGAGAGAGGAAACAGGGAAGATGCCACATCGGTATCCTGGGATTTGCTACAGCCTGTGGGTTCACAGGCTCTCCCCAGGATGTCACAGCTCTCTGACAACTGGGCACAGCTTGCCTTCTGATCCAGGCAACCGATGCACCACACTGGGTCTTGCATGAGAATCTGAGGAGCAAATGTGACTCTCAGGCTTCAAATCTGAGTGTTGTGCCTCGAGGTAAAAGTAAACTTTTTTTAAGGTAGTTAGCTATTAAAGTAGCCAGCTATTACTACAAGGTTGGCTTCCAGGTTTTCACCCCAAAGCTGTTGCTGCCTCATTAAACCTGCTCATTAGAAATACGCTTCTGCATCTCATCTATGACTTGGAGTTGACATACCAAATTCCTATTAACTTCAGATGTGTTTCTAGTTCCTTTGCCATTTGATTTACCTAGAGGTTGAACCGGTCTGCCTTTCTGTCCTCCTGTTCAGACCATCCATCCATGTTATGTCAAATTAAACAACCCATTTTAATACGATCCCAATATTCAATTAGAGTGTCAGTCTCTGGAATCTAAAATATTACTCAGCATTTTTAAAATAACAGAATATACTAAATTTAAAAATCTGAGAGTCAGCTCAATAATGAATCTGAATAACAAAACTGTATATTTTCAGATTCTTAAAGTCTGATAAGGGTAAATGACAGATTTTCAGGATTCAGCACCTGAGATTTCTCCTTATGGCATTTCTATGGAGACATCTGAAAGTGGTCAATATCTCACATAATGAGAATATTTGAAAATGTGACCATTCCATTCAGTATTGAAATAAAGACCAAACTTTCTGAAAACATTGCCCTGCTGTCTCTAACCACAGTGTCCCAGTGTCTTCGGTTAACAACAATTAGAGACGAAACTCCTGGTGTGATAACTGAACACCTTTCATGAGCCCTAAATTCATAAAGACAATAAACTTTCCTCCTCAATGCATTCAGTATTTTGGATGTGAACTATTACCACAGTTTCAGCTGCTCTGGAATCTCCTTGTGAACCAGGATGCCATGCAGGCATTGGAAGCCTCTGCTCTTGTACAGGGTAACCAGAGTTTTTTGACATTTAAAATATCTAGAGGCATGACAAGAAGTTGTATTTGCATATACATAAATCGTGCCAGGGAAACTTGATGAGTGACAAACCATCAACAACAAGCTGCAGCATTGCCTGTGGCTTTCACATCAAGCATGGCTGCATTTAAAAATGTTACATTGCTGAAGAAAAGCAGCTTGACCACCACAGCATCTGTTTTATTTCTCCTCTCTTAAAAAGAGAATGTAGCTTTTAAAAATTACTAGAAAGGAGAAAACTGTTTATTGCATTCATTTGAAACCTTTTCGTATTGGCAATCCATCAAGGGAGAAAAAATTTTCCTTTCTGATACGATACTTAACATCAAGTTGTGTGTGAGGATTTTCCTTCCCATCCAGCCCTGCCTGTCTGCAGTGGGATCTCCTGAGGTTAAACCAGGCTGTGTGATGCCTGCAAAGGGCTGGTTATGGCTTAGTATTGCATCCCACTGGTGCGTCTCCTTTCCCTCTCCAGAAGGAGCAGCTGAACTGCACAACCAAACCTATGGCTAGTGAGGATTAATGTCACAGAAAAGTAAAACATGAATTGGTTTTCATGTGACTGATAGTGCACATATTCCTCAGAATCACAGCACAGTCCAGGGGGACATTTCATGCAGTTCAAACAAGCAACTCATGCAAACCATCTGCAGCTTAACCACATGACAGACCCAGTGGTGATTTCACAGTTGCCGGTGAATCAAACTCTGATTCCTCTCAGGGAGACAAATGCTGCTGCAAAACTACGCAGAGTGTTTCACACCTTGGCGTGAGTCTGGTGAGAGCTGACCAAAAGAAAAGGAGAATAAAGTAACATACAAAATAGAGCTTAAAAAGAGACTAAATTAAATTTTAAAACACCCTGGAGTGAGAAACTAATGCACAAAGTAAAAACACTCTTTGTTGCTTAACATCCTGCTTTCTCTCCAGCTAGTAGGGTTGTGTACTGTACAAGAGAGTGCACTAAGTGCACAAGAGCCAAATTTAGTATTTTTTACTTTTACCTAGGACAGTTGTACAATGAAAGATGGAAATGGAATGTGGAAATAGGTCTGAAATTCCTTTGCTAAAGGTTTTTCATTTTTCTAATGATGTGATTTAAAAAAAAAAAAATAATGGATCCAAACTGGTATCACAGGAAATAATCATAGAATCCTTTAGGTTGGAAAAGACCTATAAGGTCATCATGTGTAAATGCTAACCCAGCAGTGCTGAGCCCATCACTGATCCGTGTCCCTGTTTGCCTGACATGACCTCATATGGTGCATCTCAAGATGACTTACCGGTTAAAAGAAAGAAAGATCCCCAACAGGCTTTAACACTTTCAGTGACTCTTATATTACACAAACACGCTTCTGACCCTCCCCTCAGCAATTAGTACCTTTTCTCTGTCTGTAAATACTTGTGAATGCAGTGACTGGTATCAGCCACAGAAAGTGCTTTTTAATAGCCAACACCTCATCCAACTGCCTTTACTTTGTGTAGCTCAATTTTGAGCAAAGCAGTACAATACATTTCCTTCCTTCTTGGAAGTCTCTGTGTTCTCAGTTGCTATTTCAAATTAACCCAGATATGGAGATTAAACAACCATTTGGGAAAAAGTGCTAATCAGAGGGAAATAACATTGTCTAGTGTTTCTCAGCCAGAGTGGCTTTGGTGGGGATTAAGTCCGTAGCACAGAAAATGGAGATGACTCTTAGAAATAAGAAATGAAACCATCTATTTTCCGTGACCTCCCACAATAAACAAGGCTCGAGCAGAGCAGCTGTGAGAATCCCCTGCATATGCTGGCTGATGGCAATGCAGGGCTGAGTTGATTTCAGGCTGGATCCCTTGTGAATGACTGTAAAGCTGGCTTATTCATTGTGTGGCCTCATTCCAGTTGCCAAGGTTTATCTCCCCAGCCTCGCAATCCTCTGTGCGCACGGCTCTCCGTAGGAAGTCCCGCATAAAATTCCCTTCATCCCCACAAAACTGAGTGCTGAGAGTCGACTTTTGCCCCCGCCACTGCTTGGTGAGTTGGGGGTCTCGCCGAGGGGACCCCCAGGGGGGCCGTGGTGTTTCAGTGACTGAGTGTTCAGGAAGACAACAGAATCAGACACAGAAGTCAGACGAGCCTGAGCTGTTAAAATTGTCTTTCCAGCCAAAGGAAATAGGCTTCACAGTCAAATAGAAAGAGATGAAGGGAAAACAACCAAAAAAAAAAAATCATCTGAGGCCCCAGAAGTTGCCATCAATTCTCAGAAATGACAGTGATGATAAAGGTCAGAGAGCTGTACGAAGCTGTGATCTCACACCGTCAGAAGCAGCGGAGGATCAGGCAACACCTTCTCCAAATTCCAGCCACCAGCAAACAAGGCAGAGGGGTCACTCAGCCCCCTGCTCTGGCTGTTGGGGCTTCCACCTCAGCAAAGCATCCCCGCGCCCCTTCCGTTGCTCTGGGGAGTCCTGTCGTGCCTTACCCATCCCTGGATCGCGGCCACCGAGTGTACAAGCTCAGCTCACTTCCAAAATAACAACTCCCATATTCAATAAACCAAATGTTTCTTCCATGACCATCTCGATTCCTGCACTACTTACAAGAAAGGCTATAATAATATTAAGTCAATTGACGGAGTCTTTTAGTTTTCATTTTGTAAAACTTTGTTTTTCAAAAGAGCACATGAATAATCAAAGCAGAAATAATGAGTCAAATCAGCAAACGTAGTAATTTCTATGTGTAAAATAGTTTCAAATCAGAAATTGGAGTTATATTTATACTAATGACAACTTTAACATCATAACAGACTCCAATTTTTGCATAAAAATGATACATTTTAAATATCTAAAATCTTGATGGGGATTTTATACTCTGTTTATGTTAAACCAAAAAAATGAACTTAAAGTAATCATGTAAATTGAATGATAATAAGAGTTCTTTTATATTTTTAGACTACTTCAAATGAATAATTTAAAAGGCATCAAGCAAAATATTTTATTAACATAAAGTTAATGGTATATTTTTATAGTATCTGATTTTCAAAAATTTGTACTAAGGCATTATCATAATCAGCTCATGTCAGTAGCATGCCATTTCACATGCTTTTATTTTTTACCAGAGTTAATGTACTCCCTGGCACAGACATTAAATCTAAACCTTATTCCTGAGTTATTGCTACTGCTTTTACTAAAATACTTGCAATTTGTTAACTTCTACACAAATCCATGCTCTGGGAATTGAAATTTCTGTGAGGATGTATCCCAATGACAAAATCAAGGGCACAACAGTGGGAAATTTCAGCACCCTCAGACAAGGAGAAGGAAAACAGAAAGGATCAGGCAGAGTGAGTGTCACAAAACACATCCTATGTTGTGAATCCAAGGCAATCACAGGCTGTTAGAGACTTCCTCGTCATTCCCTGGCTGGAAAAGGAAACCACCTTACACAGGGCCAGCTTAAGGACAGGGAAAATCATATCACAAGTGGAACATTTGGGATGTAATTCAAAGTATAATTTCTTTCCAAACACTTACTGCGTGGCAGGTATGGGTTTATAAAACCTCACAAAGCCTACATTTAAATTTCAGTAAAATGCAAAAAGTTAACACTATATTTTTTAAAAAATAATTGTATGTAACATTCAAATATTTTTTTCTATCTAAATAGGGATGTCCTTTTTATTTCTTCTTCAGTCATCTCAAATAAGGGACGCATCAAACTCCTGTTCCAACCAGACAACTCACATCAAAAATCAGTGTAAAACTGAGCTCTTTTAATCTGTGATTTCACTTTCAAATGTCCCCTGGTTTATTAACTACTCCAAAATAATTGTTTATCATACATTCTGATGATAAATATCCCACCATTTAGAAGGGGATGGCTTTAGCTGTGAATAAATAGGGTGAGCTGAAGTCAGTCATGGAACAGAAGGAAAGACTAAGCAAGTGCAGACTTAAGGCTATGGAAACAAACTTGGCATGTTTAATTACCCTTATCAAAGGACTCAATACTTTGATAATATACTGTGTTAAAATGCTGGAACATTTGAGAATAGTTTGAATTAAAAATTCCAATTGATGGTTTGTCAAAATAAAATATAAAAAGGCTATGAGGGTAAATATGTAGCCTCATGAGCCTTCTTCAGTACTTCAGTGTCTTAATAATCACCCAGTAAACATTTGAAGCCCCCAAAAACTGTTCAAATGATTAATTTAAAAAAGAAACAAAGCAGGAAGATTTTTGAATGTGGGTCCTATGACAGACTTCAAAGATTCCTTGAAAAGAGAACACTTTGTGATGGAAATATTTTTCCTCAGGGGTTTTCTATCACCATTTGAAATTTTAGATGCATTCCCCTGAATGTTTTGCCCATTATATTACCATCTTCTCTACAGCAGCAAGAAAATTATTAAAAGATAAGCAGATGAGGAAAATCCACAAAATTGCTTGGGCTCACAAGTTGAGAATTGGGGGAATACATGATGTTTTTTCATTCAAATGAAAAAAAAAAAATAGCAGTTTGTAGGGAAGAAATCATAAAATTTTGAGCAATAAACTTCTGACACTGTGGGCTGGTTTTGGGCTTTTTTCTTCAAATTGTGAATGACACAATAAAGATTTTATTTTATTTATTAAACACTCCTAGATGTACACTGGAGTTCCACATGTCTGGCAGAGAAATTTATCCTGTGCAAAGTCTTAGTTCAAAACCTAAACATTACTGGAAACAGCCCAGTTAGATTTTGAAATCTCAGAGGACCCTGCTCTGCACAAACTGCTGTTTCCTAAACATACATCTTGTGTTGGTGTTTATGTGCATTCTTCTACTGAAAATACATTACAGGGTTGCAAAAAAAGCTCCAGATATCACTTGGTTCTATCACTGCCATTACAGGCAACAAAAATGAAAAGAAACCCACACCCAATATAATATGCAAAACAAAACAAACAAAACTAAACACCCAAACCTGAATCCAGAACCTCATTCTTCTGATGTATTTAGGAAGTAAACAGAATTTACTATTCTTTAAATACCTGAGCTACTAGAACCCATCCAATTCCAACTCAGTTTATCAGAAAATTTCCCGTAACTCATAAATAAAAGGAAAATTAAACACAATGAAATATCTATAATTTCTGAAGCTGAGAATTTTCCTATTATAGTCATGTCAGAGTATTTTTTTCTTTTGCTAATCCAATGACATGTTACATTAACATTAATTAATCACTGGAAAGAATGATCAAGTGAATTTGTACATTCTCATTTCCTAAAAATCTTTAAATCCTGACCGAATGGGTTTCCAAAATAGACTATTCATAAAAATAAGTCATTCTTCTCATACAGGAATAATTAGTTTAAAACCTATCGCTGTGCACAGATATAGAAATCAGATTTCATGACCTTTCTGACATAAATTCACATCTCTAACTCCATCAAAATTATGAACAAAGTGGAGTCCAGAGAAAGCTTCATCCATCACACCCACTGTTTGGGGTTAATTTGTGCCACACAGAGCAGTGAACACAACAAAAATTTTAAAAGAGTTAGGTTTGCTGTTAGGGCTGGTTGAATAACCAAAAAACCCTCCTGTATACCCACTGACTAGGTCTCAACTTTATAAAAATATTAATCATTACAAGCATGGCAACATTTTCATGTAGTTTTTTCTCTTTACATTTGTTACATTAACAACACCTTCACAACAAATATGTAAGTCTAATTCTATTAAAGTGTACCCAAATCACCGAATGGGAAATGGAGATCACTAAAGGTCTATCTGATTATTGACACATTGCCCTGTCGCTCACATTTGTTTAATTTTGAGTTAATAACAGACACTCCCTGGAAATCGAGGACTTGGAGTGTCTCCTTCCAGCCCTGCTGAGAGACTCTCTAACATTGCCCTTTCTTGCTCAACCAGCTCATGTAGAAATACTAATTCCTGAAGGAAAAAGAAAAAAGTTCAAAAAACCGAACCTGACCTTTGGGCAGTCTTCTGTGTGTGGTCATTGTGCCCTTCTCCAAGAGTGAGGAGTGATCAGGATTAGTGTCTCCTCTGGGAGTTCAGAGAACTGACCAAATCCGGCAGTACTGGGCAATGCTCCTGAAAATGTTTTTGTTAAGACTGGCTCAAGGTTCACCACCCACGACTACAAGCAATGGCCTGATGGTCTAGGAAAGAATTATTTTTATATTGTTATGCCATCTTGCTTATGAAAGCAAGGGATTTAAAGCCAGAACTGCATTTTTCCTTGTTCTCTTTCCTCCTGACAGGACAAGGCCCTCACTGGAGGTGATTGTGAGAGACACTCAGTCTGGTGTTGCCCAAGTAATTCGGCAAAATATTGTTTTGGAATGAGGGGATGACCAGCTTTTGGAAATGCAGTGGAAGGGCTCAAAGCTCCATGTCAGGTATCCAGAGGAGATGCACAGAGAGGATGATGGAAATCATTTGGTGGCCTCAGTTCTTCAGTGTTTAATGCAAACAGGCAGGAAACAAGATCCACAGTTTTCTGTGGCCTCCATGCTGGGGTTATTTTCTGCTGAATACCACAGAAATAAAAGCTTTCATATGTATTTTTGGAAGTAGAATTCTTACAGTGCTAAAATAACAGTAATCAGGAGCAAGCTGAATATGGAGTGTAGGAGGATAAGAAAGATTTTCAAGGCTGGAGGGTCCTGCAGAAGACAGTCAAGTCTGAAGTAAAGATAATGTTTTAAATGGAGCTTTACAAGAAACTTCCAGGTTTAAAAAATTCTCTTTTGGGGTCCGTGTGAGAGACTTCTTGTAAGATGCTTACGTGGGTATTTTTAGGGGTGTTCTCAGCTCTTAGTAGACTTGTACAACCTGCTATGATTGTCTCACTTGAATTAGAAAGCCATGAGCACTCAGGATAATTCCCTCATCGCAACTGCACCTCCACAGAGGAATAATTCCTTATCACTTAATGCCAAGATGGAAAAATGTTGGTGGCCCAGATCAAGAATATGTCACGTACTTGAGGAAGTGATTAAAACCATAAAAAATAGCCAGCAGCCAGTCAGTCAGATAGCTGGGATATATCTGAATGCTAAAATTCACTTCTGTTTCCTAGTCTCACCCAAATATGAGGATCACTTTCAGAATTCTGGCTCAGACTCATAAATAAAAACAGAAAGTAAAAATGCTGAAGAAGTGGTAAGTGTACACATTCACTATACTACAGTAGGTTTTGTACCATTCCTTTACTCCAGCAAACTGTAAACAGCTCTTCAGAAATTCTTTGCCTGCATTGTCAATGCCATTTCTCCTTCTGTCATAAGTACACATATAAATACTCTTTATTTATTGTGTACTTACAGCAGTGTGGATGTGCCACCTGTGCTGGGGAGACTTGACACAACCACACTCAAACTACCTGCTAAGGATTTTGCTCTTTGTGTGTACAACGTTCAGTCAGGACTCAAACAAATTCCTGCCACTCCATTGTTTTTTAAACAATGGCTTTTCTCTTTTTTTTTCCACAGATTGAAATACAATGCTTCAGTCTTATAATAAGAATTAGTTAGGGAATAATAGCAGTGCACACACAAAAGGAGAACAAAGCACTCGGATACTTGCCTGTACGTTTTGTTTTCATCCACACATGCAATACAGGAAAATACACAACTGTATTTACACACACACAAACACTCCACAGCTCCTAAGAGGAAATAAGCACAGAATACAAATGCGCAGCATCATTATGTGAGTTTTGATCACAGTCTCAACTGCACCTTTCTCTAAGTAGTACTTGACTTCTCTTAACTTTTAAAGTTGAGATTTCTCATTGGGTGATGTTTATCTGGACATCAATAGCAATTTCTCTGTCTTGCCTTGTGGTATGTTATCATTCAACTCAACAACTATAATCTATACAGAAATAATCTTCCTCTGTTGATTATAGTCCCAGGAAGAATCTCACACACACACACACAAAAAGGGAAACTTAAAATTTTAGGAAAAGAACAACTGGCAGTGCATTGAAACCAACACAGCCACATCTATCCATTGGAGGCATGAGGATAAGTGTCCTGACCAACTGCAGCAGTGTATGGAGGGAATGAGAGATGAAGAGCTTGATAGGAATCCAAAAGAGTTACTGGTTTGTTTCTTTTCAATCTCTCCTTAAACTTTGACCCTTTTTAAAAAATAAAACAAAACAAATCCAAAACTTCTATAAACAAAGCAAGAAGTTGCCACTGCTTATGCTGAGACAATCCTGATGGACCGTATCTTATATATCCTTATACACTTTACTTTTTTTCCCATACATAGTTTTATAGTTAACCCATCAGATCTCTGAAACACAGGCAATCTTTTGTTCTTTGTCTGTATGTACTGAATAATGTAGTGTCCTGATTTGTGACTGGGCTCCCAAGTGCTATGATGTAATACATATAATGAATGGCAGAGCTTAATTTTTAATTTAAAATAAAATTGTCAAAAGTGATTGCTAATTTTAGACTTATCAACCAGAAACAGCTGGGATCTCATTTCAGGAGATCCCATGCATCTACTCTCTCAGATAATTCAAGTGCAGCTGGAGTGCTCAGATTGAGCACCCAATATCCTCAGCCCCCAAATTAATTGAGGATTTTGAAAGTGCTGGCTCAAATATTAGCCCATTTTGTTGATTATCCTTTTGAGGGGCCTGTTCTTTCCGCATTGACCATGCAAGGAAAAGGGAGTAACTTTTCTTCTGCAGTGCTTCAATAATCCCTTTCTCTTTGAAAGGACTAGTGCAAATTAAGTCTCACTTGAGGATGGCCAAAGAGTCAAGCAACCTACACCTCAAAATCTAATGCACTTCTCCCTCTGCTGTATTTTTATCCATGCCATTCTCTGCCCATTTGCTGGGCATCTTCCAGTCATTTCCTCCAGCCAAGCGAGCTGGGACAAAGCTGCCTTGGATGCTGCCCGTGTTCTTGGATGGTCAACAAAGGGTGCTAATGGCCATGGCAGCTGGCTTTCTCCCTCTTGAGGCTAAACATTTTCCCCGCACTAACTCCACACTTGACTGCTCCAAGAGCTGACAGCTGTGAGTTTGTCCTGCGACCACGGCGCGGTAACTGCTGCCATTTCACAATATAACTCTGCTTTCTCATGCGGGTTCAGTGCCAAGCACACGGCGCTCTGGGAGCTGCGCACTAGGGAAAAATACTGGGAGAAACAAACACGTTTCGTTTCCGTCCGCGTTGCCAGCACTTTGCCTTCTTTATTCTGACGCTGGGAGCTAAAGAAGAGGGTGAAACGGACCGGAGGTGTTTTAAAAGCTGTGCCTGGAAAATCTGCTTTTGCGTGAATGACAAATATGTAGAATTATAAAACTGAATGGAGATTCAGCTGGATCAGCTCTTAATACTATTGTTTATTTTATTAATATTCACAAATGTACTTCCAGTCTCTTTCATTAGGAATGAGCTGAGAGGAGCTCAGAGCAAAAACCTGGAGGATGCCTCTGAAATGATGTGTATATGTGACAGCTGGAAGTAACTCCAAAGTTTGTGCAGTATTTTGCAACTTATGATTCTTGTTCCCTCTGTGTAGAGTTGGATATTTTACTTCTGCTTTTCAGACCAATGAACTAAGGAAAGCACAATAACTGAAATATGTAAGCTGTCAGGAAATTCACAGAGTAAATTCAACACGTGCTGTACGTGTAGTTCAGTATAGCAACAGTTGTCACTTCACAGCACTCCCTTATATTTCTGTCTCCATTTAATTCTCAAGACCTGACATATAACCAAACACTTCAGAGAAAAATTAGCTAATCATTAGTAATTATATTCCATTAAGTCTTTGGAAAACTGGGCAGTCCACCTGATTTTTGGCAGGTAAATAAGTGTTTCAGAAGGTAAGCTGATCCTAGAGACAGTTGCACTTTTCTGAGCATTTTGAAAATGTTTGTATGTCTCACAAATTCATTAACATTTAGAGGAAATCAAAGAAACAACTAAGTTACATCCTATTCCCAGTAATTAAATGGAACATCAAATATTTTCAGAAGCTAAAAATTCAGTCCTAAAATAATCACCAGAAATGAAACAGGAACAATTATCAGAAATGCTAACAACTCTCTGGAATTCCAGCATCTTTGGAAGTCGGGCTCGTTCTCACTTCCATGCCTGCACATGACTCTGACAGCCCTGGGTAACTGCAGGTGCCACACCTGACATTTCCAGCTCCTGATCTCAGCAGCCAATTCATTTTGAAAGCTCAAATTATTTTCTCTCTCTGAAGTCCTTATAATAGCTTATTTGTGAAAAACACCGGTGTGAATCGATTCCTCGAAGCCAAAACTCAAGGCTGAAGGAAATACGCAAGCATTTATCACAACAATGTAGTGCAGGGAAAAGCAATATTACTGTAACAAATCTGGAAAAACCAGTGAGGACTGGGAGAGGCGCGACACACACAGCTCTCCAGTGCCACAAAGATTTCATGCTGTAACACAATGCTATTTCAGTTTTTGCCTCCCTTTGTTTTTCTTTTAGGAGAATCAAAACTAATTTAAATAAGAACTGTGAAGGTTCTCGTGTATTTGATACTTACATGCCAGGTTTTTATTCTTTTAATAATTCACTTAACATTAGGGGTGTTTTTCAGGCTGCTGAAAGATTGCACGGTCCCAGTTCCCAATACCCAGATCACGAGCAGAAGAGCTGAAGCTCAGACAGCACCACCAGTGACTTCTCCACACTTTGCTCAGCAAAGTCCCTCAGCCTTGAAGATCTCAGCTGCAATAGGAGCTGGGTTTGTCAACCTTCCCAGCTCAGATGGTCTCTGTACTCCCTTCTGAGACTGTAAGAGTGTTAATTATGTCTGACTGTAGCCTGAGCACTTGCCTATTAGGAATGAACTTTCACTTTGCTGCGAACTCGGTGCCAGCCTTAAAACAATAATGAAGAAGTAGAAATCCTTGCATTTCTACTCGTCACTCGTCACCAAGGCCCCTAAACATTGCTGCTCTGGCTTTGTTTTATTTTCAGAGCAGGATAAGCTGGGCAGCGTTGCCGTCTCCCTGGGAAGGATGAAATGAGCCACCGAGGGGCTGCAGGGATGGGATGAGGCTGAGGCTGTTTAGCACAGAAACAACATCTCCACATCCTCTCACGCTGCTTTTTTTCCTGAGATACCCACACTGACATTGTGAAAATCGCTCTGAATATGAACAGAGAGGGATGAAAAGAGCTTAAAACGTTTCAAGTAATTTCTGTGAAAAGAGAGCTATATCGATCCCCCAACTTCAATGCAAGAGGAACCACGTACTGATACTCCCAGTGACCTCTGGAGGAACCTTCTTAATTCCACTGGTTCTTGAGACTCACCAGCCAAGTCCCTCATTCCTGGGTGCTGTGAATAATCCCAAAAAACCACCCCCACCCCTCAAAACCCTCTCCATATCCTGCTGCCATGGGAAAAGCACAGGAGGAAAGATAGGAGATGGTATTTAGGCCATGCTTATTCTCCCATGGGAATATCCAAGAAGCCACGTGTGGAAGGCCCCTGGAAGGGAAACCTGGCCCCTCAGCTGTCACCTCTCCAGCCCTTACATTTTACACTCCATCTTTCCTTTCAATAACTTTTGCATCTCTTGTTCTCTCTGTTTGTTCAGGAAGCTGCTCAGGTTCTGTTCCTTCACAATGCATGTTCTAAAAGTCATTTGTTAAGTAATGATTCTTTCTTACTTACATTGATTTAAGAGAAAAAATAGTATTTTCATCTTCTATTAAATTATCAATATATCCATTCTACACTCAGTTTTGAGTGTTGAATCACAATTTCAAAATAATAATGAAAATGCAACATGATACAATGGTTATTCATCATTCATAACCACTGAATTTTCTGAGAATTGCCAGTTGCTTATTTCAAGGACGTGAAAAGGGCTAAAGGGAATATAACAGGTTTTTCTCTTTTCCTCCCTTCAGGAAGTCAGAGAAAGGGAGCACAATCACAGTAAATATCTAGTCCTTCTGATATATTTCATAAAGTACTATTTTGTCTGTGTAAAGTAACCAACAGTGGGATTTGCTGTAAAGCTGAACTGGGAAATGGATAGTTCTTAAACACTGAATAAGGAAATAAATTAATTCCATTATTTCAGATCAAAATAGGGCACATCATAAAGACAGGATTTTGAATTTAAATGAAAAGTTGTATCTCAGGCTGGTAAAATTACCAAATATACTGCCTAAGAATGTATTTCTTTTGCTGTTCACAACACATTTATAAGCAAACTTCTTTATATGAATCAGATCACAATTAGTGGACCCTGGGTGAGAACAAATCTCAACCTCAGAGTTGCTGATGAGTTATTCATTTTACTCTGCATTATTCATGATGTGCAATTGGTCAGCTAAAATCTCAGTATCACTTTTGCTCCTGCTGTAGACAAAACACTTTGAAACTGAAGAACAGAAAATATGCTTACTCATGTCAGGATACCTTTGCTTCTAAGTGGTTAGGGGTACTTTTATAAGAAGAACAGTCACTGCACCAACAAATCCATCTTAAAAACAGCCAATAAGGCAAAGAACAGAAAAACCCTCTAAATTCAAATAGTTTTTGGACCTAGGTCATAGGACAGACAAATAGATCAGGCAGACTGATCTACAACATGAGCACATTTCTGCTCCAGAGGAAGGTGTTGGGGGGAATTACACATAAAAATCTCAAACTGAGAAACAAACATCAGAAGAAGAATGGAGAGGTCTAGATGTGAGTCTCCCACCAGTATGGGATGATAAAAGACATAGATTACTAAATGTGTGTAACTAATATATTGTTCTTAACTGACCCTTCCTCATATCCAGGCAAATGTGGATGTATAGCTCAGTGTTCTGCTGCTATAGCTCTGCCCTCTTTACTGAAGACATTTGTGTAGACACTGTTGTCTTCTATGTGCTTGTGGTACTTATTTGCACCATCACAAAAAGTATCATATACTTTGCTTTATCAGTGAAAAATGCCAGGTTAGTACTGAAAAATAAGCCAACATTTAAGCAGATGCATTTCTTCAGCAGTTACTTTAAAATGGATATTTTTTCACTGTATTGTTAAACCCAGCTTTGGTCAATCAAACACAGTTTCCTTGTTGCCAAGCCTTGATTGCTTCCATGACAACAATGCTATTTCATAGCAAGAGTATCCTCATATATAATTAAGGATGCTATAGGCTTGTTTACAGAATTTAAAGGATAACTCGAAGAACCCATTATGTTTCTTCAGACTCTGAACAGCACAGTTAAATCACAAATATTCAAAATTTAGGTAACTTCATGTTATGCTCTGCAATAGAGCTGTTTGCACAACTGCCAGTTAAAGCTCTAGAATTTTCCATTTAAACAGCATTTAACATGATTGACAAATTATTTGGTGTCCTGGTTCCAGCCAGGACAGGGTTGTTTGTGCCTCCAATTCTCCTCCTCAGCCCACTGCAGAAGAGGGGGAGGGCAGGAGGGAGTGGTCCGTGGGAACACTAAATTGGGGAATACCATTTCTAACCCAGGGCATTTGGAAACTGCAAGTAATGACAATTTAAAATAAACAAAAATAAATAAAACAATGGGGAAAAAAAGATAAAAGCCTAATCCATACATGAAAATACAAGGTCATTCTAAAAAATAGTCTGTGCCATGGAATCCACCTGACATCTCCTAAAGTGTTCCAGACCTTCCAACAGGCAGACACAACAGAGGCTGAACGTGCTGCTTGCAGACCCTGCTCCCATCAGGATGCATCAAGGTGTGGGCTTCTCCTGAGGTTCCTGTTGGAACTTGGTGTCAAGTCCTGACTTCTTTGCTTTTGAGAATTTAATTCATACTCAGAGTAACAATTTTTTTTGTACTTCAGTACTGATGTGACGATATCAAAGACTTTGACACAGAAGAATCTGGAGTTCAAGAGTAAAATCATTTAATGAATGCATAGCACATGCCTTATTCATTTTGCTGAATCCACCCCTGGAACTGGGCAATGCATACACTAATTCTCTATTAGAAATGTTATTCTACATTCCTCGTTTGTAAAATAGCTTTCAAAAAAAAAAAAAAAAATCAAGTTGTTTGGCTGAAAGAGCTTTCAGACCATTTTGAACTTTCCTAGTATGTTTTAAAAGCAGGAGATAATCCTTTTTCACAGCTATTGTGTTTTATTCTGTTGAAGGTTGCTGGCTGTAAAACATTGTACCTCCCTTTAAACTTTTCCATATAACTTGATTAGACAGCAGTAATCTCTAATGCTTTCATGTGCAAATTTAGGAGTGACCCGGAACAAGAGTTTCCTTCATCCCCATAGCAACCAGGACGATGGAAGAATGCCACTCACCAGGCAATGCAAGGCAAATTTCATCCCTTTGATGTTAATTAACAAATTGCTTTCAGAAAAGTCAATGCATTTCTCTTCTTTAAATGTTTGTGATAAATTTTTAATATGTCTGAAAAATGAAAGAAATGCAGAAGCATCGGCTGCTGACAGGTGAAGTGTCGACCAAGGCCATGGCACTGGTGCTACAGGAAGGGTTTGCATCAACTGGCTGCTCATCAATCACTGTGGGTGAATTTTGGGACTTGGGAGTTAAGGACTGGCACCTTCAGCTAGTCCAAACCATTTCTAGTGCACAACATGACGTGGACCCTGCTGTAAGAAAGCAGTCCATTCATTTTGAGTTTCTGGCACGTAAAAATAATCAGACACCACAGAAAAATTTTTTAGGATGAGGTTATAAGAATATCCTAGACAATTTAAATATAATTAGCATGGAGATCACTTCTGATATATGTTTTGTTTGCATAGTTCTTAGACTACTTGTTACTGCTCTTCCTCTTTCCCCTACTGTCCTAATGCTCTACAACAGCTATCACTTCTTAGTGCAAATTCCTTCAGGGACTATTGAACTGTCCCTAATTTTGATGATAAGAGAAGGCTTGAAAGTTGTCAGACAGCCAAAACCCACCCAGAAACCCCATGAGAGGTCCTGATAGGAGGGAATACGCCAATTCACTGGTTAAGTGATTCACTCAGATTCTTAACTAGAGAATGTGTTTTCTCTTCTGTCCCCATTTTCTTTGATCATCCAGGACTTGTGATCTGGGCTCCAGCTTCATTACAGAGGTGAGCTGAATAGCTCCAGCAGAGTTAAGTTCAAGTGAAGCAACCACACCAAATCCCCCCCACAAATTGATTTCATTGCTGTGTGGTGTGTTCTTACCCGGCTGTTACTTTGACCTCTACCTTCTCTTTCCAGGTACAAATGGTTTCTTAACTAATGTCTGTGCTTGCAGAGCAGCTCTCACTTAGAGCTGATGCTGTGACTTGAGTTCCCTCCAGCAAAGGAAGCTCAGACTCTCCTCTCTTCCCTCTTAGGCTGTGGGGATAAGCAGAACCTCCCATAGGGTCACAGGATGTCCAGGCATGGAACAAGGCTCTGCAGTCCCTGTCCTTGGGGGTTTTCAAGACCAGCCCTGAGCAACCCGTGCTGACCTTAGACCTGCCCCTGCTGGAACCAGGCAGGTCAGATTTGCAACCTCCTGAGGTCCCTGCCAGCCTAAAATATTACATGATTCTGTTAGCTGATGTGAAGATGGACACCGAAAAACCCCTACAAGATGCCAGATACTATGGCAAAAGGAAAATGAACAAGGAGCAGATTTAAGAAATCCATGTTTTTGATGTCACTCACTGCCCCAAATTACCTTTACCCGCAGCTGAACTGAAAACAAGGCTCTGACTGGAGACTCAAATGCAAGTTTCTAATGCCCAGCCATGACACATTTACACCAGGAGACCTTCCCTTCCCTGAAAGTCACAGGATCCCTTGCTGCAGTCTCATTTTGCACCTCCCTGCCAGTAAGAACTTGTGTCATAAACTCCACAATGTTGCTTTAACATACATTACAGTGATTCTCCCTACCCGTCAATTAAAAAAAATTACAGAAAAATTTCCACTTGTCCTGTATTTCTGTATGATCTTATTAAACAACCTTGCTATTCAGTGCGGCAGGAAAAGTCCATTAGAAGAATAATATGCAGGAATCCCACCAAAGTCTGATAAGAGACTTCACAGAAGTCTTTAACCATCAAACCAAAAAACCAACATAAATCTGCAGGGCTGGAACCCCAGAGCAGTAAAGCTGGTGTGCTGTCCAGTGATTTATATCCTACCCTAATTCACCCTCGCACTGGCTACACTCATCTACAGAGAATATAATTTTACAATCCAAATCTGTATCTGGTGAATTGCCAGGTATTGGCCTGTAACTCCCCTTCAAGCAGGGCATAAGGTAAGAATGAATGATGACAAGGTAAATATCCCACCTTGTACAAGAGAGCACACTGAAAAAAATTGGATATTTGAAGATGCTTGAGAACCTTTGTGCCCACTTCAATGAAAAGAGAAATAGCCAAAGGTTAAGTCAAAATTTAAAATAATTTTCTGAAACAGAAATTTTAAGATATGATTTTAAAGAGAGTCAGGGTAACCCTGTATCCTGAAAAGCATTTAGATTATAATTCAGTATCTGAAATGGAAAACCTCCTTGTATACAGTGGCATGAAAAGGACTTCTTTCAACAAGACTTGCATTATTTCCTAAAGAGAATAAGATAGTTTCAGAGACTCTGAAAGTGTTGATGTGATGTGCTCAAATNAATCTACACTTCGACAAGACCTTCTGGTCAAAAAGCTTTCATTCTTTTCTAATAGGCAGGTTTTCAGCATTGTCTTTCCATACTGATTTACATATAGAGACATGTTTTCTAACAGATCTGCAGTTTCTGAAAAATATGACTATATGACTCTACAAGAGAAAAATGACTTTATTTTTAGCCATATGAGAAGGTGCACTCCTATCTTTTAATTAGAGTGGTGCAGGCAGGGGGAAAAACAGGAAAATATGCATATGCAACATAGTAAATAAAATTAAAATAAACATGAGATTTTGAATTCTGTTTACTGGAAGTGGCTGGCTTAACTTTGCTACTGCTCAGCCTTGTATGTGAGTCATGCTAATGTATGAATTCATTCAATACAGTTATGATTATTTTGCCAAGCAATACAGTAGAAAACTCTTACCAGAACTTCCCAGAGCAGCCAGTCATATAATTTGATATCTCATAATGAAAAGAGAAATCAGAATGCAGTCTAATATGGAGCTACACAAGGATTGTTCCCAATGTCCTAAATATAAACCAATATATACAAGCTTTGTATGATTACTTTCTAAATTAACATACTAAATGAAAATTACTATCAGAATTTACCAGGAAAATAACTGGAGTCTGAGAAAAAAACAGTACACGGGATGGCTCCCCGAGAGTTCATCTCTAATTTTATGTTTTTCCTGCATACTTTTGTTACATCCGTTACCAAAAAATGTTGGATTTTATCTGTACTATATACTATATATTACATTTCCTACAGAGGTAAAAGTACACATTTTGACAAGAATTAACAGTTTTTAAAGGGTCTGCCAGCAATTTAGTTAGTGCTCAACTTGTACATATAAGGAGACATAGGAGTGGATATTCCCTAAAATACTGTCCATGAACATCACTGTCTTATTTTCTACATCTACAATTTTCCATCTATAGGAAATTAACCTCAAAGTACTGGGAAAACAATCAAGTGCATGAAAGGTCCAGATCCTTTGAAGCTGGAGTCTCAATTTAAATGAAAGACAAAACATATATATTTGCTGTACGCTGCAGTTCAGCTGTGTGAGCAATGAAAGCGCACACCTACCCCAGAGATCACTGAGCCACCACCAACACCGAGAGGGAATATTGCCAAAATAATAGGGAGGCTTCACGCTGATTTCAGTTTGCATTCTTTGTTACTACGAATGAAAAAACACAAAACAAACACAAAACCAAACAAAAAAATAGAACCCCATTAATATTTATATCTACTGATGACATTTGTATTGCTGGCTCATTATGATATTGGTGTACAAAAAAAGGATAAGATAGTAACAGTAGTTTAGTAGTGGTTTAGTGTTGGGAGAGGAACTGAGCCAAATTCACGTTGGCAGACAGAGCAAATTAGGAGACTTAAAGATTGGTAAAGATATCTCAAGCCTAAAGAGGGAGGAATTTCCACAACTATTTTGCAAGGATCTGGATTCTGACATCTTCAAAAAGGAAAAAGCTTGGGCGAATTTTCTTTCTCACATGGAGCAGAAACTTAGAATGGAAGCAGTGAGGAGGAGAGGACGGCGGTTCTTGGTGGTGGCACCAAAATTAAACAAATAGGACTGGAAAGTATTGAATTTAATTTACACACAAATACTGTTAATTGGTTGTTGCAAAGGCAGCCCCTCAGCCCGCACTGCAGGGCAGGGCTCTACAACCCTGGGGTGGGACCTGGTACGGCAAAACCAGCCCTACAAACAATAAACAAAGGGGGACATGCAGGTTGCACACGGACACGTCATTAATAAAGCTCACAGCAGAGTGTCTGAAGAAAGCAGATGTATCTGAAATACATAAACAGGCCTGTGAACATCAGGGAAACTATTCTGGCTAACAAAGGAACCCACACACATCTCCGAGCACAGGCACCTTCATTTGTGACTGTCAAACGAGCTGGGCAATTTTGTATTTTCCCATTATGTCTCCTATTGAGAACTCTCTCCATGCTCTCTGTAGTTTACAGCAGAAGGCTGAGGGAAGGAGTCTCTGTGTTGACAAAAGAGCAAAAACAGAAGAAAGGGAGTTGTGATTTTTCCTGCTTGATGGCTGAGCAATCACCAGGACACCTTTCCCTTATTAAACAACAAAAGGGGGATGTGAATATGTAATGTTTATTGGTATTTTCTGTGTTTGGCAAGAAGCAGTTTGCCTCTGCAACTGTGATGTGAAGAATCTCTTCATGCTGGATGGCTTTAGTCTATGGGCACCCTGATGAGCACTAAGAAAGAATCACAGAGAGACCTGACATCAAATTGGCTGCCAACAACACCCTCACTTTATGCTATCGCACAAAAAAAAGAGGAAAACAAGTATATGCATGAACAGTATGGGTTCCTTTTTCCGTGCTTGGTATCAAGTAAGTTGCTAATATGTTTGTGATATGAAAACATTTCACATGTACATCAGTGCTTCCAGGCACCCGATTGAGCCCATAGCAACAACAGATTTCACTGCATTACTGCAGGAAAAGACTTTCCTCCTTTGCTTGCTCTGAGTCCTTTTAAAGCAAAATCAGCCACCACTTGTCTATACATCAGCATCCTTGTCCTCCCTCCACCTGAAAAATCCAGCAGGACTTGCTTACTCGTGGCCTCATCAGGGAGCAGGAGGTACAATATCCTCTGCTGGAATCACTAATAATTCAAACATTTTGTCCCCTTAATTTCATAACCTTTTAATGTTCTTTTTTTTTCATCCTATCATAATGCACAGCACTGTGTCTAATTTACAGCACAGAATAATACAAAAGAAATGTTCTGATGATGAGATGGTGAGATAGAGACAGTTGTTTGTCATAAAAAAATAGAGCATAAATATTATTACTTTTGTTCAGTGCCTTACTTCTATACAGCATTCCCTGTCAGTTCAGCCAGGGATGTGCATCATGTGCCACTTTCACTGCCCTGGCTCTAAATGATTCAACAGATAATTACTTATCACAACAGTGCTGGAGATGCTCTCATGCATCCAGAGACAACGCAGTGAAGGAAAAAACCCCTCAGTTATTGACATGAGTTGTGCTGACATGTTCAAGCTGACTCAAGGCTGACTTATGCAGGCTGTTTACATTAGTTAAAGGTTTAATATTTTCCTGTGAATTTTTGACTTCAGTACACAGCAAACCATATTGTATTTAAAAGATACTTCTATTTAAGTAATCAATAAGTACTTGTTTAATAAAAAAAAAACATGAGGATCCTACAGAAATCATCTGATACTCATATAATAAAGACACTGGTCACAATACTTTCAGCCTAAACAGCACAATATCCTGCACACAGCATTGGAAAATACTCCAACATGCTTTTGGTTTTCCTTTTTCATGCTTTTAAAATTAATTTTAATATTAATTTTAAATTTTTTCTCTTTCTTTCATAATAATTTGACATTTCCAAAATGCAGCGCAGACTGTTTGTTTATCAGTGTCACACTGAAGAGAAAGAATTTTGCAGATTTGTCTATTGAATAATCACAACAAAATTTATTTAAGCACAGTAAGTCAAATACTGTAGAATTTAGCCCAGAGCTCTTGTCCTCAGGCAGGCTAACACAAAACTTGTGACAACCTTGCAGGAGCTGAGGCATTATGAGATGCACTGCACAAATCCCTTCTCTGGTTTCCTGCGTGTGTAAATAAAGTTCAAACCCAGATACTTCCCAGGTTCTAAATAGTTACATTTTCCTCTAATGACAATGTAATTCTCAGAACTATTTTTCAACTTATATTTAAGGAACTATATTTTTTTCAGTCATAATGACATTAGCTTACTGAAGTTGAATTTAGAATAACAAAGAACAGGATTTTCATTTCTTGTCATTATTAAAGATAATTTTTGAACAGGAGTTGAATTTATTTGGCATCCCCCAAGGCTTAGGTTCCACTGTATTACCAGCATCAAGCGCTACTTATTTGCTGTAAACTGCTATAATAAATCAATTTCTTGTTTCATATTTTAGTGGCCAGCAAGGAAACTTCGTATCATTGAGCACTGTATGTGACATTCAGCCAGGCAATCCCTATATTGTTTGATGGATTTGATTCTCTTTTTTTTAAAACAATAAAAGCATGGATACAGATGCCTTTTACACCTCTGCCCACTTATGGGTTGTGTATTTCATAAATGTCCTTAGGATATCCTCTTTTTACTGTCCTAAATAAAAAAAAAAAAAAAAAAAAGAGAGAGAGAGAAAAAAGAGAAAATAAGATTAAACAAAAGTGATGTCAGTGCATTACAATGTCAAAGTCCTGTTTCATGTTGGTCAGGAAGGCTCATCTCAGGCTTTCCTCCCTTTGATGCTGGGCAGGTATGACTGTGCTGCAGTCTCTGAAGTCCTTTCCCTTGTCAAGTATTTTGAATTTTATGATAATAAAATGAGGAGGGGGAGCAATGAGGTTCAAAGACCCAAACAGCAAACAGGAATGTTGCTGTACAGCTAAACAAGCTAAGTCTAAAGATTGCAAGCAAAAAGCTACACAATAAGGAATCAGGTAATTGATTTAATTTTAAATGCTAAATGAAAATCCTCCTTTTTAACACTTGGACTTCTAAATAAGTCATCTTAAAAGAGAAACAACAAGCCAGGCAAAAAAGCCTGTATCTGACTACTTCACCTAATCAGGATTTATAATTACAAAGATTTCTTTTTCTGGTTTTTATTTAAGGCAACTTCCTAAAATGATCTGCCCTCACTGATGTGGTTCACTGTCAGACTAGAAAAGTTACGTGGAGTGCAAGCACTTGACAGGGTTATTACTTTGTAAAAGGTTTAGTTTAAATGCAAAAAAAAAAATAAAATCATTCTGCTTTTGAAATAAAGTGAGAAAGCAGAACTGCACTGAATGCTGGCTACTACTATTTCGTGCCTAGAGAGCAGAGAGCCCTTATCTTCAGGCCACCCTGCCCTTGCAGTCACCCACTGCATCCCCAGGGAAGTCGCTATCTGAACTACAGCGCGTAACTCACATATCTAATATCACATAAATACTGCAGATATATGAGCCCTCTTGCTTTTACCTCCTTAAAAAAACTCCAAGCATGACTACAGTCACTCACAAATATTCAATGCTGTTAGTCAGAAATGGTATATTGCTGGCAGAAAAATCAACAATCATTGAGCAGAACTCAAATACCTCCTGTTCTGGAATCCAACTGCCCTTACATGACACAAGTGCCCATCCAAGGAGCACTGGAAGAACCAAATGTCTGCAATCCAACCAGAGCAACATCTGAGTGATCACTGCCCTGCTCCCTATCTCCGAGCCCATTTGCAGGGAGGACAATTTCTCCATGCACAGGGGACAGAAAATTGCCACAGGCTTTTCCAGCACCTGCAGCAGAACCATAGAGAGAAGCCAGACCACAGGCAGCTTCCTGACACCATCTCCGTGGTGCTCACAGAGCACCTACGGCTCTGAGACTGCTACTGGAGAGAGGCATGAAGAAGGATGAACTCACAAGGTCATACAATGCCAGAGCTAGGAACCCCATACATATCTAACTCAGAGAAATGCAAAAAGTCATTAAAAAGTTAACGTTAGAAGGTCACATTGGCACCATCTACCAAAGTCTCCTTTTAAAAAAGGGCTAAGTTGGCTCATAGTCAACTCCTTTTCCACCAGGAACCCCGGATCCTCCCTGGGGGTCCCTCCTTCTTGTCTTTTACTAAGTTGGGAGTAACATTTGATTTTTCCTACAAGAAAGAACTTTCCACCTTTGCCACAAACTTTCAAGGACAGTAAAGGGCAGCCTCACAACGACATGGGCCTTCATACCACGAGTGCAGCCCATCCAGTCCCAAGTCACTGCTGTGCAGCTGAAGATCTGCTGTGTCACTTACAGGGATATTGGAAAAGAATTTGCACACATATAACGGTGTGCTATGTTAACATAACACCTGCTCCCAGGTGGGTTCACAGACAGAGCGAGGGGCACTAAGAAATGATTGCTGAGAAGAGGACGGGAGACTGAGAAGTCACCAGAGACAGCCTGGAAGAGGGGGGTTTTGCCTCCTCTGTTATTTGGACAGGGAACATCAACTCTCCCATCTATAAACAGAATCACAACTAGGGGATATGACAATATGTGACCTCTAAAGGTGGGTGAGATGTAAACAAATAGCCAGCAACTTTGGGAGTGGGAAGGAAGAGGAAGAGTCCTGTGTGTGATACAGGTGTTCCAACTAAAGCTATAAAGGACTGCAGCACGGGAAAGATATACCCATATTTACCATATATATGGTAATTGTGGATGCTTGGTATATGCTATAAAACCAGGATTATTCACATCATCTTTTGTTGAAATAGGGGGAAGCAAATTGCACTTCATTCTTCTTGTGCTCTGCTGATCAACAGGGTGATCTGCCCCCAGAGCAAGAACCCCTCCTGCATGGCAGAGCTCCCCCAGGGGAGAGGAGAGCCGGGAGAAATTCCTCATTCTCCGGCTGCTGAACGCGCTTTTTTACTCTGAGGAGGGCCAGCAACATTTCCGAGCTGCTGCTTTGCTTCTGCCATTGCTTGAGACGCAGCTGCTTTAGGCTTTGATGGAACATTTTAACAGCCTGAAGGGTCAGAAGCATCATGTGCTTGGTTGCATAAGCTTCCCCCAAAGGAGGGACAGATTTTAATACCTCCTCCACATTAGGAAAACTGGAAAGGGTCTAAAGATGTGACTTAACTATATGAAGGAATTTTCACAGAGGAAATGACCCATGTATTATTCTGAAAGGAAAATCCTGCTGCTGTTTACTTCCTCCTTCTAAAATTGGAACCTGAACTGTCTGAGGATGGCTGTTTAACGACCAAAATGCAGAAATATTCTAGATTAAAACATACCATTTGCAGAGATTAAAAAGGAAAAAAATGAAGGATAAGAACAATAAGAATGTGGAGTTATAGAAGTCCATTGAAATTTCTGTTTTATCTGCTCTCCTTTGAAAAAACCGTTATGTATTCCCAGCCATGATTTTTTGATGTTCCCCAGCAGAAGGGATTATATAATTGTGTACATGTTATTATCAATGACACCTCTATGCTATGGAACCACTGACAGTTTAAACTTAATTACAGATGACAGCTTATGAAATAATTATAAAGAAAAAATTGGACAGAAACCACAGTGATTTCATGCTTCCTCTTCATGTGTGTTTAGCACGATGTTGTCGAGTCCCTCGACTTGAAAAAATAATGTGTGTTATCAATCAGACAGTACTTCTGCTGACTGGGAGGTCGACTTAGTGCTGTAGGGGATGATACCATGTCCTCTCCAAGCCCATGGCTCTGCAGGATGTGTCCCCCCAGCCTTTAGGACTGGCTGTTGGCCATGGAATGGCCACTGCCAAAAGAAGTACGGAATGGCAAGGCAGGGTCACAGGCTGTGCTGTCGGGGCCATCCCCCATACGGAACAGTGGGTTTTCAGAGCTCCAGAGTATTCCCTCGGGCCTACAGATCTGAGTTGAAGAGGTGCAGTTTGAGTATGAGGATCTTATACCTGCCTGATTTCATTCTCTGGCATTCATGGCCAGCCCCAGTGAAATTCCCACCCCTCCATGAATTCACTAATTAAATTGCCAGTGGCTTTGATACTGATGCTACCTCACTCCAGGGAGAATTTTGTCTGGCTCTCCAGAGATTATTTTAATGTGTTCCATGTTAAATTGGTAGGCACTTTTTAACCTGTTCCTTCCTGATTCCATCTCACCCTTCTGTTATTACTATTAGCACATTAAGCCTTTAACTACTATCTTTTTAGTGAAGGGCTAACACAAAGTAGCTATTAAGCTTTTCAGCTCTCTCTATAGTTTTTCTCTTTTTTTTTTTTTACATCCCTCTTAAGCAGAGGACCGACAATTCCTTTGGTTATTCCCTGGCTTCTTCTGCATTTTAAAAGCATGCTTTTCCTGCCTCTTACATGGTTTGCTAATGGTACCTCATTTGGAGCCTTTACCTTTCTGACTCTTCCTTCAGATTCATCCTCTCCACACAGCCTTCTCTCCTGCAATTTTACTCTCTTCTAATGCAGCTACAGCTTCATTAGTGCAAAGGTGCTGAAGAATTGTCTTGGGTGGGTTTGTGTTTTTTGGTTTTGTGGTGTCTGGGGTTTTTGGGGTTTTTGTTTTTTTCTTTTTTTTTTTTTTTTTTTTTTGGTAGAGAGAAGAATAAGGAGGGCAGACTAATAGGATTCAAGTACACCAATTCTGTCCAACCCTTATGCTAAATACAGATACTTTTTCCCCATCTAGTTATTGAAGCTCTTTGTTGTGAAAAGCACTGATTACAAATGCATCCTTTTTCTGTTACTCTCATAAACTGCTTATGATTTTCCAAACTACGGATGCTTGCTGTTTCAATTGCCAGTCACTGCAGTTATATGAATTTTCTTTAAGCAAGTGATTAAATAATTAGTAGTGTAAGGTCAGTGCTGCTGTACAGTTTCAGTATAGCCACCGTGCTAAAATTTAGGGCGCTTTTAGGATCAGGAGACTTTTTTCATCAAACAGGAGAAGTTTTTGTGAACATCTGTACCTTAGTATCCACACAGCAATATTGCAATTTGTATCTCAGACAGACTTTGTGAATTAATTATTAGGTTTTCATTATGCACTCAGCTCCTCATTGAGACATTGCACCTTAATAATTATATTGCCTGTAGAATTGGGCAACAGAGGCTGATTAACAAGCCTCTGCATTGTATTATCATATAGAATAATTCAGACTGGAAAGAACCTCTGGAAATCATGTGGTGGAGACCCTCAGTGCAAGCAGAGGTGGCCTCAAGGGTAAATTCAAGTTCAACACAAGGTAACCTGATCCTTCAGGACTCCAAGGTCATGTGTGAATGAAGCACCTGCATAGAACGTGCTGTGCTACAGGGAAAGGCAAGCTGGATAAAGGACTGGCTGGTGATGTCTAATACATCACTGACCTGCTCCCACTCCTCCAGCTCGCTGATGGGCTGGACAGCTATTAATGCATGCACAGCCTCTTTAGGGTTTCTTTGCAGAATAAGATCCCTTGCCTGCAGAAGGACACATTTTCCATGCCCCTGCTGTTTTCAGGCTTACTGCAATCATGAAGGTCACACCCACTCCTCCAAATATAAATATTTTTAGTTCTTTTTAAAGAAAAGCATGCAATAATTTTCAATTATTTGTCCACAAGTCTAACTGTTACACTTGCACCAATTACAGAATCTTAAGAAAATTGCAGAGTTCTCTTTATAATCTCTTTTTCTTTAGAAAACCTGTTTCTGAAAAGTGCAGTTCTACATATATTTAACTATATTTGTATTATATTTTATATTGTCCAGTGTATTAGAGCACACCTTTTAAATTCCCCAACTCTACCCTCCTCAATCAGAATGCCTAGTTCCTACTTAGAATTAAATTCTTTGCTCAAGGAATATTATATATATATTTAAAATCTCAAGTCTTACTGATAACAGAAAATATGAAGACCAAATCATATCATACAGAAGCCTACAGTATAAAAAACCACCACTGTGTTATGAGAGATAACATTTAAGTTAGTTTACATATAATGTGATGATGATTTGAAAGACATGTAGACTAATATTAAAAATACAAAATACATATTCCGGGATGATAAAACAGAAGATGAACCACATACAGTAGTATAGTTTGAGAGATTGATTTTCCCCTGTATTACATTGATATAAATCAGGGGCAATTCTGTGAAATCAGTGCATGAGAAATGAATCAAGTGCAACATTTCTTTAATCTAGTCAACATTTCTTTCTCCTGTTTGCAGCCTTACCCTGCATTCTCCCTAAACAGAAGGGACAAAGCATAAAATTATCACCCGTTGGTGATAATGGTGACCCAAAGTACCCCCATCCTACCAATTACTTTAAATGGCTGCATGGAATCCTTCAAAAATCACTACATACAATTAACAGATGGAGAGAAGAAAAATTACAGGCAAAGCACTGGGCAGAAATACATACACAGACTCACTGCTGACCTTGTTTGACACAATATGACAGTTCTTGCTAAAAGAATAAAGAAATTCCAGAAAGACTAGATAAGTGATGTACTTAAAATAAATCAAGAGTAAAAATGGGTCCAATTGATGCCTTATGACTAAATCATGCTTTTTGCCTGTTTCTGTGAGCTTTGTTGGGTCCTTAACCCAACCACACCTTCCTTAGCCAAGCTCAAGTAAAGTACAACCAAGCAGGTGGGTACATTAAAAAGCTGTACATTTTTTCAATAATAAAAATGCAAGAACAGTCTTTCTTTGTGCTTTCATGTCCACAACACGTAAAACTAGAATAAAAGATAATGATTATGCTTACAGAGTTGTTGAACAACTGGAATCTTTGGGTTTAGAATATGGAGACCAATCATTCAATCTTCCTAGAACCATTGATGACACCATGCTCTGGCTCACTAGAAAAATTGGATTTTTCTTGCCTCAGATTTTGCTTTAACCAAAATAACTGCTCTCAGAAGTTGCTAGAGAAATTCAGTGAATAGCACCTTTCTGGAAATAACACTGAACCAGTGTCTTATTAGAGGTATTTGTCATTAGAGATTACACCTTGTGTAGGTGGTACAAAAAGCAGCAATGCTAACACTGCCATAATTAAAAAACTCAGCCTCATCTCCTTTGTTTTGCTGCACAGATGCTGTCCTGCTACTTGTGGCATCCAGTTAAATCCTTCTGACATATCCTCACTTTATTTTTCTTCCAAATTGCCATTTAACTGCTGTTAAACAGTGTGCAACTTGCCCTCTGCCTTTATTTGAATATTCTACAGGAGACAACAGAAAAAGGTAAAATATTAAACCTCTACAAATTATTTCTAAAACTTTAATAAATCACTTTAATAAAACTACAGAAATAGGTTTTGCAGTTTAAAAAGTTAAGAATGTTTCTGTAGCTTTCTACAGGTGTTAGAAACATTTCCAGAAAACTACCAAAACTGTCAAATCTATCAAACTATCAAATTGACCATGTGCATTTTATCAAATGCTATTTGATTAAGAAGCATTAATTCCTGTCGGGTTGTACCACAAAATTGTAATAAGCCAAATTTCAGCGTCCCTGGTGCTGCCTGGCAGTCAGGGAAGCTGCAGGACACGTGTAACCTTTCCAGCAAATACCCAAATTCCAGTACTTTTTCAGGGCATGGACAAGCCTAGCACCGATAACAGCTCTGGGCTCTCCCCTCTGGTCCCACACGTGCAGAAACACAACCTGTGCACCTCAGAAGGGCCACTGGAGCTGCCTCAGCCCCCCTGTACCATGGGAGGGACCTCTGGGCTCTCTGAGCCTCTGCTCTACCTCCCCAGTGCCACAGTCGGTCACAACTCAAATAATTGTGCACAAATCACAGATGGTCCATGGCCAGATTTAATTAAGGGTTATTGGTTGCACCGGGATGGCCAACTCATAGAAAATAATCAAGTGTCTACAGAACTTCTACTTTTTTTTTTTTTATTCCAACCTTTCTTTCTTTGAACCAGACATCCTCCCAATGCACAACCTCCCAACCGCTCTCCTAAACAATCATTTCAAAATCTTTAAAAGAATAAGCTCATCTGCTGCTGTAGATCCCTTAAGCACCCCTGTGCTGCTGACAAAGTACCAGCTCGTGGAGTTCGGCTCCTGGGCTATTCCAAAACCAGGACCTTGCACTTGGGGTTGTGGTTCTTCTGGAAATTGGAAACGGGGATGGAGCAGTTGGAAGTCCCACACTGCTGACAACTGTACACGCTAAGCACACATGCAAAAAGTCCTTCTGGTCCCCTTGGGTTGGTTTGAACTCTGCCCTCAGTGACACAAAATGAATTAATTTCTCTCTCTCTCCCATCTGAATTTGTGCCAGTTTCACTGGCCCATTCCTACAAAGTTAGCTTTAACAGGAACCAATTCACTGGACTTTTTAAAGGCATATTCCTATTCTCTGTTCATTTTAGTCATTCCATTTGTGAAAGTGGATTATAAAGCTGGAGAGGGAAGGGTGAAAATGAAAACTGAAATGGGGTTAACGCAGTGCCTGCCTCTACAGGAGCTCTGCCTTGAAGATTCCCACATTCCCATTCCTTGATGTAACGTTATAAGATGCTCTGACCTAACACACCATATTATTTTCAAATTATACTGAATATGTACTATGATATATTTGAAAAAATGCCATTAAAGGAAATTCATAGATGGGAAGGGCATACAGGCTTTTTGATCAGAAAGAAAGGACATTTGCATTAAAATAAAAAAGTCTCTAATCTTAGTTGGAAATGTAAAAAAAAAAAAAAGGTCAGTTATTAATAAGAGAAGTTTCTTTTTCCTGAGGTTCTTCTTCCATTGACATGAGCAAAATTTTAAAGAGGGCCTGGACCATGTGTTCATATTTCAGACTAGGAACCACATTTTTGATAAAGGCAGTATTCCTTATGGTCTCTCTGAATTTAGGAGGGTTCCACATTAAAAAGTCCAATATAAATACAGAAGAACCATAGCGTTATCAATTTTACTTCTCAGTGATTCTGAAAACACTTGGCATTATATGATGCTTCTCATTCATGAAACTAAAATTACTTAAATGAATAAAGCAATAAGTTTAAGCTTTAAGAGGTTAATGGCATAATAGCAAAAGGAAAAGGATTTCAGTGGAAAAATAATGAAAGCACTTCTACAAAAATAATACAAATACAAAGCTTCCAGAAGCTTTGAAATATAATGTGGGAGGAAGGAAATAAAACCCTGCCAACAAGTCACAGGTAGACAGCCTGACGGAGAGTGAAAACGTTGCCAAGAGGAAGTGATAATGGTTTTGTATCCATAATTCATTCATCTCGGGGGATGTGAGATTACGTGATGTAGTGGCACTGCTCAATCTTGATTCATTAATAAGTCCTGTGGAGTATTTTCTGCACTCCTAAGTTGGGGAAGCGCATGAAATGCGGAGCCACTTTGTAAATTACTGCCTCACATCCCCCTGACAGTGCTGAATGCGCGCCCGGTTTGAAGTTTAATTTCATCCCCGTGGTAAGACAGGGTGAAACTCTGAGCGACAGCTCAATCATCATCGCATGGGCCAACCAGAAAGACCAGGATTAATCATGTTGGTGCTGAAAGAATAAAGAACAAAAGATACAAAATACACTTCCCACTTGATCATTAGTTTGCGGTAACACAAAGGGTGATGGGAACTTGAAGGAGATGCAGATAAAAGTGGAAGTAATAAAAATCAGCACAGGTGAAATATGGGACTCAAAATAGGGACACGAGAATTGGAAGGGTTCAGAAGAAATAACAATTAAACAAGGGGAGAGATGTGTTCGTGAGCATGGGTGTGTTAAAGAACATTTGGCCTGGACGTGGCAAGTGAAGGAAAAAAGTATGTCGAGAAACTAAAAATAAGGTCAACAAAGAAACAGTGTTGCCTTGTAATAAAAAAAAAAAAAAAAAAAAAAAAAAAAAAAAAAAAAAAAAAGCCCTCAATTTGGAAAATAACAGATTATTAGAGGGTTGGTTATTTCATAACAGAGAATGAATCCTAACATTTTAAAGAAGGAAGTTCAACACATGCGTCAGAAAGAGGGAAATGAAATACAGAGTGGCCAACAGAAATTAGTGGTACCTAATGCAAATTAAAATCACACCTTTGATTTGCACTGATCGTAGAGCCTTAGAAGATTTCTTTCTATATATAATATCACATTTTTTAATTAGCGAAGTGCAAATGTAATTCATCCTGTAAACCACTGTGACCTACCTTCCCTTCGTCTCAACCATGAGAAAATCTGTGGGATAGCCCTGATGCTTCCAAGACATATGTATATGATTTTTAGTTTCCATGTACTTCCTACTAACAAATGCAACTGAAGTGAGTCTGCCACACACACACACACAAAGAAGAAATTAATGTCTCTCTGTGGAAAAAAGTTAATTGTAAAATAAAAATCTATTCAGTGCTTTGAAAAGCAGCTGGGTCTAGGAAGAACTCATGCCGAATAGTCTTTTGTCCCATCTGAGTATGGCAAGCTCTATACATAAACTATATAATCTAGAATTTGAGAAAAATAACTGTGTCTCAACCAAGCATCTCCCGACATAGAGGACCAGACACTGGGTGATGAACATCTCCAAGAAGTGCACGCTCAACAACAGCAAGGAAGCTCGCACAGCGTTAACATCTCACGGCCAGCCAAAGGTCTGGGCAAGCTGATTGCTCCTTTGCCCATCAATCTGCCACTGCCTTCAAACTGCTTCTAGCTTGGCTTAATTGCTGTCTTCCTGGAACTGCCTGACACTCTGACAGAGGCTGCATTCCTGAGTAATCCATACTTTTGTTTAGTTAGAATGAGGTTTAGGGTGTGGTTAATAAAGGGAAATTGGAAAAGAATATGAGGCACAGAGTGACTCAGAAAGGGATTATTAATACAAATAAGTGACATGAATTCTTAGTGTCAGCACTTCATACCCATGACCAAGAAACTGAAATCCTGACATTTCACCTCACAGAAAAGTAACCTGGATTGCACCTGGTTCAAACCTAGTGGAAGAAAAAATAAGAAAAAAAAAAAAAAATTAAATCTACACCACAATCTTTTGGTATCATCAGGGAAAGGACAGAAGGCAAAAGGGGAGATCCAAAAGAACGCAGAGGATAAAGGAGTTCTCTCCCTTTAATTTAACTGTAGGCATTTAGTCATTGTTTCACTGCAGTAACTGGTGTATTCCCAGTGCCTCATCCTGCCACTTCCATGTGCCTGTTCCTGTGTGCCGGCCACCACCCTGCCAGGGGCACCAACCAGCCATGCCAGGACACACAGGGCTTCTTGTTACACTCTCCAGCCGACTCCTGTGGACAGACACATTGTGCTTAGAGCACAGGAGGCTTGGCAGATATCCCCAGCAGAAGTGAGAGATGGCTAATTGAGCACTTCCCAATAACTTATTGATTAATCAGGTCTCCCTGAAGGAGCATGTCAGCAGCTAGTGCATGGGCAAACAGAAGGCAATGGAGCAGCAGGACTGGGAGAAATATTAAATGCACTGCTTTGCCCACAACTGCTCTGAATACAAACTATAAGCAGGATTTGCCCAAGTACACGTAAGACAAGGCGACACCTTAAATTACAAGAAGGAGAATCAGATTTTTCAAATTGCTATCATTTGAAGCATCTGGTTGTATTAAAAGTAAGCTCAAGGGAAACCCATTACTAAATGTCCATGTATTGAGGTCAATAACAAGCTCTCATGGAAAAACTAAGCTATCAGTTTCCCTTTAGACAGAAGGTGTTAACATAAGAATGCTTAAAGAGTTTTTTTGATCCAATATATCCCCTCAGACAGGGGAAAGCTACACAGAACCATTATCTTCATTGACATGATAAGATAATATGTATTGGTCTAAAATGAACACTTCCACAAAGTGCTGTTTTATACACAGAAATAAAACATTATGGCAAGCTTTGGCTGTTGTAGTGTTGAATTCCTAATAATTTCAGATAAATCTTTAACAACTATTGGAGTATTTTGTTGTATTTTCAGTATGTGATGAACTAAGGAGCCTGCAGTTTAGATACATGTTGGCTGGTGGCATAAAAAGAAAAATACTGTATGCAAGAGAACCTCTAAGAGCACAGCCTTGGAGCACCCCACTGGATTTTACTGCTGACACTGTTTGCTTTGTGCCTGGACCTGGGACTGTGGTATGTTCAAATATGCTCTTTTGTCTCAGATTGAATGATCCAAATTCAACTGAGTTACTGGAGAAACTGTCACTGTCATCCTGGGAATTGTGCCCATCTTGGAATGAGGGACACATTTTTGCAAAGCTACTGTCATCTTGACTGTTGGGTTCAATTGTTCTTTCCTGGAAATCCCTATGGATTTTTTTGGTTATTATAATTCTTAACTGTAGTTCTTTCTTTTGGAGAGTTACAATTCATTTTTTGCCTACTATGTCTGGGAAACTGCCCAAGACTCCACAGATACCACTGTGAAAGTATTGCATAAAAACCCCTATGGTTTTATCGAGTCAGGAATCTTCTTTAAGAGTTAATGGATAGGAAAATTCAAATATTGGAAATGTCAAAGAAATCCTTTTAGTATCTTTATTGGTAATAGTGACTAGGCTGTTTTTTAAGTGGAATGACTCAGTCTTGTCAGCCTCTGACTGTTATTTTGAGATCACAGCACTGCCCAGTGTCTTTCCTGTCTCTCTCATCTCTATTGTTGCCACATTTCCTACACCAGCAATTGCTTTCCCCAAAATTTTTTTCTTCCTGTGAATCAATTAGGAAACCTGGATCAACTTTATGGCTACAGAGGTCACTTGTTGGTTTGCATCAAGGTTGTTTTCACTCAAGTGGCAAACAAATAACTTTGCTACCCTCTCAGTAACCACTGGACTCTGCATGTCCATCAGCTGCAGTTCATGTAGCAGGTCTATGTTCTAAGCTGCTGCATTATGTATTCAGTGCAAAGCATATTTGTGGTTATCATGACCACATATTTGGATTACAAAGGATGTTCCCTTGCCATGCTTGGATTACTTCAAATTACTGGTGAGTTTATCCAACCCCAGTATTGGAACATATAACATGCAAGTACGTAGCCTGCAAGAGCAGGCTGCCTGCAGCTGGTCAACATGACCATTACTCAACCCTTCCAAGTTGTTATTGCACATAATCTTGCGCTGTTTTACAACCAGATGCTCAGCAACCTGAAACACAGGTGTCAGGGCGAAGGCACAACTGAGGCTTGTGGAGGGGCTGGAGCTGGGGCTGGGCAGCTGCTCCAGGCTCCCACTGCAGCCCGGAGCCAGCTGAGCCAGGGGACCAGGCTGACACACTTAACATCCCACTTCTGTGCGAGGCAGATTCACTCATCCCCTGTTAAATGTCCTTATCAGCACACTTCATGGTTGGGAAAGAAAGCCACACTCTGGCACCCTGCCCTTCGGTGGCTGAAACCTCACTTGGCTGCAGCATCTGCTAGGGGTTCCTCAGAGATCCAGGCAATGGGATGACAGATCTGAAGAGCCGATCTACTGGCTCTCCTACCTACTGTGGATAGTCAGGGAGGAACAGAGAGTTGTTCCTTGCCTGTTAAATAGACTGAGATCAACCAGTTTTGTCAGAGAGCAAAATCTCTCCACTTAGGTATTTGGGACCAATAGGACAAAGTTTTTAAGTATCAGTGGTTATTAATTGTTTTATACGTTATTTTATGTTAGTACAAAATCAATAATACTGGTTATACAACCATTTCATCATTTTAGTAAAGCATTAAGTGCTCCCTCTTACTGTACTGGCTCAGTTTTGTTGCTGCTTCAGATCTAATTGTAAAATACTGAACTAAATTTTAAAAGCCTTCCATCTGCTAAGAAAATGTGGCATGAGGGTACAACTCATGCCACACTCTCCTCCTTCTCTCTTTCCCAAAATTCTCAACATTTCCAAATTCCCCCAGCCCTTCCCTCCTCGCGTTTGCTGTCACAGCACAGAAGTGAAGAAGTGTCAGCTTCCAGGTCAGGATTTATCCAGATCAGGATTTATCCATCATTTTCTGAGTCACTGGCCCTGAAGAACACCTCCTCCTATGCAAGCCACACCGATCCGTGTCATGCCACTGCCGTCCCTCACCTCTCATTTCACTGCCTCAAGGGCTGCGTTTAGAAAAGTAAAGCAAGTCAGTGTTAGCAAAGATCAGTGTCAGGCCAGGTGTGTGGCTCGTCACACCCGCTCGTGCCAGCCGGCAAAAGCAGCAGTGGCAGCCGGGAGGCTGTAATTCATTCATGAGGTTCAGTCCACACAGGGGGAAAGTGCTGCCTAAGCACACACCATTCCCAGCCTCACCAAATGCACTTTTGCCAGATGCAGGCAAATATAGACTGTAATTGAACCGGTGCTAAGGAAAGGAAAACACCAAATAAGGTGGTAAAACCTGAAGGAGAATTAGGCAGAACTGCAAAGAGCACTTGGGAATTCTTTCTTCCACCAGAAAACCCCCACATATTTATGCCATCTAGACACTAAGTAGATTTCTTTGAGAAAAACTGTTATATTATCTGAGTAAACATGTCAGTCAAAAACAACAACCAGCAATTTACAAAAATGATGCTCGATTATTTATACTGAAAGAGTAAGGTTGCACTGGGAGAAGTGTTTTATTTACATAAAGCAGGTTTAGGCTGGGATGGAATAACCATAACAAATCCTGCAGGTTTTGTTAACTGAGCAAAACTCCCCTGTCCTAGCGCTGTCTTTTACATTATGTTTGGTTGGATTTCACTCTGGGGCTCATTCCCATATCCAGCTCCTCACTCCCTGGATATTTTAAGGGATTTTCTGAAGAGCAAGAGGTCCCCTCAAGAGAAGAGAGAGATTCTCTCCCTTTTAGGGGAATAAGGCAAATCCTTGGAGTAAGCTTTAGCATTGCAGACTCTGGAGAACTCCTATTTATTTTGCTGTGCTCAGCA
The DNA here is from genome assembly GCA_013396735.1 of Grallaria varia. NCBI lineage: Eukaryota > Metazoa > Chordata > Aves > Passeriformes > Formicariidae > Grallaria > Grallaria varia. Next base: position 1,436,714 of record VWZG01013026.1, on the reverse strand, counting down.
CACCACCTGATTAGGCTTCGAATTGTTTAATAGCACTGCACACAAAAGGAAATGATGGAATTACACATTGCTCCCCAGTTATTGAGGTTTTGATTACTGCAGGCTAATTTTCTCATTGTACTTTCGTGGGGTTTCTCCTAACTTAACATTCTTTTAAGGTAGCCTGTGTTGAGGGAATTATCTTGTTTTTCAAAGCAAATTTCAGCTGATTACTAAGTATTTACATACTGTAATTTGAATGTCTAATTATACAATTAGTGTAAATACATGTAATATGGTTTATTTTTCACAAAAGCTGATAAGGTACATTGCTTTTCGCAATCCAGTATTACGAGATTTTCATTGCTTGTAATACACAATCCGAAAATTCATGTTAAAAGCTTCCAGTAAAAGCTGTTTATTCATCAGTTAACACATTCCAAATGATATGAAACACGCTTCATTCCATAAACCACAAAAAGATATCTGCCTTGTTGCTGCAGGCTGGAGCTCATGACACCTTCATCTCCCTAATACAAGAGTTGCCCTAAGCCTCTGTGTTTTTCCCTCACAGGACTTTACAGGAAGTTTCCTTCCCCCTAAAACTCCCCAGCCCTGCGTGTGAATTCACTGGGGCTGCGCTCCTGCATCAGCTCTGGCCTCACAGGCATTGTCATGTCACTTGTACTGACATTGAGGAGGATCCCGTGGCTGAAATAAGGAAAAGTGCCCTTGGGAGGATGCCTGGAGACAATGCCCCTCCAGTCCTAGAGCTGCTCCCTCTTCAAGCACCTGTAGATAAGAACTTCTTAATTAGAGTGGCAAGTGCTCCTTTAGTCTCAGTTGCTGAAGCAGCAATACATGGACACCAAGCTGTAAAAAGCTGCCAAGCTCCTTTGAAATCTCCTCAGAAATCTTTAATGTGTTTCCTCCATTAGATGTGACTAAATCAGAGGCTTCCAATGTCATCCTCTTTCACTGCTCTTGGGCAACCTCTTTGCAAGTGACCAGGGCTGGTTTTTTAGAAACATGCAGATATGCAGCACCTGACAGTGATTAAAACAATTATTTTTATACCAAATATTCAGTACATAGATTATCACATAATTCTTTTCAATTACTGCACAGGTTCTGAGTGACTGAAATTCAGCAGCAAGGCTTCCACAGTTTCTATAAAGCATGGACTTTTATTTCTGATAGAATATGTTTATCTCACAGTGGGTTTATGTTTCCAGTTCAAATACAATTTTCTCTCACCCAAGCTAGCATTGAACTGATATTTTTTTAATTTTCATTTTCTAAAAACTCACACTTTAATTTTTTTTTTCCAATCTTGAATTTATTTTAAGTAAGCGTAGGGTAGCCATATTGAAACAATGCGGAAAGATCCGTTATGAAAGAAATGCTTCTGAATTATATGCTATAAAAATAGTTATTTTTGTATGTTTCCTAAGCCTAGGATTCACCTTGCAGTGGAAAATTACTTCAGTTGGACATTGGATTTTAGAGCACCTTGGAAAAGAACATCAAGGTTTTGTAAGACTAACTATCATTTTGTCAACATGAAGCTTCAATTTTAGCAGCCAGTGCCGTTCCCCACAAGGCTTTTATGGAAATGTCCTTTATACACATTAATTTTAAAAGGGTGACCATAAGAACAGGGAAAATAAACCCAAGGACCTGGGCACTGACCTCCACAGCAGCACTGAAAGCTACAAGCCCTGCCCTGAGATAACCACTATGGTACAATAGATACAACTCTGCAAGCACACAATATTTTCCTAATGTATACACAAGATGTTGCTCCACCATTAAACCACAGTGAAAGGCTGTCTTTCATACTGCNGTGGGAAATACGTTTACCTTATAAATACACTGCACCACATCAGAATCATTTCAAAACCACATTACCTAAAATTCTGGGCCCAGCAATAGAATATAGTCAAGTCATTAAAGATGCTGGACATATACTTAATTTTCAGCTTATTTTAATGCCCCCTTGGCCTCAGTGAGATTTAAGGACATGTTTAAATTTTCTGTTTAATCAGGGCTTCATTTACAAGGATAATAATGCCTTTACAGCATGTATTTTTCTACTGTAAGATGCAACTTCCAAACCAAATGTGAGGAATATCATCTTTGGCAGCATTCCCTAAGGGAGTCTGGATCTATAAACACAGGGATGTAATGCGTTTGTTAAGGCAATTCTTCCTCCGTTCTTCTGACAGTTATAATATAAAGAACAATTTCTCCTTAGGAAGCAAACCAAATACAATCAAACCAGTATATTAATATCAGTTATGGTAATCTTCAACTTTGTAACTGGTTTAGAACTCTCTTTTGTGAGAGACTGTGAGAAACTGGATGCAGAGAGGAGGCAGGAGCCGTCGCATCCCATCCCATCTCCCCCGCAGCGCGGGGGCAGCTTTGTGGTACCTGCACTTTCTTTGCCCTACAAGGCAGGGATGTCTCTGCCAGCCCATGACAGGCGCTTACACATTACTCTTTAGCTCTAACCTCCTCTTTGCTCTCCCAGTTCACTCTCAGAGAGGCTTTGTGTGAGCCCTCCTCATTGGAAAGGCTGGACAGAGGATGGCAGGACGCAGCTCCTGCTCGGTCCTCGGAGCCGTTCTGCAGGAGAACGTGTTTGTGAGCACATGAATGAGGGGCCCCATCCAGCTCAGGTGGGAAAGTCACATCTGCTTCCATCCTCTGCCACTTAAAAGCACTTCAATCCCACAGAAAATCTCAGTCAGGCCCTCAGGTCTAGTCAAGTGTGAGCGGAAAAATCTCTTGTATATCAGCCGGAATGAATCGATTCAGTCTGTATCAAAATGAAATAACTCCCAGACAAACACAGACCAGCCAGTCATTTGTATGTGCTGGACTAACGAGCAGACATTCAAAAGAGCATGACAAAAGAGCCAGAAATCAGCCCAAGTTCAAAGGAACACACAGAAATCCCTAAGATGGCTTTTCTTTCAAAAGCTTGCCAGTTAATCAGGAAATACACAGAAGCACAGAATCAACAGATTGGAAAACTCAGCAGAAGATCCAGAAGTTGGAAAAAAATGTGGGTTGTGAATATTTTGTTCAAATTAATATTCTGGCAGCTACATTTTGAACAAGCTGTAATTTGTATAAGGCACCTTCTGTTAAATTTGTGGCACAGAATTACAAGGACCAATCCAAGCTGAAATCAAACCATGGATTTGCATCAGTACATCTATTTACCCTAACTCGCCCAGGCCTAAGCTACTGAGAATGAGATATTCAAAATAAGAGAATGCAGACAAAGACTTAAAAACATTTTTCCTTCAAAAAAAAGAGATGCATTTCACTTCTCCAAAGAAATTAAAGTAGTAGGACCTGCTTAAGCCCTTGACCATACTCATGGTCTGACAGCATTTGTTCTACACATTAATTTTGTACAAGACACAAATTCATAGCTAGCAATGAGGTTTTATGGCAGAGTTAAGAAAAGGGCTAATCTATCAGCTATGTTGTCAACACTGTATTTAGAGAGATGAAGGCAGAAGTATTAATCTGTCAAAATCAAAGCTACGGACGATGTTCCCTTCTGCAGAGAGGCTGAATCAAAATTTTTCAGCCATGCAGGTTTTCTTTGAGTGTTCACTAAAAAGGTAAATCACTTTAAGAAGGGTATGTAGCACAACAGTGACAAAATAGCTGACAAACTGTAACTTATACAAAAATGAATGGACTGACTGTTCTTGCTAGTATAATACAGAAACCAATGGGAAAATAAAACAGGCAGCATGATTTTTTAAAACAAAACCAAACTCCAGCAAAATTAGTTCTGCTTTATTGAAACACTTATGCATTCTACAAACATGATTTCAGCTCTGATCTGATGTTTTCCCTGTCTCAGTTTGTGCTCCTCTGTTATTATTAGCAACATCAGCCACAGTGGTGATGCTCAGTAGAAATAGCCAATACCTGGGAATGTAAGCAGCTTGTTTTCCTTTTCCATCAACGATCAGCTGTTGATTTCTCAGAGTTATCCTCAACTGCTTTATGGCACAGAGATTGTTTTCCAAACACCACAAACCAGAATGGTTATTGCAGTCACTGACTTAGAGAATAACATACTTAATGTCATCCAGGCTTTAGAGGCATTGGCTGGAAAGGACGTGCTCTCCAGAGCAATTCCACTGATTCCAGCCACACCACCTCACCATTTCCTAGATTCCAGCTACGCTGCCATCCCATTCCACAGATTCCAGCCACACTACCATGCTGCTGATCATGTGCACAGTTTGTCCAAAGCCATATTTTATATACTCTGTGAGGTCATACCTTGGCAATGGATGACACAAAATGGGCATATCCCTGTTCTATAAATCACAACAGCAAACCACATTTAGCTTTGATGGAAAGTGTGGTATATATCTGATTTTCCCTGCTTTTCACACAATGCAAATGGCTTTGGTAACCAGTACCAAATTACAACGATCCAACCATCTTTCATATTTTAATGATTAAATAGTCTGATTATTATAATGAGATTAGAAAGAAAATATTTCCAAGTCCCTGCAGCAGGTGAATTTGGGAATTCTAAAGACACCCCTGAAAGTTATACCAAAGAGATCAACAAGCCTGTGAAGAGTGTGTTGGAAACCAGCATCACTCAGGCTTTGGAGGAACAGCCACCTGCACTGAATGGATTCCTCAGCACAGGAAACCTCTGACCTCCTGCTGCAGCTATTCCTCTTTCCCTCTTTTCCCCTTCACCATCACTAATATGATTGTAAAAAGCTCTATGTAGGGAAAAAGGAGCCCAGATCAATCGGATCTTAACTAACTTTATCTAAAAACCTCCTGTCAGACTCACTGAATCTGTGCTACAGTAAAACAAGATATTCCAAGCAAGTGATTTCTTTCTACTACACACGAAACCTCCTCCTATCTCATCAAAGAGCATGAACAAAACCCACTTATGGAAGATACGTTGGGAAGGATATGAAGTGGCATAAATGACTTCTGAAAAAATTGCTTTATATTGTTCTGTTTGACATAATTCTTTTTCCTCTTCATGGGTGAATTGTAGAAGTATTTCTAAACAAAGTTTCAACATGAACTCATCAGTATGCATATTCTGTGCTCACATTTAGGATCTATTTATAAAATCAATTCTGCTCTGGGCTCTGACAAACAAAACTGAAATGCAGCTGTGTGACATGTTGATAATTTTCATTAGTTCTAGAAAGCCTCAATAGAAATTACAATCTTACTTGTTACAACCAAATAACCCCAAGAACCCCCAGGAAAGGTGACTTTTCTAAATGATCTTATTTGTTAATGGAAAGAAGGAAGGGGGAGGAAAGAAGTGGATAAAAATTGAAAGGAAAAAGATGAAAACTTAAAAATCACAGATGTAAATGACTGAAGTCATGCTGAGTAAAGAGTCTTCAGCATCGCTGTCACAGACAATATTCAATGTATATTGAATTATCCCTGCATTATTTGCACATCATTTATTACACTGGAGGAATATCTGCTCAAATTTCAAATAAGCTTGTTGTTTTACAATCTGAAAACCTCACAGTATTTAATACAAAGAGCCAAAATTCAGCAACTGAAAAAAAAAAAAAAAAAAAAAAAAGAAAGAAAGCAGAGTTTACAATGATTCCTGTTTGAGAATTAGGTCATGGTGCCACAAACACTTGAAAACTGTTGTGGGGGAAGCCTTCAGAGAAAATGAGACAAATTTCATCATTAAATTGTCTTTAAATAGCAGTCCATAAAGTAATAGAGTAAAATTAGTATTTATCCCCCCTTTTCATATGTTTTATAAAGAAGGTATATAAGGCTGTTCTATTTTTTCCTGATTAATATCTGGGGATGTAATAATTTTGTTTCCTTGGAATACAATACTTTTTTACTTCTGCTGAAGAACTACCTGCATTTTTTTATTTTTATTTTGGGATATTTGTTGATTAAAGATCAGTTTGAAGTATTCTTCAGGCATCATGATTACAGAAGGGATGTCAAAAAAAAAATAAGTTCTAATAAGCCGTCCTCCTAATTTAAATTATTAATTTTTATTTTTTTCCTTAGGGTTTTATTTCACTAATTTCCCTGGATAAATGTGAGTCCTGGGGCAAGCAAACCTCAAGTCTGTGAGTGACAAACAGAAGCAGCAGTCTTCTAAATCTGCACAGGCCAGATGTTTTAAAAGCCAGTTCTGCAGAACCAACAGGCAATGGCAATGGTGTTCCCGAGTTCACAATCCACCAACCAATCCTTTACACACCATAGATATTTTTTATACAAGTTGCTTTTGAAACTGAAATGAGGTTTCATAGAAGGAAATAAATATTTTTCCTTTTCCTTCATTTTCTAAATATCACACAATAGTTGGTTGGCTTTTCCCTTTTTGATCTGTTTAAAATGCCACTTAAATTTGCACGTTTTTGTGCAAACTGCTATTTCTTTAATTCCATAAGAGAGATAATGAGGACTGGTTTCTCTGTAATTCTAGTGTGATATTTCTCTGGGTGGTTTTCAAAGGACACAATATGTAATTAGGGATAATGCAGACAGTTCCTTTGTTTTCTGGTGGATACTTTATTTATTTATTTTTAATTCAGGTCTTTGGGTTTATTTCTTCTTGCTAAATAAATGTTGTGTGATTGGACATGAAGTGGAGAGTGAATTTATGCTCTGTGGATATTTATACTTTAACAACTCTGACAATATCTGATTTTAAACCACGTCCTGCAGAACACTTAGAGAGAAGGAGGATTTTCTTCAACCCAGATGCAAATTATTTAGGAAAGAATGACAGGAAACAGATCACTGCTCAAATCTTCCTACAGGAAAACTGACATAAGCCAGCAAGAGCCACTTTTGAACTGCAAAAATTAGAGTAAAAAGTGCACTATTGTACAGCAGGTTTGTTCCACTGTGCCTACATGGCCGTACTTTGGAAGATAACGAAAACAGAGCATCATCTTCTGTTTCACCGAAAAAAATGACTGTGTTCAGCAGCTCTGAAAATCAGGATAACACTGAATGAATGGTTTGTACATAATTATTGGGTATGAAAAGCTTGCATTGAATAGCAAAATATGTTTTTCTGAAAAAAAAATCACAACTCCATGCTCATGTGATTTCCCTTTGCACAACAGTAAAGCAACAAGTGTCTGTGAGCAGCTCTGGGAAATATAAACCCCAGTATCTTGCTGTTAATGATTTCAATGCATTCTTATCAAATATAATCCTTATATAAGTATAATCCTTAAATGTTTGTATTCAAAGCTCAGCAGAAAGGAGAATACATGATATGGGGAATAATAACGTATTGATTTACAATATTTTTCTAACTGCAGGTGTACTTTGAAGCTCTACTGTGAAGAAAAAGTACTAGAAAATTCTGACCCTCTTCATTTTGTGTGAAGGGTTATATGAACACTTAATAAGGCAATGAGGGAGAAGACTATAAATAAGTGATCCTGTTACTAAATAAAATTTACATGTAGCCAGTTAGTTGGGAAACATGTTCTAGGACCTTGCAGAATTTCAGACTTCCCTTAAAACATCTGGAAGTATAAACATTCCTGTAACCATTCTTTTCTTGTTTTACTCCAAGCTGAGATCCTGTCCCTGTCACTCAGGAAAGAAACCTCTCCAAAGCTTGTTTTCTGCGAATTCTATCGTGTCTGAAATACAAAAGACCTGCCAAACCATGTCTACACAAAAGGCAGGAATGACTTAACATCAAATCTGTTTCAAATAGGGGGAAAACACCACACCTACTTTGCTGCCTTCTCACTTGAAATTTCTGTTCAGTTCCTAGTCAAACACAATAAAGGAACTTCTCTGAATAGGAAATGCAGAGCAGACTTCCTGCACATTATCTGTGGGGCTGTAAATGCTAAATTTCAGCATACATATTTCTCAAGTTAAAATTATTTTGACCATGTTTCATAATAACTCCTGAGGAGCTTTTAGAGTTGGCCCACTGATTCCTTCTTTTAAATGAAGTGTAATCAAATCAAATCAAATCAAATTTGCGTCATTCCTCCACCATCTAGATTAAAAGATTCCCTTCCACAACCTCAAACTGCTGCCAGGGTGCAGGTTCCTGGGGAAAAACCATACACTTTTGAACAGCGCAAACTCTTTAGTTTTAAGTTTGCCAAAGACTTTTTTCCATTTTCCAGCAGTCCCACAACGCTGTGGATTCTCGTGCCCATATTTAAACATCGGTACAGCGCCCATAAATAATAAACCTGACTCTTTCCAAGGTTTTGCCCACCTATCTGGGCACAACAGCCATTCAGAGGAAAAAAGTTGTGCTTTTTTACGTTTCTACAGGTCAATATTTTATATCTGTAGGTTTTACACACTCAGTTATTACTACTAATTTCCAGTGAGAGGGTCCGAGCATCAGAGCGGGACCCCAGCATGTGGGAGCAGGGCCTGGAGCTGAGCCTGTCCAGGGGCTGTCTGAGAACAGGGAGCCAATTCCACAAAACTATTCCAAAAGGCTGAATGGATGGTCAACACAAGTGAAATTAATGAGACATCGTTTCAACTTGTTGTAATAAAAATGCAAGATCCTGCAAAGGGGAAAATGGCTAAACTATTCCAAATTTATGATCATGAACGAGGGGACTGGTGCAACCTCCACATTTTATTTCTGAGGATTAGAAGGAGGGCAGTAAAGGAGGGGGCTGGCAGAGCAGGGCACTGGAACAGTGACATGGAACAGTGTTTACAAACCATAAAACATGGCAACCAGACTGAGCTGACCCAAAGTCATCCTGTGTTTAAGACAAGAGCAAATGAACCGCTCTGACGTTAAAGAACTCACAAAGCCCTGTCATTTTTGCCACACAAATCTCCTGGTTATCACCACGATGTAACAATTTGGAACATGCAGTTTGTGCTTATGGTACTTTTTAGATGAGATGTCACTGTCTCAACAAGAGTCAAGGAAGAAATGAGAACAACAACCTGTGGAATGCATTATCAAAACTATGCAGCCTACACTGGCAAATCCAAAGCTAGAAACAAACCCCCAAAACATTGCTAAATTCTTTAGGCTTGTGAGAAACCAACAGTGGAAATGCAGCAAGAGAGATCTTGTTATTGAGGTATCCATGCAGGATGAAATACAGATTTTAGCATTTGGAAGGAGTCTGACAGAGAAAGAGAAAACATGTATTTCACAAGGCAAAAATCAAAATGCTCTGTGCCTGAATTAATTGCTCTGGGGCCAGGACATCACCCAGAGGTTGAAACAAGAGTCAGATAATGCATTGAGAATATCAGCAATGGAGAACAGACTCAACTCCCTCAGGAATATCTTCAGTGAAATACACGGCTTTCTATTCCAAATTCAAGTTAGTTATTAACAGAATCCTGCAGATTAAAAAAATACCAGGGTTTGCTTCATTATAAAGAAGGCTGCTTAACTTTTCCAATCAGTTCTATGATCGCCCTTGTCAGACCAACAATGACAAAAAAAGGACAGATGTGACAGAAATTCAAAGAAAGGGCAAAAACAGAATAGGAAAAGGAAATAGAAGAAGAAAGGGAAGTTGGAGGGAGGAAGTAAAACAGGAAAAAGTAAGAGAAACTGGAAAAGCAACAAGAAAAGGGAAAGATCCTGATATAAAATTACAAAAAGATTGTTTTAATGTTGATGCCCTCAACAAATTCCCAGAGGCTTGTGATGTGAAGGTATCATATACACACCAGGCAGGAAGCTCCCAGGGAAACGAATCATCCAAGCAGCAAAGAGGAGAAAACAGAGGGAGCGGCCAAGAGCCAAGATATCGGGGTGCAAGCAGGAGATACCCACGCAGATGCTCGGAACAGAGCAATCAGATGAGGCTCCCGCCGATACGAGGGCTTTAAACCACCAGGAAAACACTTTGCTCAGATGAAGTGCCATCACCACACACAGCTCTGTGACTGATTTTGGAGAGGCCACGTCTTGCTGAGCCGCCTCTGCGTTAGACGGCGCCGGGGGCTCTGAAATGCACACCCCTCAGGGGAAACACCGCACGGCAAACCCGAGCAGAGGGTGGGAGTGTGCAGAGCTGGCACGCCAAAGTGGAGGAACGGATGCCAAATGTGGGGTGAACGAGAATCTATTTACACAAACTCCTACAGAAACTTCTGCAATACTTTCACTTGTGCTCATTTAGCATCATTAGAACAACGAGATTCAATAATATGTACAGTAGAGGCAAAGTAAGTGGCATAGTATAAAAGGTAAAGCACCCAAAACTGTTTTTCAGCGTTGGTTTGACTGACATTTTTTGTAACTTAGGGAAACATAAATACTGATTTCTTCCCAAATCTTACTTGATTCGCAAATCCCAATGACATTTGTTTGTGTTTTAAGGGATTGGTGTATTTCAATACTATCTGTATGAAAAGATAACAAACATAAAGAGCAAATGGTAAAAAAGCCCCACCTGGAATACAAACCAGACTTACAAAGAGGCTTAATGGGTATATATGAATCCAGTGAACAATTTCTGGGCCTGGAAACTGTATATACTCTCAGAAAAGAGACTTTCCCATTTCTTCATCCTGTCATGTGCCAACACTACTTAAAAGAGCAGAGAGCTTTGGATGAGAAGACAGCTGGGCTCCTGTGCTTGGGCATGGAATCACCTGCTCTGCCTGCACATACAGAACCCTTGGAACTGGGTTAACCAGCTGTTAGAGAGACCTGCTGCTGCCACTCACTGAGTGAACCCCTTGTGACACAACCCACACCTCACAAAGACCAACAGTGCACTGGGCAGCCCCGGGAAAGTCACTGCAGCACCTCTGGGCTCACACTACTCTTTCTTTTATATTAAATGAAAAGATCATGTAATTTTAAAAAATATTAGTATTTGGACTACAGTCATAAACTCTGCCAGAATAAGAATCCTGTGAGGAGAGAAAAAAACAAAAGAACTTATGTTTATTCATCTTTAGGAGATGTCAATACATTGACAGAAATATGAATAATCATAAAACTCACCATCCAGTATCAGAATTAGAATACTGAATACTGCTGATGGATTAATTATGTATTTTTCCAAGCTATTCAGATAATTAGACATACTAAGTTCAGAGCTATTTTTGCAATGATAATGGACTTGTTTTGTTGTGGTCTATTTAACAAACTGTTGGATGCTTTTTCTAAAGCTTGTTTACATTCCTGTACATCTGAGCTTGATTGATATTCTGTCCTTTGGATTATAGTGCCATGCCAGCAACACCACTGAAACAGTTCAAGACAATATAAACCTTGTTTTTCAGAGCTTCTGCAATAAATCAGACTACAGGAACTCTTTAGATCCTTCCTAAATTGAAATAAAGCATAATATGCTAAATTACTTTTTTTTTTTAATTTTATAAGCACACACTCATGTGTGAGATAACACCAGACAAAAGGGCTTCCATTCAATGAACTGTTTTGGAGCTTGCAGTAGTTAAACTTGTTCAAAATTGTACGTAACTTTAAAATATATATGCAATTTAGATACTTCCAGTTTCAATGCTTGTAAGAAAGACGTTTAAATTGAGGCACATACATATACAAATAACCCTGGTCATACCAGGCAAATCTTACCCTCTCCCTAAGCCAGCTTTTTGAACTGCACTGTTTGCTGTGCTCAAGTCCCAGCACTCTCAGCAGTCTCGCATCGCACCGGTCTCTGCACTGACACTCCCAAAGCAGGAGCGTGTGAGGTGCCAGACACCCCCAGCCTCCAGCACAGCCCGAGACAGCATCCTGCCCCTCGTGCACTCAGTTACTCCAGCAAAGGCACAAACCCAGCACTGGTTATCCTGAGCTATTGGGAACCTTTAAGGAGAAGCATTTACACAGCCTCACACTTCCTCATCCTTGTTCAAAATCTGCTTGAATGATCGAGAGATCTACTGGAGCCGTATGGAGAATTCCTGCCTGCCACAGCAACGCCATGAATAACTAAAATGTAGATACATGCCCAATTTTGTTTAAGATAAACACATGTACATTTGGACTCATTTGTGCTGTCTGGTGGCAAGGAAAATAAACAAAAATTGCACAGCGTTTCTGAAAGGCCACAAACACTTAACTCTAAGATCCTTCAAAGTGAAAGTGGCTATTAGCCCCCACATTTCTCAAAACATGGCTTTGTTGTTAATGTGCTACAAATGAATAGAATCAAAATATAAAAGGTAAGATAAAGAATTCTAGAATTATATAATTAAACACTGCTTCTTTCCTTCTGGGTACCATGACTCACAATGTGCAAATGTATTATGCAAAATACGATTAAAACAGAAGCTGCATTTTACCCTTGGGTTCACTCAATAGTCAAGAGGAGGCAGAGAAGAAAAAGTTAATTCAGGATGAAAATAAAGCATTTAAAAATATGAGTTTTTGTATTGTCCTTCAAAGATCCATCCAAACAGAGACTTGAAGAGAACAGTGTATCTCTTTCAGCACTGGTTCATTTGAATCTCCATTTTTATTCGTATCGCACATCCCTAGAGATCTGCAAGGACTGTTAGCTTGCTTAGTTTAAAGAAAAAAAAAAAAAGAAAAGAAAAAGAAAAATAAGAGAGAACTTAACCATATTATCAATCAAACACATGATTGGAACATATATAGAAGATGTGAACACTAACTGGAATAACTTAGCCCTGCGAGTATGATATTTCCAAAGTTACAATTATGTGGGTTGGAAGGGATTACACAGCACTGAATCACCTTATGTAAGCAGAATTTTAGATGAATTTCCTTTGTGTATTTTAGTTTATAATCCCACGATACAAAATTGCATCTATGCCCCATCTTTTTAAAGTTCTTTGGTTTGCTTTTGTTTTTGTTTTTTATTAATCCCTCAAGCAAATTAGAAATGAAAATTTCTTTATCTATATATAACATTCATCCAAATCAGCTTTGCTGGTTTGTTGTTATAGCTTACAGTTCAGCTTGAGATTCCTTTTCTCCGGGGATTCGTGTTCTCTGTCCATAACAGCTTTGCTTCTTTAAGCAACGCACTGACTCTGTACATGGCTGGGATCGCAACTCATTCCTGGGCTCTGCATTGGAAAATGTTCCTCTGCAGGTGGTAATTAAACATGGGATAGTGTGAAACGATACTCATCTCCTTAAGGGGCAACCCCCAGTTCTGTCCTTGCACTACCCTTGAGTCTCCACGCAAGAACTGAGCCGATGCATATGAGGACTGACATGCTGAGCATGAGATTGCACAGTGGGTTTGGTCAATTTAAGCGAAGATTCCACCAGACCCTCCTGCCTGACTGTCTGTGCCCTTCCCTTGGGCTGCTTCTGTGCTTTTACAAACACGTGGTGCTCCGGTTCATCCTCCTCACACCCAGGCTCTCCCCCCCAGTAATTTTTTGGCTATACCCATATCAGTCTAACACTGGTATGCTCAGAATGCATCCCAAATCACAGTCCCGTGATAGATCCTTTTAAAAACAACTTGGGTATCCAGCATTTCCTAGCAGTAGCGTTACCCGTTTTGGTTTGTCTGTCTAGATGTGACCCCAGTTCCTCCAGCGTCAGGCAAATGATGCCTAAGGATTTTAGTGTGTATTTTGTAGATTTTTCAGAATTTTTAGAACTATGCAGGTTTTCCTGGGTTGCTCAAATGTGAGGTGGTGTTAGAAGTTACTCAAACGCTTTCTCACACGTTCCTGAGTTTTCCCAAGGACACACTGTTTTGAGGAAGCACCTGCCAGACAGCTTGAAGACAAACACAAGAGAGGGCCCAGAACCTTTGGAGCCTCTCCCAGAGGCAGTTCTGAGCTCTGTCTATTGACTACTATTTACACTTTCCCATCTAGAAGAAATTCAACTGCAGAGAGCAATTAAAACCAATAAACATTTCCAGTGTCTTTTCTTTCTCCTCAAAGCAATCAAACCACGGCTGCCACAGGAGGAAATGAATTGCTCTTGGCTGGAGCTTACACTTCCCAGCCCCTTGGAGCCCTTCTGGTGATCATGACCCTCAGTTTGAGAGAAAATGCCCAGTGTGAATGAACATCTACTATGCCATAAACAAGCCACAAAAATGTCTTTAATATTTACTAGAATAGAATCCGTCATCACCCTCGGCATCTGGGTTTCTCACCTCAAATGACTTTTTAGTACTCAAAGCTCCAAGTCAAAAATAATTCATATCACAAAACAGTCTAAATGGATAGCAAGGAGAGATACATTTGTTCAAAGATGCTTGAGAGTCACTGATGATGGAAAATCAAGTAATCTTTATGCTCCAGGTCCCAATATCTCTGGCCAAAATGCATTAAAAGGAAAAATAATCAATCAAGGTTATTACCCCCTATGTACATCTTGTGGTGTGATATTTGCTTTTATTCTACTTTGAATCTTCCAACACGCAAGAACAATGAACTTCAGAAAATAATACAAGAGGAAAAATTTCTCTTGCTTTCAAGAGCACAATTTCAGAAGTGATTCATTGAAATTAGTGTAGAACCGAAAAAAAGTTGGGATAAAAGATGAAAATGGCCATTCTATTTGCTTTGTATTGATTCTGCTTTAATCTCCATGTAAAGACTAGATTTTTCTTGGTGTGGGGCACAGCAAGTAAATGGAACGAATGGGACAACAAAATTACATGGCAGTACTTAAAGGCTACTGTTCTTTGTCATCCTGACTGCTGAATATACATCTGTGAGATGCTCATCTAAATCCAGCAACAGCAAAGAGCACACCGCTGCTGTTACTCATTTTTATTTCCTTCCAATTTTTGGAAATTGTTTTAATGAGGCAGTTGATTCATAAATTTCACAAAATCTAATTCAGATGAATATGTTATTCATATAAGCACCTAACAGAGAACAGACTCAATTAACTGGAGTCTGAGTTCGTCTGACCAAGTAGATTGCTAAGCCTGTCTATACTAGTGTTCATTCAGATTGGCTACTAATGCCAGGCAAGAATTTGATGGAAAGAAACATCCCACAAACTCTTGTGGATTGCTCTTTCACATCCCAGTTTTCTGAGTTTCCTAATTCCCATTTCCCTTCTTTCTGAGCTCCCATCCCAGTCCTCAGCTTTGCTGGGCCCCAGGTCAGAAATCAGGGATGGCAGAGGGAACTGGGAGACTGCAAACCAATCCCAGCCCACATCAGCACGTCTGTGACATCCTGACAGCTGTGAAGGACCGCTCTGGCACCGGGGAGTTGTTGGATGGTGCAGCACCTTAACCACTTCTCTTCTGCCTGGAGAAGGAATTCTGCTTCATGGCCTGCAGAGAAGTTTTATTACACACAAACCCCCTTCAACTGCTCAGCATCCAAAGGACTGGTTTGTGTGTCGCAGAGGCAGCAGTGGAAAACTGGACTGTATGCGTGTTCCTGTAATGCATACATATGCAAAAGATGACATCTCTATAGTCAAAGTGTCATCATGCAGGCAGTTGAACACACATCAGCTGTTCAAAGACTTAAAAAGTCAAATGATTCATTCGTATATTTTGAACTTCAGTTCTTTCTGATAAATCTTATTTAGTGGCAAGAGCTGCCTCCTTTCTACTAAGCAAAATAACAGCTACAGAGAGATTTAAATATCAATATTTTCTAAAATTTGCTAAAAATTTGATCCTAAAGACTTCTGAACAATGTCTTTGAAATTACTACCCAATTTTACTTGAAAAGGGACAAGATTTAGCATCAAGTTCTGCCTTCTGAATTGCATTTAAAGGGTACAGACAGCTTTTTCTTTGCTTTTCATGAAAACTCTCAAACACAGAGGTAGGATGGGTGCTCCTAAAGCATCCAGGAGTGTTCAGAACAACCACCATCTGCTGAAGTGGAGAGGAGGGTCAGTTACTCCTCTGAAGTCACTGTTACAGCGCCTGACAAACAACCCAGACAGCGAAGAACACCAACAGCTCTTTCTCACTTTAGTTTTGCTATAAAGCACAAGAAGTAAAAACACTCTTCGGTCTTTCCTGCCTTTGTGATTCATTCCAGAAACAGGCAGAACTGAGGCCTGTTGCAGCAGATAAAACATTCATCCTTTGCCCTCCGGGACAGATGTTTGGTCTAACACAAGTTCCTAAACAAACGGAATTTGGTGTTCAGCTTCGTGATAGCGGCCGGTACCAACCCCCCCATCGGCACACACGTTCAGAGCAACGAGCAGGGACGCTCAGCCTTCAGCTGTGACAGGCTGTGAATCATCTCTGGGGCTGGGCAGGGTGGGAAGGGGGAGAGGAGGGCACAGGTTAATAGCCATGCAGAGTAACGACAGCGCACAGCTCTGACCAGGCGCGCAGGATCTGGGCAGGGGAATAAAAAGGCACAACTCTCCGTTTGCACCATCGCTCTGACCTTCACTGTCCCACTCGCTCCGGGAACGGAAGAAGTAAATGAAAAGCAGAAAATTAAAATGTTAAAACAATTACAGTCCCATATATGACCTTTAGAAATTTAGATTTGAACTGCCGGGTGAGGTTACGTGCATGAAGGGCTGACAGTTCTAAAGATAAACATTTATATATATCAAAACCGTAATCTACTTGTGGAAAGCTTTCCAATGAAATCTTAACCACAGGCAGCCTCTGCACATTTGGAACTGCCAGCAACAGGAAATCCAGAATTTTCATCAGTGCCTAGCTTTTTGAAGACATTTACTCTGAAACAGTCTCTGTTCCATAAGCTATATGCCTTGTTTGTCAATGAGTCAGCTCCTGTTAATAAGTCATGAAAAATGATGCAGATTGAAGTTATGCAAAGAAAATTATCTTTCTTGAAACTACTGTGTTAGCTGATTTGCCTACTTAACATGTTGTGACAGCTTCAAGATCTCGAAACTGTCTAGAGACATACACAAACCATTAAAAACTCCAAGAAAAGATGCATTTGAAATAATAGCAAGTGTCAAAATATCTTGGAAAGCAGAGGGCAATAAAATATTAATAACAAAACAGCTGTTTAACGGCAGCCTACCACACTCATACAGCATGTTGGTGTTATTTATACAAGAAAAGAGGGTATGTCATATTTGGAAAATGATGACCTATGGTTCCCCAGGATGCTTTAAGCACATATTGAGGAAAAAAGCTATTTAATTATATTTAAATTTAACCAGTGTAGTAGCAAATATGACAACTTACTTAGCTATAAAGCTTTCTTTGTGCACTGACTCTTGACAGCCTTCAAGAAAATAAAAACAAATAATGCCTTATTCTGATCTTTGTTACCTGTCAGTGATTTTTGTTTGTTGGGAGGTTCATTTTTAAATACCAGACACACAACAGCAGACAGGAGACTCCTGTTATCCTTCTAGGCTGAATGAGCTTTGACCTCCAGCTCATGGAGAGAAAGAGGAAACCTGAATATCTAGATTGCTCTGCAGGATTAGGGATCATCAGAATAAATGGATAATTTTATTCCCTAGTATCTAATTTTGGAAATATTGTGAATATGTAAAATCCTTTTAAAAACACTAGATAGTGCCAGGCTTAAGCATTTCAGTCTGAGCTGTTTTTGCAAAACTTACAGGGCACAGAGTACTTGCCTTTATGAAAAGGGTTACCTCATCCTATTTCTTATAGTTTGATTTTCTGGACTTAAAAAAAAAAAAAAAAAAAAAAGAAAAACCTTTACCCTTTCTATTTATTTAATTTTTTTTGAGTGCCATTTTTCTAATGAGAAATTGATGAATGATGACATCTGGCAAGAGAAAAAAAGCATATGGTTGAACTAACTGTTTCTACAGAGGTTAAAATCAGCTTTGCAATTTTCTCTGGTTGCCATTATGATTGACAGATCATCAAATAAATCACTCTTCTCCCCCTCTGTGCTGGTCCTCTGCACCATCAAAGACACCAGGGGGTAAATTTGCACTGTACTGTATGAGGAATTAGACACGCAAGATCCATTAACATAAATGGGATTTTTGCACCTAATTCCCTGCACATCATGCTGAAAAATGTAGCCGTAGGATACAATATCATGTTTTCTTCTTTATTCTATTTATAATTTTTAATTATTAATTTCTAGCAAAATTGGGTTCTTCTAAAGAAAATTAAATGCTTAGTATGTTACCTAAAATATTGCTTAAGGCCCCTCGGGCCTGATGTGGAAGATTACAGGGAGTTCGTCCACATGTGATGGAACAACTCCAAGAAGCCGAGGTGAGGAAGGGTTGTGGAGGACATGTCCTGCTTCCTTCCCAGCTATACCCCAAACCTTACCTGGTTTAGCCCAACCCATCCTGTCCTCATTCCTGTTGAAAAGTCATCAAAAGGGACACAGGACTGGAAAGTTATAAGGAAGTGAAGGTTGTTTTAAACTAACCAGACCAACTCCAGATCAATGGAAAGGAAGAGTCTTGGATCTGAGACTTTTTCACTCACAGTCTCTCAAACTGTTAGAGAAAAGCAGGTTTTCTGAATGACAGATACATTCTCTGCTTCCATTCATTTCCTTTCATTGGAAATTCTGAAATTTATCCAATTTCAATCTGCAGCACATCTTTCATTTTGATAAATGTGCAAATAATAAATTTGGGCTGATCTATTTTTTTTTTAAGAGTTAATAGCTATACTGAAACAATTTAATTCCACTGCATTGACATAGAAACGAGACATGAAAAGTTGGTGTCCAGGATAAAAATTATAGAACCTTGCTACAGGTGGATAAGATCCTTATTCAGTCCTCAGCTGGCAAAGACACCAGAACTGTTGAGACTCAGGCAGTTGATACTCAGCTGATTGTCTGCATTAAATCTGGGTGTTATTGCCCAAAGACTCAAAAAGAAGTAGTCCTTTGCACTGAGGGGCTCAAAAAGATAAGATAATAGACAAAGCTTCATGAACAAACACAACCAACAAAAAGGAAGTCCCATGTGGGAAGATGGAGCAGCTTCAGAGGGAAAAAAATGACATGAACAGCAACACAGAGTTGAGAAGGCCGAGTTTGCTTCCACACACCTTAAGATCTCAAAAACTGGGATAATATTGACAAATTGCCAGGTCAGACAAGTAATTTGTTGCATTTATTAGAGACTGAAGAGCAGCCAGAGCAAAGAATGCCATCACTAAAGTTGCTATCAATGCAGCTGAAGCAAGGCAGGCAGAGTGCTTGTTGGGGGAGGTACTGGGAGATTTTGCCATCACAGGCACAAGGAGAAGTCCCAAAGAGCTGCTGGCTCACAAATCTGAACCAGAACTGCCTTTTGGAAAGGGTGAGGAAGAAGGAGGAGGAGTGCTGAGAGATTAAATGCATAATTCGTTTTGGCTAAGATTAATAGTGCAAATAAATGCCAGCAAAACATGCCAGAGACACAAAAACATGAGGTGAAAGAAGAAAGGCCTGAATGAGAGTGTTAATTTTACAACCTATTCAACACATTTAAATTGCAAAGGTACAATATAAAACTATAAGACACTGTTTGGATCTTAATTCCGATCTTTGCAACCACTTATTCTTCTATATTATCAGAATCCACATTTAAAAAAATGTAAAGTCTAGACAAAGTACCTTTATATAAGAAGGCTATGAATAAAAAGCTTATTTCTATCTTGCTCCTTTTATGACAAAGCCTGGCAAACAGTGCCTCTGTTCTTCGCAAGCCTGTTTTATACAACAAGCTTGTTTTGAACAAGTATTTTTGTAAGAAACAGTTATGTCTGTCATGATTTCTATAAAGTGTTCTGCTTTCTGGTTAATCCAACAGCTTTACACATCACCTCAGCAAACAGAGAAGGGAACCTGCACCCCTTTGCTTCTTGTATGACAAATTTTTACACAAGAATATATTTTCACATAGTATAATAGGGCTTTTCTTTAACATTTTTGTTTCTTTTTTACCTTTCAGAAGCATTGATTCAGAAAAATCAAAGGTCTAGTTCATGCTTATAACATCTTCTATATGTGGCCCCTCATGTCTGCCATAATCAATTATCCAACCAATGCCAGCACTGCCTTCATTTCTGCTGAAGTGTACATACTTTTCCAATCACTCCTGAAATTACTGAGCGGGAGCTTTTTTGGATGACTACTAAAAGGGATGTGGTTGTATTCGTCATCATTTCTCTGTTTCATTAGCCTGCATTTTCCTGTGATAAACAGAACTTGAATTGACAGCTACATTTTTAATGTTTCCAGAACTCTGTAGCTGTCATTTCCCAAGCAGCTCATGGTAGTGCAACTGTATTCCCTGCTTTCTGTTTACAGCTGCTGGATTGCAATGGACATAATTAATAACTCAGTACCAGGCAACTCAAACACTGTGTGTCAAACATGGGCTAGGACAGAGTCAAACAGATCCACCTTTATTTCTATTGAAGGTGTGATGAAATGCCAAACAAGTTACCAGGGATGGTGCCAAGAGATTAAATCTTCTTGCTATTAGCATAGAAAAATCAATGTTACCTTCAAGAGATTGCTGATAAAAGATTATAGAAATGTTTTGTATTTCATAGGTAACAGCTATGCCTGTTGCCCTTATCTTTCAAGTTCTTTTTTTGGGAGATTCAAAATACTCTCGGTTACACTTACTGTAATGTTTTGGATTTTTATGGATTCAAGTTTAAGAATTAGGTAGGTGGCTAATGACTGTTTGCAGGGAAACTGGGGAAGAAACACACTATGCAGTTAAAATTATTGGAGGAAAGCAGCTTTTTTTCCGTGGTTTGTTTCTATATTCCACCAGAATACACAAAAACCAGTGTCATGTGTAGTCCTGTGCCTAAAATTTAGCAGTTTAAAATGGGCGGACTACTTTTGAATAGTTATCAACGGTGCTGAAATCCAAACAATCATGAGAAAAAAAAAAACAACTACCAAACCAAACAGCAAGCACTAGTAACTGTTTAAATTGTTTTCTAAAGGTGAGCTATTTAAATTAATAACCCCACTTAGTTGAAGATCATTTCTTTCTAGACCAAAAACCTGTAGAAATATGTCTAGATTATTTTAAATATTCAGGTTTTGAATAAATGTATTTCATAAATCATGAGAATAGAATTGTGTTTGAGACTTTACTGTAAAATTAATTGCTCTTCATTTTGTTCATGATTATATTTGTATTTCTGAATTGAATATAAAGAGCATAGATAATAAAAGAAGTATTCTTTGTGCTTAATTTATGAG
>VWZG01013026.1:1091359-1415585 GCA_013396735.1 Grallaria varia | reverse complement strand
AAACCGTAAAAAGGTGTTGATCTAAATGAGAGGTAAGTTTAGAAAAGATGTAAAAATTTACTCAAGACACAGGTCTGCCTGTTTATGTTGCTAATTTTGTAAAACACACAAAATCCACAACCTCATGGAGGACAGAACCTGCTTTCCACAATATAAAAAAATATATATATATACACACACATATATATATATCAATAAATACCAAAAAGGTATTTTTGTTTTCACAACTGTGAAAACAAACTTGGAATTTGTCTCAAACACCTACAAGGAACTAAACCAATACTATTCAAATCATAATTTCATACCTGCTATAGTTCACACAGGTTTGTTTCCTAGTTGTGCTAAGACAGTATCTGATTTTGTCTCACTGAGCCTTGTACCAACAACAGAGGAAAGAAGGAAAGACTCTGACCTATACATATGGAGAATATTGCCCTAAATGTGTTAGTAGTCCCTGACCTTTCAACCTTGGTTAAGGAATGGACAGAATGTCTAGCAACATTTGAAGGAAGCTGAGAACTCCAGAGAGGGCAGCTGGCAAGGATAAATCCAACATCAATGATAAAGACAAAGGTCAGGGGGCAAATAAATGAAAATTACTTTGCATGAGTGAGGACAATACTGTCACATCTGTCAGTCCTTCAGAGACTCTGAATGATAATTTCCCTTGGATCAGGACCCAAATGAGCCTTATAATACAAAACTGGGATTCCCCTTTGGGTCAAAGCCTCTTTAAACACAGTGATAGCCTAAAGATTACTGGAACAGCAATGAGCAGCCTCACTTCGTCTCAGAGAGGAACCGCGCTGCAGAGAGCTCCCAGTTGGGGTGGCTTCCTTGTTTCCAAATGCCCTCAAAATGAGGTAGGCCATGCAGGACACACAGACAGAGAGAGCTTCAGTAGATAAAGGCTTCAAAGAATTAGAACACCAAAGTATTTCTTTTCTGAGGTTGGATATGTACACAGGTTAAAAAGTTCTTTGCTGTGACAGAAACTTTTAGCCCATGACTAGCTGAGGTGTGTACCCATTCCCTTCTCTGCAGCACACTGTGAGCACAAGGAGATGGAAAGGGGTGTAATCTGCATCTGTACTCAAAAGATCAAAAAATTAGAAGCCCAGGAAGCTTCAAGCCTTGATGTAATGCAGATAATGCAGAATCTATGGCAGCAAAATACCTGCTAGAGCTTCCAGGGGGCATGAGCCCAGCTGAGGAAGAGACCACCACAACCTGGGAGTGAGAAACATCTTTACAAATGAGACTTCTCTCTATGCAAACAGGCTGGAACTCCCTGATCCTTTGTAACATCGTTGGGGTCTTCAAGAACGGAAAGATTAGTGTCAAGGTTTAAATACACGTTATTTAGAAAAGTGTGCATGTGCTCTTTCCAGTGATAAAATTTGCTACTGGCCGATATGGAAATATAGCCAAGATGTGAATTACAATGATTTATCCTTTTTCCTGAATTCCTTAGCAAGATAAAAGCTCTACATCTCATACATTTGCCCTATATGTTTGTTTTTGCATCGCCCGTGTCTGATGGCAGAAAGCAAACACACGTGATCCACCACTTCGCAGCCAAACAATCCATATTCATATCTGAAAGTGCACTCTGTAATCCCATCTCCAGATAACATAATTGTAATGTGAAGTGAAAAATACTGAATAAATCACTTATCCTAGTAAGTGTTTCTGTGTAAATGAAAGTCTAAAAGCACCACAATACTAAGGGTAACATTCAAGCTAAAATAGGAATGGCAATTGGACAGAGTATTCTCACTGCCCTGGCGACATCAAACGAGACTGGACAATGCACAACACACCTTAATATTACTTCCTAAAGAAACAAAATCCAGGTGATAATCTAAGATTGCCATGTGTATAGTGTTACACCAGGAATAATCACAGACATAGTAACATCCACACAATGACTTCGTTATTAAACTCTACCTTCAAAGTCACAACACTTCCCAGGCAGTAGCTGCAATTCATAAATCAGCGGAAAATCTTTGACATTCATTTGTAAAATAACCTGTTTCTGAAATGGAACAATGGGTCAAGGGAAGTCAATTACTATTTACACACTCACCCAGCTGTATGACAGCTGTAGCCATAGGTAGGGCACATGCTTGTGTGAGGGAAAAAGGCTGCTGAGAGGGGAAAACTAACCCGATATTTGCCATGGCCACCTCCAGTCACAGCTTTGCTCATCCTCTGTCCTGGTCCCCCAGGCTCCTCCTCAATGCAGAGCAGCTTCGCAGAGCGTTATTTGTGTGTTTTGAGCTTACCCTCCCTAAAGCAGAG
This sequence comes from Grallaria varia, assembly GCA_013396735.1. Lineage (NCBI taxonomy): Eukaryota > Metazoa > Chordata > Aves > Passeriformes > Formicariidae > Grallaria > Grallaria varia. The sequence goes on along the minus strand of VWZG01013026.1, from coordinate 1,413,281 downwards.
CCACAGAGGCTGAGAAGAGCTTTGAATTTGCTGTACCTGCTTGGGCTGTAATGAGCTTTCCCACTGCAGAGGGGCAAATCCCCCTGCCTGGGGCAGAGAAGGGGGAAGGGAAGAGAGAAGGTGTTGCTTCATCTTCGTACTGGCATTGGGGCGTGTTTTGAGCAGAGCGCTGTAACACTGAAGGGAAAGGGAGAGGTAAAAGGACAAAATTAAGAGAAGGAGGAAAGGAGAAGGCAAACTGTAGATCTAAGTGAGAAGCAATAGGAAAAAAACTCCAGGGAATGAAATACTTGATGCAGGAAGGAAACAACATAAGAAAGTTACTCTTCAGTTACTGTATATGGTTCTGTTTGCCCAAAGCACAGAGAGATGAAATATAAAATGATTAACAGCCAACCAAGTAAAGACTATTTATAGCCGTCTATCAACGTGGGAAGTAAATTCAAGTTCATGTAAAAAGAAACATCAAACTTGCTGGCATTTAAAAAGTCAAAGTTAGATTATTTTAAATTAAATTTTAAATGCAGGTGAAATTTATAATTTGTTGTACAGCTGCTGACATTTTTGGTTCTCCCCAGACTCCTAGACAGGCTGAAAGGCTTTATGTCAAAGAAGAGAGGGAGGACAGGAATCAAATTCCTTGTGAAAAGATGAATATGTAAACACATTCAACCTGCAATATCTCATGGTTCTGATCACAATCTTAGCCTTTAAATCAGCACAGCTCATTGTCAATGGGGAGAAGATATGGAATGGGAAGACAAATCACACAGCCACGAGTGAGGAAGCAGCAAACTTAGCAAAGTACATTTCTAGATGAACTGCAGACCCTTTGTTAATATTAAACATCAGGATGCAGGCACCCAACAGTTGATTCCTATCACCAGTTACTCTGTGTAGTCCTTTGTATCAACACAAAGTTAATTTTAAATACTCAAAGAGTGTTTCTTCCTTGGCAGTGTCTTCTACACCTTTTGCACTGATGCATGATTCAACAAGTCATACAGGGAAAAGGACAGGACAGTCACTGGTCTCTGCCCACAGAGAGGTCTGGTGGTTTTAAATAACATTTTAATTTGAATTATAATAAGGTTAAGAGCGGGATTCTGAAAAGTTCATGATAAGCAACTCCACAGGCCATTGCAGTTGTGATCATATTTGATCTTAAGGTCAGGGAGATTTTCTTCTAATGATTCAAATTTCCTTTTGCTTTAGGACCTGCATGTTTGCATTACTCTAAAACAGGCCTCTGACACCTGGGGTGAGGCTCTGAAAGGTTACCCCAAGATAACAGCAGACAACACACACTCAAGCCTCAAGTGTTACCTTTGGAACATATGAAAAAATCCACATGACAAATAATCAAAGACAGGATAATAATAAGTACACACGGGCAAGTTTGTTACCCAGTGTCCAAGCTGCCTGTTCCTTCTTCTGTGCCAAGTCGTGGCTGTAACTGCAGTAAAGCTACAACTCATGTTGATGCTTTCTTTCCTTTACTTAGCCAACAGAACAACCAAATACCTCAGAAGAATCTTCCTCAATAGAGTCCTCTGGTCTTAGATTTTGGAATTGGTCTTTGGAATAATATCCACAGAATGCAATTGGATCAAACACCACCAGAAGTTTCATATAAACAACTGATTAAAGCATGAACCTTACAGAGGTTTTACACCTGAAATGAGGTCATTTTTTGTTTGTTCTTCACTGATGGCATCCTAAAGCAGCTGCTCAGGCACCAGGCCCATCTCCAGCACCGGCAGGCCCTGTTAATCACTCCAAGCGCATCCCTGATTTGTTTACCAGCGGAACTGCCACTTGTCACACGGCTCCCAGCACTGCTGTTTACAGGCTGCAGATGTAAATCTCGATAGAACCACAGCAATGTGACAGCAACAAAACGTCCGAGCTCCTCTGAGGAGACGAGTGACAGGGAACAGAACAGACCCGCTCAGCTGATAAATCCTGACACCCAACACAGGTCACCAATTTTAGCCAATATTTCTTTGGTTTTACATAAAAGTGCATCACTGACCTATAAAAATCGTGGGTGAGGAGATCTCACCTCACTGCACAGAGCTGTGGGTCACAGCCAAAGCTGTCCAAGGAGAGACAAAGTAAGAGGGCATTTTGGAGGTGACATTATGTCCTGCCTGGTGATTTCATCTGAGTCCACCATGCCCTTTGGGAAAGGATAAACTGCTATTATAACAGGGAGTAGGGAAGAACACAGAGATGCCTTTTATGCCTCTTGGGCTATTCTTCATTGAGGAAAAATGAATTTAATTTAACTGCAAAGGTATTGACTCAGATACTTTCTCAAATTTCCATGCCACGAGCACTTAAAAATTCCGCAGGAACAAAGGCTCCTGCCTGAACCAGGTCCACTGCAAAGCAGGAAAAGGAGAGAGATACGTGGAAGAGAACATAAAACTGGTACAAAAATTTTGTCAGGACTACCTAGTATATTGAAAAATCCCCAGCAATTCACATTCATTTTCACTCTGTAAAATGACCTCCTGTTACCATTTCAACAACTTGTTAATACTTATCATGACAACCATTTGATCCAAACCTATTGCTGCAAATCAAAAAATACTGTGATGGAAAGTTGTTTCTGAGGCCCAGCTGCTTCTGAAACCTGGTAAACTCCAGTGACCCCTCTGGGTTCCAACTTGGCCCTCACAGAGGTTGTACAGCTGGGGAAAAGGAAGAGTGGGAGATGATGACCTTTCACAGTCCCCACTTTGAACCAGATCTAAGCTGCAGAGATCAGGGGGAGGATTTCTGATATTTTACATTCTCCAGCTGTGTTTCAAAGCTTGTTGACTTTCTCTACTTTTTACAGATAATTTGCATACATGCAAAATTCAAAATACAAACAAGAATACTAGAAACACGCTTAATGGCTTTTGCCAAACTACTCACAATGTTTCATTACCAATTAAAATTAGTCTAATCCAAGTGGAAGGTGTCCTGCCCATGGCAGAGGGGTTGGAACTAAATGACCTTTGAGGTCTTTACCAACCCAAACCATAGTATGAGTTTATAATTCCAATTCCCCATTTGAACATCAGTTAAAAAAAAAAATATATAAATCAAGTTTATGCCTTTAAAATAGCTTAAAATTTGCAACTAGTGTCTATCAAGAAACTTGATACACATATATAGAAAACATGGTCCTGAAACCGTTCTGTAAGTTCATTTTATTTCCTTCCGTCCTCTTAAACACAAGGCCAAGAGCAGAAGCTGGTTCAAGAGAGGTTCTTAAACTGCATCTGGGTTGGGGATTACTAAAATCATCACCCGACTGCTGAAGAGAGGGTCAGAATAGCAAAAAAGGCTTGAGAAGTCATCTGAGGTACCAAAGGCAAGCCTAAATAGTGTTCTCCGGGGTTTTTGTTGTGTGTCATCCTCACCTCCACCTCCCCCACTACCAAAGGTATTTACTGTAAGTGCTCAGCCAGTGGGTGACTCATTTTATTATCGTGCACAGAGCACAGATTTTGGTACCTGCACTATATTGGCATTTAGTACCGGTTTGTGCACAGATTCTGCATCGGCTGCACCCAGAGAACATGGAGGGAAGTTGGACAGCACGTTTGGTTTTCTTCTCTGCTGCTTCAGCAGGTCACCAACAGGCAGATCACTGACAGCATCAGGGATTCTAATGCGAATGGCACTGTCTGGAGAGTCAGATATTCACAGCTATGACCACCTGTCCCACACCGCTTAAAAGTCAAAGAGTTGGACTGCTTCTCCCAGCTTCTGTTACCATTAGGATCATGAACTGAATTCCTGGGATAAGCATTTGAATCGGGAGTAAATATTTCATCAAGTCCCACAGGGAGGAATTGCTGCCTTCCGAGCGTTTCCTTCCACAAAAAGCATGAGTAATTCAGCAGGGAGGAAAAACAGGGAACAGACGGCAAGCTCAGCCTCTCGGAACGGGGGCACCGTGTTGTCATTAATGACTAACACCAGAAAGTGCCTAGAAAAGCTGCAACAATAAGCATAAGGGAAACTGAAGCAATAACATCACACTTTCACAGTTAGAAAATCTCTCTGACATGCTTGGCAAGGAAGTTTAGTGTGAAGGGACTAGGATATGCAGGATGTAGTAGAAGCAGAAAAAACAATGAAAAAAAAAAGCCTGCGCATTTGTTGATTAATCACAAGCGTGTCCTTGAGTTCCCTTCAAACTTTTGACCATGACCAAAAAAAATATAAAATATCCAATGAAAGCAAAGGACAGCATCTTCGGAAAGCAAAACCTCAACAAGGTGCCACCGAATGTGACAAAGCTAAGGCAGTGTACTGTGTGCTGGCCCCCAAGACTGGATGGAACGAGGGTCCATCAAAGGCAGTAGATGTCCTGGAGCATTTGGAGACAGATGGAATTTGTGATAAAACCTGAGCATCCTTCACAGCACTCTCCTTTATCCGTGAGGTTTTTCCAGCTGTTTGGTTGTTGTAACTGGGAATATAGATTAAAAAAATCAAAAATGTTCCACTTAAGGAGGTTGGAAATCTTAATTAAAAACATGGGACCTCAAATGCAACAGTTCCGTGCTTAAAACATAACAAGTTTGGTAACTATGGATAAAACTTGACTTCTTCCACAGCCACTGTGCCCCTTTTGTTTGGTGTGGTAATTATATTCCTCTTAGGGATTCTGACTCTCCACCTAAAATAAAGCCATTCTCCCCAGAAAACCATATTTTGTAAAGATTGTGCATATGGCCCATGAGGTGTCCTTTTGTTTGCAGCTGCACAATTTTCCATGAAAGAAATAGATATTTTGGTTAACTGGGGACTGCATTGAAAGGAACACGAGACCAGACACTCGTGGTACATTAAGAGGGTGCAGCAGGCAGGGCAACACCTGCTTTCTGTTTGCTTTGGTCCTGACACAAGGAATTTGGGCAAAATTATCAGGAAATTAAATGGGTTTTTTCCTATTTTTCTTTCATTTCTGTACTGCAGTTTGCTTGGAAAAACATTTTCAAAGGTATGCCCTAAAATTTCTCTGAGCTATCAGGCAGTAATTTCCTCAGCCTAATCTCCTCCACAAGATTGTAAAAACTGTAGGATAAAAGGGGAACTGTGGCGATTTACCTACTAATTAGTTGCTCTTATTAAGAAGAGCGAGATAATTGATTTTAGGATGCACTACCCCTTATTCAGACCTAATTTAACTGTATATCAAAGACTAATTAAATGGCATTACTCCATCTCACTGACGAGTTTTGATGCTTGGTGAATAGATTTGGGTGAAAGATGAACACACGGTAATAGATTTCTAATTCACACAGATAACTATAAACTAAGAAGCTGAGCAAAGGGAATTTTGGATTATCTAAAACTAACACATTTCTTGGTATTCCTTTACACCGATAGTCTGAAGTGAAAAGAACCCAAAAACATTTAAACACCTGCTGGGAATTATAGGGAAAGGGAAAGACAATGAAAAGGCTCTCGGTGTAAACTCTATTTAAACATTTAAGTAATTTTTTACAGCAAGGAATTAGATTTGTGAAAGGGATATATGCTTTCATAGTGTATTTTTCTGATTATTCTGCAGTGCTGTGTAGCTACAACAAGGACAACAAATAATAGGTACTATTTATTTGTGCCATTTGTCAAAAGCATTTAAAGAAAATAGCATCTCTCTCCACCTTCAGAATTATTTGAATTTCTGATTATTCAGATACCTTGTGGCATTTCAAGTGCTGAAAAGGAAAGTATAGACAGAATGACATGCCTCTAGCTCTTCCAACAAGTCTGCAAGTTGAAATAAACGTGAAATAAGATTAAGTTGGTTTTGAGGAAAGGAATGTCAGGGACTGTGTTTACTAGTAAATTCTTAGGGTTTTGATCCTTCATTCTTCATTTAAATGAAATGATCAGTACTAAAAAAAATTCCGTTAGCAATCCAGTGGCTGGTTTAATAAAAAACATCTTACAGTAAATTTGAGTGTGTAAAGTAAATAAGGGCAAAGCTTTAATCCCATCAATCTACCCTCTAAATAAAATTTTTTGTCCTCTAGACAGAATTGCTCTGACAATACAAACTCATCGTTCTGTTTAATCTGTTAGGTCACGGCCCCAGAGATTGTGATGAGCTGTCTCTCAAAGCCCACTGTACTGCAACACAACATCTCTTGGATAAATCACAAGATCCTCACCCAAAAAACAGGGACTTTTCTACAGCTCTGGGGTGTATTTTCTCATTTCTAATAGTTTCTTTCACTGGCAAGAATATAATTGCACATGGGACCATCAGTCATATGTCACTTTTCCATTCATTTTTGGTGAAGATATTACCACAGAGCACCAACAATCTATGGTTTTTAGATGTCTAAAATAAACTCTGCTGACTGAAGGGTATTCACCTGAAACTAGAATTTTGCAGGTATAAAGGTATTCTGTATTAGCTGAAGGATATTTACACATTCATTATTCTTTTACTAATTCAAATAGAAATAGTAGTCCTGCAAGGGGAACAAATATTTATTTCATCATTTGCACAAATCATATTTATAAATAGATCAGTGAGCCAACTATTTGTGTAAACACTCCCTAAAGAACACACGGTATGACCAGCCTTGCAGCCAAGTTGTACATGGGAGATTTTGGACCTTAAATATTACATTAAGGAGATAATGCTTTTCCTTTCTATTTAACACACATGTCCTTTCTAAGTATGCACAGGCTGCTGGCTGGACTTAGGAATAAATATGGCCCAGCCCCTCGTGTTCCTGAGTGCAGATGCACACACTGCATGCAAAGATGCCTCCCCTGGAGTGCTGTGCAGCGAAGCATCCTTTTAATTCACGTGTTTGTCTAGCACTCAGTCTCACTGCCATAGATATTTGCTAGAACAGTAGGTGAAGGATGGGTACCTTCAGTAATTTCAAGTCAAAATGCACATGTAGAGCTACTAATGCAACATAACAGGGCAAAGCCATGTTACTCCAAGACCTTTCCTCACAAATCTACTTTGAACTTAAAATATAAAAATAAAATATGCCACAATCCTCTGGCACTTCTACACAACCGTCTATCTCCTTATTTTCTTTATTTGCATTTAGCTCTTTCAAGCTTTCTGCTGGCATTTTCTGATTCACACCTTTGGAGATTACAGTCCCACCACGGTGCTTTCATATTCTACTTCAGGTCTCTTCTCGTTATACTTAAAAGAGAGACTAGTATTAAGTGAAGACAACCTTTGATCATAAAGTTCCCATGCTACCGACATGAAAGATAACTCACTATTGCACAAGAAATCTATAGGGAGCAAAACAAACAGTTTGGAGACTCCACGTGGATGTGAGAACAGTGTCTCTTAATGGAGCCCTTGCAATGATCGTCATTGTGGGCTCTGGGATGGGACTCAGAGGGAGAGTCTATTCCTCAACAACTTCTTTTTAAGAAGTCCCTTGGCAAAGCTGCAAAAAATTATATATCAGTGCTCAATATGCAGTTACCCTTTCTATTTTGTTAAAGACATTGGCACAAGGATGAATTTGGCATAAAATACAGGGTGTAATACTGGGGAGAAGAACAACTACTTTGTTTCATTTCCCTACACTGATGGAAAGGTTAATCATGCAGGGAAGTTAAAATACCAAGTTGGATTTTCTGTTGTTTACTCACTGAGCAACAGGAACACCAGGCAGCTGAATGAAAAAACAACTTGCCCCGTCCCCCTTCAATTAACATTTACAACAAGGAAAATCTGACAGTATTCAGTAGCCAAATCTTAGCAATTAGTAAAAAGCATAACAAAAATAATCTATCAAGACATATATTACTACAGAAAGAACCAATGCTGGAACACGTTAAATGGCAAAACGAGTTCTATATTAACTATTGTGGAATGCCAGCAACTATGTATGGTAATAAGTTACTATAGTTAGTAAGACAAGCCTTAAAATAACTGCATCCTCCCAAGTTTGCTGTATTCTGGATATGATAAAATCTCTTTTTTCCCTCCAGTGTAACTAAAATGGTAATTGAAAGCTGATTTAGGATCAAAGACAGCCTCAAGGTTATAAATAGTTGTGGTTGGCTGTGAAATATTCTCATCAAAATTCCTTCAAAGTGGAAGCCCTGCTACAATGGAACCAAAAGGAAATAAGGTATTTTGTGACAGACTTTTAGACAGGAAAACAAAACTTTGAGGAGGGAAAAAACCCCCCAACAAATGCTTTACCAGGGGATCTAAGAGCTGTTAGCTGAAAATTATTATAAAATGGCCTATTTTATGTATCTGGGGGAAAAAAAACCCAAAACCAACCCCAACATCACTAAAGAGTAAATATTGATTCCCATTGAGAAGTCCAAATACTTGAGTAATTCTTTATTCTTTCTAACCAGTGTTTTCACAGGACACCAGCAATTACAGCAGCTTTGGTTTTTATTCATGACTGGCAAAAATCCTGGTTTATAATTCCTCCAGGTACCCACTTCAATATTTGCATTTCTATTTAAATGATTTTCTTTTATTTTTCAACAGTTTATAAACCAATCTATTTTAAGTTTTTAAAGCAGTTCCACAAATATGCCATTTTTGAAATGCTCTTTTATGCATTACACAAGGCAGCAAAGCGAGACAGAAGCAGTGGAAACTGAGAGACAAAAGAAGCTGGTTACCCAAAGCCTTCCTCAACTGAGCTCCAAGGTTATTTGTGGATCTAAAGAGCCTAAATAACCCTGGGATGGAAACTAAGGCATCAATTCCAAACTGAACTGATCCCATTTAGGGATACTAAAGATGCAAACAAAGAATTCCCATGCAGAAGAACAGTATGAAGGAACAATTCTGCACAAACCAAGAGCTTTTCAATTACCTGAATCTCAACAAAACAGCCCACAGAGAATGTGGCTTTGAATTGCTGAAATGTATGTTAAGTTTTCCTCGAGTGTAATTCCCATCTTGTGAGAAACTGTGTTAACACACCCTGTTGAAGCGTAGTATGCAAAAAAATCCCTGGGGATCACTACTGTATATTCCAATCCAGGTGTTTGGGGCATATCTTCTGGATTGCACCCTCTTCTTTTTAATATATTTAGGATGATAAAAACCCTACTAGTATAACTGTTTATTCCCAGTTGTCCTCTACAGCAATCAGACCAATTCATTTAGGGATCTAAAGGAAGAAGTATAATTAGTACAATTTAAAGGATCACCTATGGTACAAACATCACATTTCAAGTTGTTTTTCTCCCCTTGTTATCAATGCTAAACACTCAAAGCACGCACAAAGCCCGAGTTCATAGCTGAAAAGCGCCCTTGAATATTTGAGACCTGCTTAGGGACTGATGACCTCTCAGGTAAGGAAGTGAGAGATCGGATGCAACAACTTGCTCACAGGTTATTGTGCATTAGCATTACAAATTCCAGAGCCTTTGGGAGCACAGGGGCTGGGAGTCACTGGGATAAGGTGATGGGGCAACATACAATGACAAAATGAGAAAAAGGCAGGTGGCAGGATTATGATTTCCAGTTGTCCATTAGTGTAACTTTGTTTCTCCGGGTTTCTGACTTGATTTTCCCCTTGGTTAGTTTCCCCTAATTTGACAACTACTTTTTCCAGAATAATCAGTCTCAATATTTCACTCTCCCAACATGACATTTTGCCTGACTGTGCCACGTAGAATTTTCATCGGGTAGTTCTACATAACCGGCATGTGTGAGCAGCCCCGTGATTGATCACCTGTAACTACCACACTTGTCTCCCAAAACCAAGCAGTGAAGTCATGGAAGTGACATCCCAGGTGTTAATATGTTGAACCTCAACACTCAGAAAAATGTTTTTCAGTACATCTCTGACTTGCAAGTGGAAAGGGAAGCTCCAGACAGACACAACCCCTCATGTCACCAGTTTATACGTGCCCTAATCTTCTGCTGACAAGCTCATTTTTTGCTGTGAAAAAGAACCATATTGTAAAACACACCACTAAACAACTAGAGAAATAAATAAATTAGAAGTGGTAGTGTAGCCACAGGAAGAGAGAGGAACCCTCCTCAGTCATTCCTTCCAACAGCAGAGCACAAACCAGTGAGACATGGTCAGTAATTTGCCACCTTGCTGCCCCCTCACCCAAACAACACAGTAACAGCAATCGGTCCAAGGACTTTGGAAAGACTCCTGATTACATCCCATGTCTTTAATTTTCAACAAGGAGCCAAAGCACCATGAATAAAATACAGATTTTAATTTCCCCAAATAAAAAGACTTCCTGATAAAAGAAGGTCGAGCAGAGGGAAGCAGACAGCTGCAAGTGTCAGGAGGAATCTCAAAATCCCACAACTACAGCCTGCACTGTAATACAACAGATATTGTTTATTCCGCACAGCACAAAACTATCGCCACAGCTCAGGAAGCAGATCAATAGATTAGAGGGAACCATTAGAATGTCCTCTCTTCTCAAAAAAAGAATCTCCCTTACTGCTTTAGGCATATATATATATATATATATATGTTTTGTTTTCAGTGTAGCAACAGCAGTTCCAGGGGTATATATAAAAATATGCACAATACACACATTTCTATTTTTATATAAGCATGTAGAAGTATTCATTCAGATGTGCTTACATGTGTATATGCAGAAAAAATCTTAAGGATTAGACCATAATATTATTCCACCAAAGAACCCAAAAGCAACCATTACACAGGAAACCCTTTTGAAATTCACAGAGGCAATGAGTTCACATACAAATCACCCTGGAACTAGACTGAGAGTCATTTCAGAAATAAAGTGCACAAGCTCTTGACAGTGAACACCAAATATATTTTAACAGAAAAGTAAACTAAATACTCGAGCAGACGTGGCAAAAAAAGTAAGAAAAGCTAAAGGCACTAATCAAGTTGACTTCTCAGAGAGGACAGAGAGAAAAATTCAAACTCTGATGACTGCAAGAGGAAAACAGCACAAGCAGAGATATGAAACTGCAAAATTTGGACAACAGCATGGAAAGTGAAAGCATGGTTAAAAAATAATGAAAAAAATCACCAAAACAAAGACAATTATTGATATTTAACCAGCAATACTGACAGAGGTGGCTGCTGGTGCTGAGAGGAGTAATGCAGACTACAGAATTCACAAGGTCTTTGGATGAGCAAGAAACATTTTTCAGAAACATTGTTTACAATACAACTGCTGTCATTCATAACCATTACCTTAGAGGAGACTTTCAGCAGGGGATAAACTCTGAAAACACTTCACAGAGAGCTGCTTGGACTTCTCTATTGAATCTGAAAAACAGAAAATCACTAGTTAAAGCCATCAGCTTATGACACAGAGGTAGTACTGGCAAAAGTGACAGAAAATATCCGTATAAGAAATCTGCCCACTGAACAGAGAATGTGTCAAGAAGAGAGGTGGATTAGTGGCTTTATCTCAGAAGTGACAGATTTCTGCATTTCAGAAGTGCCATGCTGGAGTGGGTGATGGAGGGACTTACATGATCAAGAAGAACCTGTGGTTCCCCAATAGCCAAGGGTTTTGATTTGATCTAAACTCTTTTGTCAAATCCTGAGATTAACCCCATACAGCCACTTTTCCCTCTGAGTTTCAGGAAGATGGATTTCAGCGAAGTTGAACAACATTGGAAATGTAGCCAAATAATATAACCTGAGGACAGGTTAGAAAAAAGCATGGCACTAAAGTTTTGAACCTTCCTCCTACACCTCCCCAAGGAATAAAGAGCAGTTTCAGGTGGCAATAAATTTTGTGGTATATGCAGTTGGAAGGTGGCACATTCTATTCATTTATCATTTATAGACAGATCATTAGGAAGTCATTACATTGTGAAGATTGGATCTCTGCACAGTCGTGGTGTAACTGAGCTCTGCTATACACAAATACTGAGATGATAAAACATAAAAAGTTTTGCAGTATTGGACTTGTCCTTCTCCTACATTACAGTGTTAGGTTCAACCCAGTCAGTAACAATAAAGAAAGGAAAGTTTTCCTAAAACTTAAACAGACTTTAGAATTTATTGCTTACTATTGTTAAGTGTTAAATAACTTTGAACCCTAGCTCTGATTCCAGCAAGTTTGTGGCCATGATCTGAACCCCTCCTCTATCTGACAGGACAGGGAGTACCACCAGAACACAGGCAAGCAGAAAGGAAGGTGGCAAAGCAGGCAGCCCAGCTCAATGGAAACATCTCAATTCACAGGTCACAAGTGCCCACACTGCTTTTAAGTCAGCCCCACTACCCTAACATTTTTAAGCTGCTTCCTGCAACATCTGGATCCCCATGGATGGCAGACTTGCTGCAGGCTAAATTCAAGGAATATGCAGAGATGCTGTAACGGTTACAGATACTTCAATATATCACGTCTGTTTTGGCAGGGGATAATATTAGCACCGTAGAGATAAGGGTACAGCAGTGCTGTTTGAAAATCTCTGTCCTGCCTGTTGGGCAGTGATAAACAGTGGCACGTGTCACGCGTCAGGTCTGGGCATCGGCAGTGCCCGCGCAGGCACCCAGAGCAGGAGGACGGCACGAACAGGTTTGTGGTGTGCTGGAAGTAGGAGCAACCCTGCACGGGTGAACTCATACTGCTCAACTTCTATCTCACTCCAGGATCTCATAAGCTCAACTGGGTTCAGCTTCTGATTAGAAAATATGATAAAGATTTGAAGAAAAGGGGCAGAGAGCAAAAATTCAACACAGAAGAGCAGAGCCAAGTGAATACCACATAGATATATTTACCCTATGACAGAAGAAGGACAGATAGAAACACGTTGTAAAGATATGAATACCGTATTTTCAGTCCACTTACAGCACCAATATTACACAACCCACTTGGAAGAGTTTTGATTTCTCATATAGAGCAAAGAATTCTCATCTCCTGCAAAGAGCATGTTTGGTTTCAGTGACTTTTTGAAGAGAGGAGAATACTCAGCAATTAAGATTGAAAAAGAGGCAGGGAAAAATATCTGCATTCAGAATGGTTTTGCTCTGCCCACAAATAAACAGCTTTACAAAACTCCACCATGCTGGATGCTTCTCTCTTTCTCCTGACTACAGATTTCACTCTGTCCTTGTGATTAAATACTTCCTCCAAACTTCCTAAGCATTTTTCTCTGCCTTTTGGAAGGACAGCTTCTTATTTATAAGGGGCTTTGCCAATCTGAATGCACAAGTCAAATTATATCAAAGCTCAGGGCCATCATAATTTGTTTCAGACGTAGAAGGAACAACTGTGAATTGTCGAAAATTAATTAAAGTTCTGGAAATCTTACTCCTCAGTAATTTGGGGCCAAAGAGTTGCAGCCCAGACTACCTCAGAATTATTTTTCAAGAACAGTTATAATAGGTTCTCATGGATTTGTAGTCATTGGGAATTGTTCCCATCATTTCAGTTCAGCAGAGTTGCTTACGAATTATTGGAAGCAAATAGAAAGAACGTTTCCTTCTCAATGCTCTCCTCACAAACAATAAGGGTAGCTACCTGGAAGCAATTTCCTCTCCTACAGTATGTCTTAATATTAACATAATCAGAAACACTTAAGACAGCCTTCCCCTCACATCTCCGTTATTAATCTCTTAAAGTTAAGTTATGAACAACATAAAACATTAATGCACCATGTCCTAATAATTGTTGTCTTATTAGAGCATTTGCCCCATATGCCTTATTAGATGGTGGAAGATAAGTTTCCATTTACCAGAAGATATTAAAAATACCCAGCAACCGAACGAAAACAGTACACCCTGTCAATATTACTTCCATCAACAGCATTTTCCTACATTAATAAAAAATTAATGAAGCAGACAAAACACAGTAATCTGGTTAAATATTAATTTATACTTCCTAATTTTTTTAAGAGCATGTCTGCTGAACTTTGAGCAGTATTTACTGACAGCACCTGAGCCCCCACCCTGCCCTCCTCGGAGCAGCTCTCTGTGCTCACAAAGGAGCAGAGCGATCCCACTGACCCTGGTGAGAACCACCTACAGCACCAGGCATCACACTCAGCAGGGAGAGCTAAAGCCTCGGCACCAACAAACCCAGCCTGTTCTTCACGCACTGCTAAACAGCTGTCCCTCACATGGGAAGGACTCCCAGAGAGCCAAGGCAATGCAGCCAAGTGCTCATCAGCCTCTGGGATGGGTAAATACCATCCCTAAAGTTGATGGGAGAGTCCTCAATCACCTGAAACTTCTGTCCTCTGGCCTTCCAACATGGAGTTTATTCCACTGCAGTAATACAGTAAATTTGCACGTTTCTAAGTTCAGTTGTATGATATTGAGTAGTTTGAGAAGCAGACCACTACATTCAGGTCAGAGGAATGAGGGTTATTGTTCAATTTCTGCTTCCTGCCTAAACATCACGATGGCTTGCTCTCTAATTTTGAAGTCTGCAGTCAGCAGACAGTGACCCTACAGGAGAGACTGATCTTTCAACATACTTGGACCAGTTAGGAAAATGTAGCAGAAGAAAGGCTGAAAAAGATAATTGTCTGACTCCAAACAAATTTCCCATCAAAGCAATTCCTAATAGGATTTGATTAAGAGGAGCTGAGCCCTCAGCCACGGTGAGGGTACCAAGAGCTATCAGTGCATTTCTCAGGAGAGAAGTGCAGTGAGAGAACCTGGATGCACAGGTCTGGGCATTCTAATTCCATCTCTGCCACCGTCTTGGTGATCATGAACGAGTCACAAAGTGTTTGCTTCAATTCCTTCATCTGTGTAATGGCAATGGTATCTAATTCAGAGTGATGCAGTGAGGATTAATTAGTTAATGTTGGTAAGTGCTTTGAAGATGAAAAGAGCTACAGAAGAGATAATCAGTTTTACAGTCTCTAAAAGCTTTTACCATGTCTGCAGAATTATTTTGGAGTACCACATGAAAATCATCTGAGAGAATCTGTCATCTATCACGTACATCCAGAGAAGGGGAGGGGGCGGGGGTTGGAGGGTTGGAAGGAGCAGGTATGCAAATGTTTCACTGTGAATTCACATATCCTGTTCTAAAATCTGCAGAGAAACCGCAAAAAGCTCAGACTTCCTTGGTACAACCTACCTGTGCACTGCTACCACCCTCTTAAGAAAACAAACACCAAATGGCTTTGTTGACATAACTCTTCTTGATTTGAAATTTTGAAACAACAGTGCCTTTCAGGATTCTTTTCTGTGCGCCTGGATACTCTTTTTCTCAGTATATATACAATTACATATATATACACACACAAAGGATTTATATTACAAAGTTACAAATGACTACGAGATGACAACTCATTCTATGAAGATGTGTCTTCAAGACAGAATACATGTATTTAGCTTTGGAAGATTTACTTTTGGTTGCCTAGAAAGTCTTTAATTTGTACATCCTAGCTGCATGTCCTGCCTTAATTGATTTACATTTACAATAATCAAAATGGAAGTTTGTGATGAAACAGTGAGAGTTCTCTGAAACTTTGCTAAGTCAGCCAGGATACAGAAGCATAAATGGTTGAAAAATTTCAGAATTGAAAAAAAAAAAAAAAAAAGTTTGTACTAACTCTACTTAAGATATTTTCATATTCCACATAAGAACAGGCATATCGCATTTTCATTTTTAAGTAGAACAGCTTTCACAAAGGATTTTAAGCACAGACTATTAAAAGAATGTCAACCGGTATATTAAGAACTGCTTCATAGCTTGTGTGTTATCCTGGATAAATTGCTTCCAACTATTGTAATTATGTGCAGCATTTTGATTAAGAACATGTTCCTGAATACACAGTTTTCAAATGACCATCTGAAAAAAAAGAAAAAAAATTTGTTTATTCTGAAAGAGACTCTAAACAGAGCACAGCAAGTCCAGTACAACTAACTGATATATCAGAGTGCAGAAGTAACATATATTTATATATGTACCACTGCCTTATTACAAGGCAAATACATTGCTGACTGGTGCTAGCTTCACATAAAATTTCTGCAATAATCAAACAGAAGACTTCTTTAAGCCATACTTTCCTCTTTCAGAAACCATATTCAGTGGCTGTCCTACTGATTCTCAGTAGTTAGAGTACCGTTAACACATGATGAGATGATCCACACTCAGCATTGCTGGGCAATGAAATGTATTTTGCTGTAGCTTACAATCATTATGTTTTGCTCACAGCCCTTCTCCTATCTTATGTCAAATATCAACATTGACATGGTTGTAGGAAAAAAAAAGGCAACATTTCAGCTCACTCTTCTTTCTTAAGTCCTCTGTGCCTTCACGTGGCAGTAATGATTATTTATGGCCCCTCTCTGCTCCCAGTGATGCCACCCACCAATCTCCCACCACACTGAATACTGCAAGGCTACATTTCTGTTTTGTGAAAGGAGCCAGAATGTCATGACTTAGATGCATCCTTTTAGAGGGGAAAAGAAGAAACTGCCTGGAAAAGAAATTCTGGATAACTGGACAATCCTTTACTATCACAATTATCCACATTATTATGGTCTCTGTAAACTTCCATCATTCTCCCTTAAAAGAAGTCAGTTCTGCTGACCCCATGGAACTATTCAAAGGCAACTCTTCATTCCCCAGTAGGCAGGACAGATCCACTTTGATCATGGCCAGACGGTCCCTTTCAAGTTTTTTATCCATATTTCCCTTCAGGTTAAATAATTCGTTTCACTTTACCAGTATTTATTCCTAATGCATTTATAACAAGTAGTTATAAATTCAGATCCTTTCTCCTGCAGGCCCAATGATTAAAAGCCTTTTAGACTCATTTGCATGGCAGGTTACCCATTATCCTAATTGTCATTGTACAGCATCTGACCCATCCTTTCCCCACCCCCATTTATTTAACAGGAAAGAGCAGATTTTAAACACGACTCCAATGCAAGGTCACTTGAGCACTTCCCTGTGTAAAGGAAATCCTCTGTCAGCTGCACCCCTGGCCAGGTTGGGATGGTGGTCACAGTGCCCCTCGGACCAGTCCCTGGGCCCCGTCGCGTCCACTTGATGAGCTTCAAACTCACAGCAACAACCTCTTCAGATCAACCAAATATCCCAAAACCCACTCAAACGTCTTAGATCTACCATATGCATCAAGATTCGGTGATTTTTATTTTTGGTTTTTTCCTTTCACAGGAATAAATTCCTCACAAACTTCTCGGGGAGGATCCAAGACCATTATTCCATAAGCTGCACTGCCTCTTGCTTACCAATGCACGATCCCTGACAAGAGCACAAAACGTGCCAAAGACAATTTACATCCCTCATAACGCACAGGACTTGGTGTACCAACCACAGAAACACTAGCCATTAATTTAATGTTCCTACATAGTAAACAATACTAGGAAAAAAAAAGAGAACAATTGAACAACTGCTAATTGCTGGGAAAGCTGCTGCAGGCCAGCACCTGGCCTTCAAGGAGCATTGCTGGGAGCTCACAGCACTCCTGCTCGTGCCTGAATTTTCCAGGGAGTAATTGAGTCTGGCAGGAAACAATCCTGATACAACTAGAAATGCACAACTTTCCAGCACAGTTCTATCTGTCATTATGCCCCAGATCCCTGCAACATTCCCGGGCCCTACACACAGACAACACTAAATTACATATTTAATCTAACTCAACCAAATTCGGAGAGAGCGAATAAAGGGGCAACTATCCCTCTTAAAAGAACCATCCTCTCTGGATCTCTCACTCTTGATAGTCAAAGAGCAACACACCTTAGTTCTGAGGAATTCCCAACAGGTCATTTTTCCCTCTGCAGAAGTTTCCGTTCTGTTGTGCCTGCACCAACTAAGCACCTTCTGCAACTGAACTTCAAAAATGAGAAATGTATCTCAGCTTGTCCAGCTGATTAACATCATCAGAGCATATCCTAATCTAAGTACAGCTTCGGAAAAAATTCTGTGGTTTTGTGCTGATGCTGGACTTGACAAACAGTTTGCATGTCATCTTCACTTTGCCTTCTAGGGCACAATAAAATGTTACACACCTAAGCAGGGTAATACCCTCCTGGACTATCCCAGCTTTTCATACTACAGAAGTGTGACCGTTATGGGCATTGCTTAACAACAATTTCTGCTACCGCCTTTTTTCCCCTCTTCCTTGTCAGGTTTTAGAACTATTTTCCTTTATCCTCTTTAGCTTCAAAACTGGACATTTTATAACACAACTCATATCATATGGCTTAAGTTCAGATCAGAAAGACTTCATTTGGCTGGGTTTGCCCCTTTAATATATCCAACAACACCTGCACATGTGGCTACCTGGCTAAATACAGCAGTTTTGCTAAATTAGTTAACATTTTGTCACCTAGATTAGAGAAACAGCAAAGTCCTATGACTAGATTACCCATTTGCTCTTAGTAAATCTGTGGCAAGGAAGAAAACAGCTAAGAAACCTTTTTCCTGTCTGAACTCTAGGAAGAGTCTGTATCCTTTCTTGTTCCCATCTTTGTGTTTGCCTGTTTTCCTTCCCTGGCAAAGCTCTCCACTAACATGCAATGACCAGCCTTCCCTACAATGCTCTCCTCAGTGCTCAGACTCATCTAAAAATGCCCCTCAGCCCATCAGATTTTCCCTTTATGGGCAGTGCAGAGAACCGGGGAGGAAAGAAATCAAAAGAGATGGAAAGGTATGCATCATAAAGCATGGTAAAATATACTGGCACATTCTTACCACAGCAGCTCTTGAAGAGAGCCAGAAAGCATTTTGGATTGATTTCCTCTTCCCCTCATCTGTTTAATAAGCAAAATTCTCAGAATTGTGTTTACAGTCATTCTTGATTTGAAAATTCTCCCAGTGAGGAACTGTTTACAACAGATGAACTAAGAAACAAGTGAAGCAGCTTTCTCTCTCCTTAATTTTGCCTATTTAGTTTTGCGAAGTACCTTTTAAGCCACATACGTGTCTTTCTTCTTTACTGAATTCCAGAGTAAGAAAAAGCACATCTGTATTGCTGTGACATACAGACATCACTTCTAAGTAAGCAGCTCAGGCATTGCTAAAATTAAAACAGCAGCTACACAGAAAAGTGCTTTATGTGTTTAAAAAAAAAAAATAAAATATCAAAGGACAGAAAACAATAGCAGAACAAACCTCCAAACAAGCAGGGCAGATACTTGAGCAGTGGTGCCGGAGTGCAGGGGTTACAAACAGTGAACTAACCACAGCAGCTCTCCAGTAACTGCAGCCAGCTCAGCTGTGGCTAATTCAAAGAATCACAAACACAGCAGCACAAAATCAAGTGAACTTGAGCAACGTAAAGCACTTTAACTGTGCAAGAGCTCAGGGGCCCCTCAGTTTCACCTGTGCTGTGTGTTCCAGCTGAGAGGCAGCAGGGAGAAAGACTGTTACCATGTAGCCCCGAGAAGTTTAATTAGAAACCCCATGTATTTTCAGAATCCAGGAATTACTTGTTTCATTTTAAAACAGATGTTATTTTGTACCTAAAATAAAAAATAAATAAAATAAATCACTTCAGTTCCTTTCAAGTCACTCTGTGACACAGGAGAAAACATTACAAGAAGAGTTCCGATTTCCTGAATCACAATCTACTAAGCCACTAGGTTTGTTTTCAGAACTTAAATGGTTTTCTTCAGGTAATTCAATTCTCAAATTCAGTAAAACACATTACCAGCCCCTAGCAGCAAAATACGGAGAATAACTGGGTAAAAATTACAGGAATACAGAGGAGTCTAAAGTTGCATTAACTTTAAGCACATTCTGACAGGGCTGGATAACACAGGAAGGCAGTCTTGCTACATCAAGTTAAGGCAAGCTGGACTATCATCTCTTAATGGTGATGTGATGAAGTTGTTGCCAATACCCATAGTCTCTGCCTGCTTTCTGAAAAGTCTCTTTCGTGCTAGTGCATCTGTTGATTTTTCTGGCTCACCCTCCTCTTACCAGCTCTCAAGAGCACTACAGAAACGATCCCCAGCCCCTTCCCTCCCAGAGCACATTTCTCCTCGAGCCAGAGCTCCTCTCACGATACGAAGATGCACTACTGAAAGAACTATGTTATGATATTTTAAAGCAAGAAAAATCCAACCATTAAATACTGAAATGCAAATTTGGGGTGACAACGCTTGGGGTGACAACAAAAACGTTCACGAGGTATACAGCAGGTTTGCAGATATGTCCTGCAGCCCAGGGCAGCTTCATTGCTCATGTTTGGCCCCCAGGATTGAAACATAGGCAGGTAACGGGTGTCTGTGTGCAGCCTTTGCTCTGCCACCTGCTCTGGGAGAGGCACGCGGGGTGTCTCAACACATGTTCGTCACTGGGTCACCATCAACCTATTCATCACACAAAAGGTTCTGAGGGGAGAGGGTCATTCCCAACCATGGTCTGCTCCATAAGAACAATACAGGCAAAATTAATACACTGGAAAGACAGTTCTGCTGCAACCAAGTTGGAGACTTTTACATGGCTGTTGTATCTTCACATTAGGCTGAAAATCAGAAGGAATGCAGGTGCAGGAGCTAACCGAGTTCAGGGATGGATTGTTCAGAATGGGGTCAAAGTGCATTTTTCATTGAGGAACTGGACCTGCACTGTCAGTGCTTTAGCCAATTAACAAAGTTCAAAATTAATTGAACAGCAACACAACTGTTCTTTTTGTCTCTTACACCACATGACATTCCTAGTGTAAAAGCCCCAACCATCAGACTAATGTGTCTAAAAATTAGAGGCTGCTTTATATTAAGTCTTCACATGGAGGCAACTTTTCACAAATCATTTTGGCACAAGGAGTCATATCTGAAATGAAGTGCTTCAGAAAACTGCCCCTCACAGGCTCTTGGCCAAAGGGGCTGCAGAACCTCCCAACAAGCCCTTGACTTCGGCATGATAAATGTGTGCTGTCCCAGTGAGGTGGTAGAGGTTTATTTGATATCAAAGCTGTATTGGTTGCTTAGAACTAAAACCACCAACTGGAAATGAAAAACATCTAGCACTATCACCACTAAATTATTTATGCAGATCTTAATGTTGTCTATATGAGACATTACTCCAAACAGACTTGTTGCAATGCCAGCAAGTATTGAAATATTCCCAATAGGAACTGATCATATCAATCTGACCTTGCTTTTTATAACAATTCAATGTAAAGAGAGGAAGGAGAACAATCCAAACAATGTCTAACACCTTCAGCATCTGTTTGAAAATGAAAAGACTAGCATTTGCCTAGAAAACTCATTCCATGTTTATCTTAATGAAGGCAAAACAAGCAGCAGAACAACTGTTGAATGGAATTACAATAAAATATAACTTTTTTTCAGACAAAAGGGCACAAAATCAGTTTTCATTTGGCTCAGTGACTATCCTGTATTTGAAAAGAGTGTTACATATTCATTTCATTTATCATTTAAAGTCAGATAATCAGGAAGTCATTATGTGGACTACACTGGGCAGCTATTCGATTAGAGTGTAATTGAACACTCTGTAAGGCAGCCAAAGCTGACAGGTTGGGAATGCATAATATCCTTCCCATGGTATTTGGAAGCAAGGGATCACTGCAGGAAAATCACTGTCAATCAAAACCTGACAACCAAGTGAGAGGGGCTGCAATCTGCTACTTTGAAAACAGAGCTTTAGTTTGGAAGTTCCTGAGGCTTGTTGTGCTTTCTGTGCTTAACAAGTTATAGGCATTGTTATGAAAAGATCATAACTGAAACCAGAAGACTTCATTTGGTCCACTTGTCTTTGTCACTTATCTCTGGGAAAACACTGATCAAATATGAAAATGAGAGGAAAGGTTAGACTTGCTAGCACAAGGTTTTAGACCTGGCTTTGAAATGTGCTGATTCCTGAGAAGAGCTATTAACAACTAACACACACAAAAATCCACGTAGCCTGCAAAACCATCAGCCTTCCAGTTGCTGAGTATTTAAATTACTGATTAGTACTGTAAGAGCCTTGAGATTAAAATGTTATTTTTATTAAGAGACTTGAAACTCTAATTCCAATTAGTAGCAATGCAAGTTTTCTAATTAAAAGCCTGTGCGCGCCCCAGTATTCTTAATCTATATTTTAGTAGAAACTTACACCTCCTTTGGTAAACACCTATGCATTTTTCTGGGTATCTAAAATGTGCCCACACACAGAGCAGTAACATGCATATCACTATACTATCAAAGACCAGGGAAAAGCCTTGGAGTTATAGCTTTTTATTTGCATAAATATTTTGGTATCACAAACAAGCAGAATAATGGGGGTCGTAGATGACATCCAATATCCCAGAAATGCATAAGCATGTCTTCCAGCAACTCATGGGAGACTAAAAACACTTTTTACACCCCAGCATCTTTGAGCAATTGTAGTTGGTATCATGGAAAAAAGATGCCTTAAGCTTTCCAGACTATCCTGGGAGGCTGTGCTTCTCAACCTCACTCTCTGTACAGAATCACACACCAGGAGATGTCAGAAGGTGGTCATGAGGTGATATATATATATATATGCAGTTCATTTCTACATGTATCTGATTAAACAAAATGAAGAGAAGTACCAACTGGCCACTGAAAGATTTCTCTCATTTCTACTCGGTTGCCACAATGGATTTCTTTTGTCTTTCCTCCCAGAAAGCTCAGTCTACATGCCCTGCAGATAAAAGGTTGAGAAAACTACTTGAGGGAGAAATAGGAGCAGGAAGCTCCTCACGCTATCCAGACAGCACAATAACCTCTGATAACCACCGGGATAAATCATCCAGCCTACGCCACTAACAAAGCCTGGGAATATAATGGAGCCTTTCAGTGGGAGCTGTAAATCACTTGAGGTAATTCAAACCCCAAGGGGAGCTGTATCCCAGGCTGGGATAAATCCAGGCGTTGGAAGCCTTCCTTTAAAACAAAGGCGACATCTGGAGCTCTGTTGTGGGTATAGAGTCAGGACCTGGAAGGAAGAAAAGTCCTGCTCCAGGCTCTGCTCCATCATTCCTCACCATTCCAAACCCCTTGGGGTTTACAGTGAAATTTGAATGTACATTAAATTTCATCCTGTCACTCCATGGAATTTATCTCTCAAAGGTACCACTGACTGTACTCTGGCACAGCAATCAGAGGGGCAGACATGCTGGGACACCACCTTGTCCCAGAGAGGAAAAACTACTGAGAAATAAGAAAGAAGAAAAAAAAGAAAAAGCAAAGCAAAGAACTACTGGGAATGACAGAATTCTGACCTGTATTCTCCCCCATGCTCTAACATTAAATATTCACGAATACTATATGTTGCTAATGAGATTCCTTCGAGTTATTTTACAAAGATCAGCACCTGACTTCCAGAAGAAAAACACAGTATATTCAGCCTTCAATATAATTATAAATTATAATTGTTTTAGTATATGTATTTATGCCAATTAATTAGTAAACTTGCAAATTTTATAACCTAAAATAAGAGTCTTAAAGTTACTACAATCTTCCTGAGCATTTACCTTTATTTGACTTTCCTCACACCTTTTTTTCTTTCTCCTTGCTGTCTGGCTTTCTGCCTTCTTACACTAACAAGCACAAACAGGAGTAAATCCAGTGGAGCAGCACTAAATTGCATTATTCTTCCAGAGGTCATCTCTCTCCTCTTTTCAAGGAACAGCCCAGGTTTGCGCTCTGCTGCATTATCCCAGCTTTGTTACCCGATACTACAAATCTCCAGAGCTGCTGAAGATTATATTCAATGAGAGTAGAGTGGAGAAAATTAAATGAAGAAAACAAGAATTACTTGTCAGACATGTCAGCTTTCCAAGTTTTGGGATCCGTGACCAAAGAAAAATATTAAATTATGGGAATTTTAATTTTTTTTAAAAAAATTTTTTTTGAGTGAGGGACAGGACTGGACTAGAACTAAATTTGATGGGAAAATCTTCATCATTCAAAATAAAAGTCTGCATGCAGACAATTCTTTTGCAATCTGACAAAATAACAACTGAAACAATTCACTGACTTCTAAAAAAACCCCAGCCCTTCTTTTCTTAAAAGCAAAACTAAAAGGAGCATAGGATGGTCCTATGATGTTGATTAGAACAGCATGAACATTATGAGAAAGAGTAATGTGTCTGCTGAAGTTATTTCACCAGCACGTCTCCTCTTTCTATATAATAGATTCCACAATTTCCTTTCATGAGGTTGTATGATCCAGCTGGGTTCCTGAGACCAGCCCAGAGCAACTCTGCCCCTTGGATTAGCTTGAACTAATGGATTTGTAAGGGATGAATGTCCCTCTTTTTGTTGGCACCATCTCTCTACCCCATGTTATGTTGGCATATTTCTCTGTATTTTATCAGAAAGCTTATTATTGAACAGCTACTCAAAATGAGACCCTGGGGCCTGGGGAAAATAAAAGGTTCCAAGTTCTTAAGGACCTACAAATCTTTTCAGTGATTCTGCCTTAAGAAAGGGCCGACTCAGCCCCAAATACACATCTGAGTGCGATGAAATCTTGGGGTAGTTTTTCAGTTAGTGATGTCACTCTCAACCCAGATTCATTTCCACCTAGAATTTAATCATAAATTTGTCGAAAGTCATGAAGCACCAGTAAGCTACACACTATTTCTTTTGATTCCTTCTCTCAAACTCCCCAGACAGGACAATATTTGTAAAAGCAAATTTATTTCAGCTGCTGTACAGCATCAGGTTTTACAGCTGAACTGGACATTGCTACCAATTCCAGAGGGCTGCCACTGCCTTTCTTTGTTTCATACAGTATAAATTCCCGTATTGCCATTGTGTTTATTACAAATGTAATGTATACTTAGGATGTGCACATAAGATTTACGAGCAACAAACTTCATTTATCCACAGTATGTGTCAGGTGAAAATAATTTTGTATTAAAAACAATACTAGAATAGAGATATCAGAATTCTGGGAAATGTATCTGGATGCACTCCTTAGGTCTTAAATAAGTTCCATGATGGTATTATGGCAAAAAATTAACCCCGCAAGTAGTCACGTTGTGGTTGGAAAGACAGAGCTGCATTTCCCAGAAAAGCTGCACACCACTCAAATACTTGAAATATTTAACTTATGGGTGTAAATTGGGAAGTTATAATTGAAGAGTCAGGGAGTGCTCCAACATGTGGCTTTATGGGATTTTCAATTATAACTAAAATAACTGAAGATGTAGAGAGAGACAGGGATGACTGTACCATCAAACATCTGCTTCATAATTATTTGAACAGCATTATGCTTATGGATCGCCCATCTATTTGTAACCCTGGCATATACTCATATCCCTCATTTTGTTTTAGTCAACTTAAAAGGATAATTTTCAGTTAAAATATTATTTGTCATATTAATATGTGCTGTTTACTCTATGAGATAACAGCCTACTCTTTGAGACTTGGTTGCATACAGTTTAAAGTTGTGATTTTAACAAATTATGTAAGAAGCCACATCTGGCAGTGATCTACGTCATCAGTTATCTAAGCCTTTACAGACTGGTGTTGCACAGCAATGCAGATGCTCACCATAAAAGATGAACATATTTTATCTTCTTATCTGGAGATAAAATGGAGGCCAGGACAGTTGCTCCAAAACAAGTCTTTAAGAATAAGCTATAAAATTGTGGGTTCCACATAGAAATGTATTCCAAAGTACAAGAGTGTAGAACATTTTTCCCCCATAATTTATAAAGTAAAAAACATATTAAGTTGGAAATGACTCAGTATTACAGTTCTTTGTTATAATCAAATTTAACCTAAAGGAATGTTCTTACACACAGAGTTAACTTTAGCACTTAAGTCTCTCAGACAAATAAGGGAAAATACAAAACTGAAAACAGTCATTGAAATTTAAATGCTTCCAATGAATTATTGTGAGACCAAAAAAATTTGAGATGGTCAGAAAATTCATGAGCACAAGACCCCATCTTTGAAGGCATCATCATTCCACCAGATGGTTTTAAAGTGGTTTAAGAAAAGATTTCTACCTTTTTATTTCTGAAAGTGAGGCAAACCCTTGCCCTCTGCCCTCATCCCTCTTTCCATAAAGCGGGTATGTAAAATTTTCATTTAGCATCTTTAGCAATCTTACATTTGGTTTGAATAGTACATTTTCATTTCATTCATCATTTAAAGACAGATAATCAGAAAGTCATTACATGGGCTGACACCGGGCCCTGCGCTCGATTGTGTTGTAATTGAGCACTGCAGAGCGTGTGCCAGATCTAATGGATAATGAATATATTATGTCAGCAGAACCGCCTCGCCAAAGCTCCTGGGGAATCACAGGGGGCTGCTGCACTGACACGGAGGGCACAGATGTTGTGCTGATTTACTGATGGAGTGATTGTGTAATTAGGTAATCAATGGTGGGGAGAGGACTATATGTGGACAGCTAATTTGATACAAATAAAGACCATACAAGTAGAAGGCTCATATTCTGGACAGTGTAAGATGATATTTTGGTTTGGCTCAATTATTCGCAAATTCTTGGTGATACATTGCAAAAGTCTGATGGTGGAAGCCCAGTTCAAACATTAAAGTGACCTATTTTTACAAACTTCTTACAATATTACCAATGTAATTTAGAAAGCTCAAATTTTCTACCTTGATTAATATAAAATTCACCTTAGATCATGTTACAGCTGTATTTGCACTACAGCTTTTAACATTTCACGGAGGTAAAAAGCAGTTGTGATAAAAAACTTGAAACATCTTTAAGCATTTACTTTACATTTACTTTGCTTTCACTAAAAGCATTTCATAATATTTACTTTTTTTTTCTGAGTGACAGCATATTTAAACAGAAAATGCAGAGGGAGAAGGTTTACATCCTAAATTATTGTTATAAATTATATGTACATTTGTGATAAAGTGGCTTTTAATAGAAAAATCTGCTGCTTTTTTAACAGTCAGGTGGCTGAACTCTTTATCAAAGATGATGAATGATTACTAATTCATATTTATGTCCTTTTCCTATTTTAGACAGGGTATACAACAGCAGCTTCTCTCTAAACTGCCCCCTCTCCCTGGGTCCATGTTAGTGTCAGACTGACACTTGGCTTCACATCCCTGCCTAACCCAGGCACTCTGGGATGCGGGAATGCACCTGCCTGGTTTCCAACCCTGTTAATGTCAGCGTCTCTGTTGGGGTTTTGGCATCCACAAGAATTTCCCGACAGCATCTGTGGCAACAAGTTCCAGTTGGGGTTTGGCATCTGTGAGAGTTCCCTCCCAGGACTCTGTCAGGGGATGTGGATCTTCAGGGAAAAGCATTATTTACTCATTACTCAAAAATACAAGGTAGGAAGGCAATGATGTTGTGAACAAAGGCCAGCAGACATGGTTGTCACTCACCCCAGCTGGTTTCCTCCATGGCAAAGAGAAGCAGATGGTTCCTGCTCCATCCTCTGCCTGTATCCCTCTGCAAGCCTTTGCCAAAGTGTCAGATTGCCACTGGCACCCTGGGCAGTCACACTGAGTCAGTTCACTCAGATCCTCTGTCTTTACTATGGACATGGGATCCTCTTTGATGCCAGGCTTTAACCCTGGAAAGAATAATGCATTCTAGCCAGAGGGAAGCAAAAGAGAGAACATGCCTTAACAAAGCAGGACAAATCCTTTTTGAACTTTTCCCTACTACATTCCTTTAAGATTTCTTTTGGGACAACTCTGTAGTATGTAGGGCACAATAAAGAAGTAAATGGACAAGCAAGGCATCTTTATTATAAGTAATGCAGATTTTTCTCAGTTTACCACAATTAGAAATGTCATGAAGAATGATGTCATTTTGATTCTAACATGCTTTATTAAAATATTGCAAGTAAAAGATGTTTAATACTGAAATTAAACAGAATTTAGGGAATTAGATTGTTTCTTTCCAAAATGTCAACCAAAAAATTACTCAGTATAAAACACAGAGTTTTGTAGAAAATAGCATTTTAAAAAGTGGGTTTTTCCTTGAAGATTCTTTGAGTTGATTCCTATAGAAACACTTCTTGTTCTTCAATCCCTTTGTATGAACACAGGGCTTCTGCACTTTTAATCATCTCCAAGGGTCAATATAAATCTTGCCCCCTTTCAACAGAAATACTCATTGGTCATTCTTAAATTTAGAGACTTTCTTATATGCAAAAGGGGTTGTGACGTTTGAATGATGAAAGAAATGCATGTTTTTCTGAGACTCTCTAACTTTTAGTGGAGGGATGACACCTGATATGTGGAAGTCCACCTGCAGTTTCTGGGGTCTCATAGCAGATTATCCCAAATACTGAACTTTGTTTCTGTTTAACAGGAACTGTAACTATAATTACTTCTCAGTAGTTAAGATTTAATGTCTTTAACTCAGCCCTCGAGTCACCCATCCCAAGATTTTTGGATTACCCTGTGGCTGTATTAGACAGCTGTTCTGCCAATTCTAACATGCTGGCTGTCACCACTTCAGTGCCACCTTGGAACTTTCTCGATGCCATCTCTTTAACCCCCTTTGGACAACTGGAGAAAATTTAGATAATCCCACCAAAAAATTCCAGATTGTATAAATTTGCAAATGATAAGGAAAATTTTTTTCCTCAAGTCTGCCTCTATTGCATCAGAAATGAAAAATGGATTGCTTTTTCTCCTGATCATGTCTGAACTTCATCTGAGAAACAGAGGACATTCCTAATCCTGAAGGATTAATCAGAAGAGAGGAATGGATATTCTACACTTTCTCCCTCAGTTTGGTGTCTCTGCGAAGCAACCGCATGCACTGTATATGTAAAGTCTTTCCTTCAGCTCAGAGACCCCAAACAGTTTTGTCCTTGCCAGTGAGGAAGAATATTCGTGATGGCAAAGTCTGAGCTAGAGATTATTTTTAATAGAATTTTTCATTGCTAAGGAAGTAATGATACAGCAGCCTCACAGCACAATGTCTTATTCTGGAGATGAACTGTCATTTCATTCATGTCAGTCAAACAGCAAACTTTCCTTCCTTTGCCTATAAAGCTAAACATTTGAGAACTGTACCCTTTCCAAAGAGGCCTAAGACAACATTATTGCACACCACAAATTGCTCTTGTGAGTTCAAATGATGAAATGCAAAATGTCAAACATACACTTTTCCTTGTCAAATTGATACTCTTCTAGTGTATGTGTAATGTACAACTTATAGGACTTCCATCAACTTGCTGAATTTCTTGAAGGCAAAAAGGCAGTTACTGTTATGCCTTTTTTAAATGCCAAAGAAAGACATTTTGGAAATATTTCCCTCTGCGAGGTCTCCCAGTGTGGGTTTTGAAAAATAAGCCACCACATGACAATGTCCACAATGTCTCCTTTCTATGGGCTTACAAATGTACTGCGTTTGGAGTAACTCTTCTAAATTTCTGAAACTTTTCTCTGAACAATCAACTTGGAAAAATCTCTTGTCTTTACACATTCAGAATTTCATGGCACCCTTGATAAATGTGATAAGTTGTATTGTATTTTATAGAGCTGACACATAACAGGGGTAAATAACATGTCACCCAAAGCTTCACCCCAAGGATCAACTTCATCATGTACTATTTCCATTAAACTGTAAAAATATTGAACATAAACAACAAATTCTTTATCATCAGAGGTTTTCAACCCACAATTACATAAAAATACATTTATACTGAACACTACATAGGCATAAATATAAATAATGCTAACTCATTTGCAGGATTTTTGTAATGAGATTCCACTCATTTAAACCCAAGGGAGCAAAAGCACTCCAGAACAACTCTGATTTAAGTGGGTGCAGTCCCATACACTTGAAGTGAAGACAGACCATAATTGCCTTGCTGAGTTACATAATGATTAAAAATAGACATATGCATTGAAACTATTCATAATTCAACTTCAAACAAGGCTCTGCTCCTAAGGCTCCTACATTAACTCTTCTAAAAGACCATTTCCTGAAATCTGTCTCTCTAACCTTTTGTTGGTATGAAAATATAAAAAGTTTTGTTGTCTTCTTCATTTCCACCTTAGAAAACTGTGGAGTACTTAAGAAAACATGTTTTTTTCTCTCTACCCTCCATTAGGATATACATGTCAGATCTGTGCTTTATTTCTTTCTTAATTTCTGTTTTACATGGTGGGCTAAAAGCATTTCACAGGTGTTTGCTGGAACTCATTAGACTATTTGGAACTCCTTCATGCTCTCTAACAGGCAATTAAAATGTGTCTGCAAATTACCTCATGTGGTCTGAAGCACAGCTGCCTCTTATCCCCCTGTTACTACGCACTGTGTCCAAACAGGAGAGAAAAGCTGCTTTGATACCTGCAGTTTACAAAGGCAAATCATGCCTTCATGAGTGACAAAAATGCTCTGCATGCTACTTAAGTCTTCAATGTAATTGCCTTTGTTGCCACAAAAAAAAAAAAAAAAAAAAAAAAAAAAAAGAAAAGTTTATAATGAACTAAGAGACAGAATGAGTTAATTAAGTAGGTAACAGAGGCAATGAGAAACCAACGAGTACTCAAGTCATTCAAAGAGTAGTTGCCTCATCCACAGAAAACCCAGGTACATGGAGGTAAAGCAGATGGGATTCTAAATGGCTAAGATGCCTGCAACAGTATTTCTTGCTTCTGCTTAAAAAGGAGGGGTAAAAAAAAAAAAAAAAAATCCGTTATTGCAGCAGGTATACTTCCAGAACTTATTATTGTTCTGCAAATAGCTGGTAATTAAAAACTCAGTTTGAGTTTCTATTTTAGTTACTTCTCAGAGAGATCAAATTTGCTAAATTAAAGGCACTTTTTACTGCTCTCTCAGTCCTTACTGAACTCCCCGTTCATTGGGAATTCTGCTTGAGTAAGCACTGAATGAAACAAACCTTTTTTTGCTTCAGTTTTGTCCAGTCTATTTTATTATTAAAAATGAGCTGTTTATGACAGTGAACATTTATATTTTCCCATGAGATACTGACAAATTAAAGTAAGATTCAACAAGGTTTGTGATAATTTTTTTTCACTATATGCATTGGGCAGTTCCAGAGTGGCACAGTGCTGTGTCTAATGCAGAAAGGTTCAGCTCCAACGTTTCGTGTCCAGCAGCAGAAAGGAAAAGGCATGGCTGGCCTTTTATCCTCTGGGGGTAACGCAGTGTCCAGAACAGCTTCAGGCAACAAAATTACTGATGTAAATGGCAGCAAGAAGGGCTACAAATTCTTTAACCCTCTTCAGCACCCAGCACTTGTAATTCACACTGAGCTCTAATGATTGTCTTGGCCTTTCCAGCTGTTGCTGATCCCTCACTCCCAATACTTTCCTACCTTTTCTGTCCATTCAGCCGTGCTCTCCATGGAAGCCTCAGCAGTCACAGCACTCCACTACACCCAGGTGCAAGAATCCTGAGCAACCCACCTGCATTTATTCCAAACAAGCTTCCACCTCTCCCATTTCTCAGCTTACTCTCTCTCTCTCTCCTTTCACTCTTCTCTTCGTCCTTAATACTAATTCCCTTTTTGTTACTTTCTTCCAGTAAACCATAAAAGATGCATAAGTGATTTCCATGCATTTTAAACTAAGCAATGTCTGGTATTTACAAAACAACATACTGTTGCTTAACGGGAAACTTTATGAGCCGTGCCAACTGCTTTGTGGGCTCAGGAAGACTCCTGTGGAATCTGTGGGTCTAAAGGCAACCCTAAAAATATTCCCTTTTTTAAAGTGCAGACTCACAGTAGAGGTGAGGCAGCTCCTAGGTTACAATGCAATTCTTAACCCGGAAGGGAGACTTGCAGGTTTCAGCAAGATCCATCTAAGGATACAGAAGAATAAAGTGCAGACTAGAATGTAATGTCTGTAGCCATTGCACAAACCAGCAAAAACCTTTGGGTGTGATCCACAAACTGGTGTGTGAATCATTTTACGACAATACACTCAAATATGAAAACCCAACAAAAAAGGAATCCCAAATAACACCCTAATTTCTGGCCCCTGAGTCTTCACAGCACAACTGTGAACAAACAGCGCATTCTTCTTAAAAGAGCCTGAGGGATAACCTTGTCTTTTATGTGAATACAAAGTTATTAGCTCTGTCAGAGTCTTACAAGACATCAAAGTAATTATTTTGGTCGCTGATTTCACATCTGTTTTCAATGATCAGAAAAAGAACTTATTACCACATAATTTTCATCCATCATATTTACACAATGAAACCTCCAGTAAGCTGAATAATACACTTATTTAGAAATTCTTAGAGATACTGTCCTCTGAATTCCTACAGCACCTCATCGAGCCTACATCCATCTGAGCTGTTTACTAAATGTATTGTTGTGCCTTATGATGGGATTATGTGAAGTAGTTATCATACCTTTATCCAGCTTTCAGAATCACAAGAGAAATTAAAAGTTGTATTTCAGTTTTAGAAGTCTGAACACTCCTTGCCAGCACAAGAAAAGAATTAAAACTCTACCAATAGATAAATGATTTTCCTACATGACAGCTGAGTACAAAGGCCTTCCCAAAGCTCTGGAATATATCTAAGGAAAGTTTCTTTAAAACAGAAGTACTCTGAAACTTCTGAACTGCCATCTGTGCTCAGCTGAAGTACAGTCAGTCCCAGGCCAAGATGGACAGACACACACTAACTGAAGTTAATTACCAACCAAATGTATTTGTAATTTTGTAAATAAAATGCACCCACAATTAAATCTTCACCTCATGAAATAGTGACATGACACTCACAGTAATTATACTCTTTTCAGAACTGCAGAAATTTTGGGCTGTCATCCCATGTAAACTCTTCCATGACTTCAGTGGTGATGTCAGTGACAGTTCTGAACTTCCTTGCTTTGAATGCAAATTAAGATGCTATTGTTACACTAATGGGAATTTTTTAATTTAAAGGCCACACATATTGTGTCATACAACAAGTAACACTGCATATTTGGTACTGCCAGTACTCTAAACCTTGACTTGTTAAACTTTTGGTAAAATCATGTAGAAGTTTTACTGACTAAATCTAAAAGTTCTCTACCTATGACTCACTTAATTATCAGCTCCATCTGTAGAAGGATGATTCATGTAAATGTCTTGCAGGGCCCATTTCTCAATAAAGCAAATTTCCATTTATTTTAGAAACTAAAGATTAAAAAATGGACAAGAATTCAGGAAAATAGTGCCCATTTTCATTCAAACTTCTTTTGCTATAATTTTCAGCAGTGCACTGTGCATATATTTTTAGACTTGAAGGAAATGCCCAAAAGAAAAAAAATGTAATGTTTCTAATGAGTAACGAAAAAAGTTATGCCTTCATCCTGTTGATACCTGTCTCATTAGTATTTTAACTTTACCTGCTTTGGGGTGTCAGTTTGCGCTGGTCTTCTCACCTCACCTGACCCTTCTGGGAAGTGTGCCATGTGTTTGGATAGGAGCTGGAATAGTCGGAGGCACTACAGCTCCTACATACCACTATCTCCAGTGAGGCTACTCATCTGCTTTCAATTATGTATTAAGTATGTGCTGAATCATGTTAAAAAGATCTTTCTCTTCATGTTGAATTAAAGAACATTCATTCCTCTTCATCCTAGAGATGTATCATTTTCATTTCACTGGAGACCCTTCCACGTATCTCAGGTACTGTTACTGGCATGTTCTCCTCCACCCTCCCCAAACGACACCACCTGTCAAACTGATTGACATAATTTAAATAACCTTACCAGATACAAATTTATAGTGGAAACACTAAAAAACTTACACAGAAGAATTCCTGGTTTTAAAAAAAAAAAACAACACCCAACCTGATTGCTTCTCCTATGGGGTTCTTTTTTGGCATAAGAAGAGTATATAAACCAAATGTCTGCTGCCAATTTTGTACTTTTACAAGCACTAACATTTTAACAGCAGAAATGTTAAATATCAAAGTAATAGATGAGCATTCCACTAGAAGGCAATTTCACTAAATACCACAGGTATTAATCTTTCTGAATCTTAATTATACCCTTTTGACATATTATCCTTATGTGACCTTTCCTCTGGAGCTCTGTGAATAGATGTGAGGAAGGCAGGCAGGCTCAGTTCTGCCACCACACACGCAGCAGTTTAATGGCCAGAATGGATGCACATAAAGGTGCAGCTCCCGTGCAGCCCAGGAACCCATTTAGCCACTATTTTCTGAGAGTTATTATTCAGGTTCCAGCTTTGTTCCAGAATTTTCCATCAGCTTCCCTTTTCTTGCTTTGGCCGTGCCTCAGAACATGGAGTTTTAATTAATTGCTAAGAGTGTAGAACTGTAAGATATTGCTGAGGAACTAAACATTTTGAACTAGAACCATCAAAACAACATTTAAAAACAATTAGTAATGGCAGTCCTTAATTGAAGAAACTGAATTTCAGCTAGATTAGTAAGGGCTGGCAGTTCCAAGATTAAAAAAGTAATGATTGTGCCACCAAACCACACTTACATCAATCAATACTAAAAAGTATCCAGATTTTATTAGATCAACTGAATAAGCAAAAGTGGGTAACTTGGGCATATAAAATTTAGGAAAGGTTGTGGGAGAAGTGTAGTGGAGAGATGATGCACATGGGAGCAGAGTCCTACCTTGACCTTAAGTAAGTTTCTTCACCTTCCTTGGTCACAGTCTCAGAGACATTTGAAATATTCTCCCTTAGTATTATGCACTTCTGTCTGTTCTCACACTGTGCTTCACAGCACTTTACAAATCCAGAGCATCTTTTCGTAATGTTACACAACTTGAGACCCAAAATGACATGTTGCTGTATAAATTCTCAGCTGGAAGGATGTGCAGCACTAAATTAAGTGTACCTTGCAACTGTTCTATAGCAATCCCTGTTCTCCCAAGGTCCCAGCATGACCTGTGAGGCAGCACCTGCCTGTAGCTCTGATGGCCTGGCAGAAAACCACAGTCTCTGAGGGACTGTCTGAACTACCCGAGAGCAGGATGGCGCCTCAGGAACTGAGCACAGTTGTTTCAGTATTGCATGTAAGCTGAAAGTTAAATAGGAAGACTTGCTTCAAACCAGAAGAGCCCAGGCAAATTTTTTACTCAAAATTCTTGCCAGGTCAGTCTGAGAATTACGGTTGAGTTTTTAGAATGTTTTAACTTTTTAATTACCTTGTCAGCAACTTTGGAGATGCACAGTCATTCTCATATGTATCATTAAGCTAAGCACAGCCTTAAGATGAATTCTCACCATTATCTGTGCACAATTCTACTTAAGTAGAAACAAACTGAATGAATATTTGATAAATATTTACTCTGCATACCTGCGCTGATTGATTTTGCTTAATTTTCTGTTGAAATTTATATTGCATTAAGAATTGCCCTTTTATCTGATGTTTTGTTCATTCAAAAAGGTTAAATGATTATTAACTCTGACTAAGTAGCAGGATAAGTGTCCTTGAAATCCGTGCTGGTTTGATTGGGGCTGTTGTTCCCCTTTGTTGTATTCTTCACTTCCTCTCATGTTTCACTATCAAAGCGACTTTCATAGTTTATATCCATGCATGGGAGAGCATTAAGCAGAGAACTCCAAAGCTCTGACTCTTTGCAAATCCTGAACAGCTTTAATAAGGAAAAATAAAATTGTATCCCTACAATCACTAAAGCATTCATAAATGGCATCTTTTTTTTTTTCAGGATTAAACCTATAGGATTATGTATAATCAGTGCATATGGTGATGCAGGGGTTTTATGCCTAACCATGCACTTCTGGGAATGGGGCTTGCTCTTAAAATTTCAAGTGTCCCAGTCTGAACTCTCAAATCCTGTGGAAAGTTGAGAAGCAGACAGGAATAAGGAGACTGTTTGGCACACATAGATGGGAATTATGGGGGAAACACACTAAGGGATAGTCCAGTTTCTTCAACTCTGATTAAAGCACTAGTGAAAGGAATGTTTGAGAAAATGTCTCCCCTGCTATTGCCACCATATGTACACATGTAATTATAAATGCAATTCTGTTAATTACTTGGTTTAATGTGAATTATGTCTGTACAGCTTGAATTTTATTGATTGTGAAGGTAAAAGAAGATTTTCAATACTGATGTAGAGCAATAGTTTTTATTGCTCCATGGATTAACACTCTCTCACGTTACTGGTGTCTTACCCAAAGGTATTGTACCTACTGGATTAGGACTTCAAATACTGCTAGGATACAAAAGCTCTTTACAGTAAAATACAAGACTCCAGTAATTATTATCCAAGTCTTTCAATGATTTTTTGATGTTTGGGTTGAGCTTTCAGCAAGAAGATTAAAAAAGAGAGAGGAAAAAAACCCCACAAAAATATTTTCAGTTGATACAGGAGTCTTCAATGTCTCATCTATTGATTTTCTTCAGATCTTTAAATTCACAGTGTGACTTATATTCCATGAAATAAGGTCATTGACATCTGAGAATGCACTACAAAAAATATACACTTCATATCCCATGGACAGAAACACATAATTGTCTCATGAAAAGATTATCCAGTGTGTTAAATCCATCACTTACAGAAATTTTCTCTTGCTTCTAAGTGAACAGATTTTGCTGCATTTTAAGAGAGCAAAAGCTTCATAGTGACTGCAAAAGTCTGTGGGTATTGTAGTGTTTGACTGTGAGCTTAGAGAGTCTTTGTTCTAATTGTATTTAATGCAAGATTTTATACAGAGATATCCCTAAACTGCCCAAAACAGTAACACACTCCCAGCCCCGCAAACTTGTGTTTTTCATACTACTGCTTTTCCTAGTGCCAACATTTACCAAAACAGAAAATAAAAGCTCTAAGGTTCAAAGGAAACCTTGATTTAGATACTGATGAACAAAAGCAGTCAAACCCATTAGCAAGCTGTTCCACAACATGAAACTGTTTTTACAAAGTTCAATGTCTAAACCAGCATTTTTTTAGCCTTATTTATTTCCCCTCTATATATTTTGAGTATATTTTCCAGCTTTTTTTCTTTTTGCATGTGATGCTCAATAACCAAATGATCTCCAGAGCAAGGGCCTTAAGAAAACCATGGTATAATGTATGACAAACTTTTCTCTTGCCAGTTGTATCCCCACGGCAGAGTAAATAAAAACCCGCAATTTTCTATCCAAAAAAATTAAAAATTAAATAACTTAATATTAAAGGCAGTCTGTAAACTATTAAAGTAACCAGACTGTATTTTAAAGTAATGAACAATTGTACACATATTTAAATTTTTATTATTGCCAATGAAATCAAATAAGTTACTAACATTACTGTAATTTAATCATACCTGTGTTTATCACATTAGACTTTAAATTTCTGGTTTTTGAAGCAGAATAAATACTGGAAGAGTTTTTTACATTTCCAAGAAATTTTAGCTCTTCAGTATTTACATTCAATTAAGTAAAATTAATTAGTAGGCAATTTACAGGAACCTTGACTGGAAGAATGACACCCCATTTTCTCATAAAGGTTATCAGAGCTGAGCAGAAGAATATATCTAGTTTGCTTTTTAGGCTGAAGGTGATGTCCAACTGTGCATTGCAGATTTCAGTCATGGGGGGGCAAGAGCCATGTAATTTCACTGCTCCCTCACTTGCATGTTAAAGGAGACCTTGGCGTTGCCTCTACCAAGATAAGGAAGTGAAATATAGATGTAGAGGTATGAGAAAGAAAAAGAAACCTCCACAGTAGGTATTAGCTGTCAGAAAGGCAAAAAAAAAAGCCCAAACAAAACCACACAGGTTTATTTAATCCATCAAAGCCTTGTAGAAACAGAATAAATATATTTTAAAGGCTTTCCTTAAAAAGAACATTTTTATCAAAACATTCATCATTAGAGTCTATAGGAATTTTCAAAATATCTTATACAGAATATTTTAATTTAATACTTTTCATGACAGATAGCAATTTTGGTGCTTGACTGTGAGTAAAATGTGATTCCTAAAGGAATAAAATGATGTGATGCAGAGTTCACATTCGTTTTACTCCCTGACTGAAATTCCCCAAAGAGCTTAATTTAAGTTCCTCCAAAACAACAACAAAAAAACCCTAAACAAAAACCCTTAAAAAAGGAATGTGCATATCAAAATCCCTTAATAAGAGTCCTCTCCAAATCCTGAGTTTTAACTCAGTACTTCAGAGCAGAGAACTAGAGAACAGTTCCAACGACACATCAGTTCTGACAGAACCTACCACAGATTTTGCTCAACTTTTGAGGATTATTTCCCTGAAAACAGTCACTACTAAGCATTATGAGGCAAATCACAATAAACAGAAAAGCCCAACAACTGCCACCCCAAACTCCATTCCTACAAGTTGCCAACATTTCCAAACCCTTATGACCATTCATCTAAGGAACCACATTCTGGATTGCCCCAGTCCTTGAATCTCGTTTCCACTTATATCAAAATTCAACTTTCTTCCTTGAGGGGATTTACTACTTTAGGAGCTGTTGCTTTTTGTGGCCTGACAGATAAAATACATTGGTAAAGGAGCTAAAATTACCATTGCAGTCCCAACTTCAATAGAGATTGTTGCTACAGATACACAGTTCCTCACTGAGGAATTTTTCATTTTGTCATGTGCTTGTAAGGCTCCGACTCAGAAAAGGAATGCAATTGCTTTATACAAGGGCAACCCTCTCTGGAGCCATTCACACACTTGGATTTCACCATGTTTATTCCTCTGGCTGGACATGGGCCATGAAATGTATCTGTCAGTCTCACGGAGTCTTTGGAACAGTTTTTTACTGATTTCAATTGATTTTACATCATACATTTATAGACACGTTGATGGTATCTCCCTTCTATACCCCACAGATATGTGTGTTCATCTCTGTCATACAAAGCTTGCACTGAATAACCTCCCGAGGGAGCAAGTAGTTGAGGCAGTCCGAGGCAAAGGATGTTAAATCACAAAAAATTACATTTTCTCTAGAGATGCCAGAGTCTGAATGCTGTCGGTTTACATAATGAATAATTTATTCAGCAGTACTTTAGTAAAAGCATTCTGAAGGATCCAATCCTGATCCCTGTAAATAATTAGGCATTCTGTACAGAGAAGTTGGAATCAGACCTTTTACAGAGTCCCTCTTGCCCTATAAAAGAAAGGAAGACCCAGAGTTGTTCTCTTACGCAAAACTAACAACATTTTCTGAATTAAGACAGAAATTGACCTTTGTTTGTTTTGCTTTTGGTCATTTAAATGGCTTATAAGGAGCCACAACTAAGCAAAATGAAACTAAGTTTAAACTAATCAAAAAGAACAATTTATATTGGTTTCGGCACAGCAAATATTGGGTTTCCCCTGGACTGGAAGCTGGGCAGTTCTGGGGAAGGATGTCCAGCCAGCTCCCAGGGTTTTCTAAACACCTCAGGAACAAACTCTCCTCTCATGGGGCTCTTGTCTGTGAACAACCAGCTCTTCCTAACTGGAAACTAGTGCAGCTGTAACCAGGTACAATGAAGCCAAGGAATGACTGGTGATCTTCATGGGACAATGGGAAATATCCTTTTGGGAAACAATACATTACGTCATTGATAGTGTTCAGATTAACACCAGTGGAAAAGCACTGCAGGATTTCATTAAAAACAGGATTTATCAGTGAATACGAATTCATGATTAACCTAAAGGCAAAAGCAACCAAGGAAGTTTTGAGTAACAGCTTCAAGTGGATGATTAGCTAAGGGGATTCAACACTTAATAGCCAAAATAAATTACTATAATTATTTTATTACCTATGCTAACTGATTTCATTGTTTTTATTGAAATAACAGCTCCCTAAGGAATGGAACGTTGCTTCAAAGAATCCCAGCTGCAAGCTTCTGTGTTCTCTTGTGGCAATCAAAAACAACAACAAAAATAGCTGTCATTAATAATGCTGTTAATAACTATGCTACCACATCTTAGAAATACATTCTGGATTTGTCTGTACACCTGGACTTGAATATGAAGTTTTCTAGCCACTGGAGGATTTTACATAGAATTGAAATAAATCTGTAAAGCACTTATTAAAATAAACATGAATATTTATGGAGAACAATGGAATGCTTTAAATAGATTTTTAATAAATAAGTGTGATTAGTTGAGAAGCCTGAGAAATCTTTTAATTTGTCCTCAGAAGAATTATCTAAAAATCTGAGTATTTCTGCTTTTGCTCTCCCGGTGAAGTGTTAATAATATATCCTCTACACCAGAGTGATTTTCAAGAACCTTACTGAAACTTCTAGTGAATTTTTATGGGGTTCATCTGTATCACTTTCAAGATCCTACCCAGGTCTAACTTTGAGCTGATTTGTATTCCTGCCAGTCTGTATTGCTGTTCAATACCTGCTGTACCCTCTCTTTTCCCCTCTGCAGGCTCCCTCCTTACAACCCACTGCAATTCAGAACCTACTGGAAAAACTCCAGTTAGCTGCTGGGAACTTTACCTGGGCTGCATTTCATGATCTCCTCTGTCACCCTGATAAAATACCAGTAAGACACAAGAAACAGCACTGATGGCTTAATTTCCAGGCAGCATTTCAGTGCCCTGCACCAGATCTGCTGCAGTGGGACACCCCTGCAATGTTCACTGGTGGTTCCTGCAGTGGTTATCCAGCTGAAGCTGGGATGCTGCAAGGCTCTATTTTCCTGTGTTTCTGGAACTTCCAGAGAGCTGAAGGTCTCTATGTTATACAAGACAGAGCCAAATAATTCTGGGACTGAATCCAGTAGTAAAAATGCACATCCTAAGGACATTGATCGACAGCATATTTTGACTATGTCTATATCCCCCTGTTTTCTAATGCCTTTACAAATGCCCAATTCTCCTGCACAGCTGGGGAAACTAATTATCATTCTAATTGGTGGTGGTGGGTTGGTTTTGTGTTGTTTTGTTTTTTTTTTGTTGTTGTGGTTTTTTTTTGTTTTGTTTTTTTGTTTTGTTATTTTGTATAATATGATATACCAGTACCCTACACGCAATTGGGCAATGAGATTTTCTCATTTCTTGCTTATTGGGGCTTCAACATGTAATTTTAGGTCTAACAGATGTTACCCTGAACAAACAGCTACCTAAGGTACAGTTCATCATCACTGCCACAAGAGCCAGGACTGCAAATCAAGACATGAATTAATCAAGAAATGAAGGCTCTCAGTCACAGCACTGATATGATAAGGCTTCAATGGGGTAACACAAACCCACTGACTTGATTGCAAAATTCAGTGCGTATCTCCCTACTGTCATAGAATCAAAAGAAAACAGCTTGATGAACTTCCAGCCACTGTGCAAAATACTGGAGAGCTTCCACATGTTCTTTGTTAGTAGTACCAGTGATCCTACCAGCTGGCAAAACAGGTTTAGCATGATTCCATCTCCTTGGTTTGGTTTTGGTTTCTTTTTTGTTTTCTTTTCCTGTTTGGTTTTGTTTTGTTTTCCAAGGAAAACAATTTTCTTGGAAGGCAAACTAAAATAATGCATGTAAAAAAAGGTTTCTAAAATGAAATGTCACTGTCATTTGACAATACTGGCAAAACTGCAGGCGATGCTGTTAAAAAAACCCCACCAAAACAACTAGTGCATATTCAATAAGAGCTAGCGTTAATTAAGACAAACTTAAAATTTAAACCTTCAAAATACGCTATGGCTCCTCAGTATCATTAAATCATATTCATTATGTGTATCTTACGACATTTTCAAAGTTAATATTTGGACATGTAACACTGATAAGTAGTATAATGCTCACAAAGGTTCTGAAGTAACAGCATTTGCATTATCAGTCACATTGTAACTGGGCATGGAACAGTATGAAGGAAATAGTTTAAATGCTGTTTGGTACATGACATACTATAATTTTTATGCTGCAGTAATGCAAACATTGGGGTTTAATTTCCTTAATTTTGTGTTTAGAAGAAAATCTAAACCATCTCTACTGCTTACATGGCATATCTACTTGTACTCCTGGTGCTGGGACTCCACAATATCAGAGTATGAAGTGCTGCTCAACACCCAACACTCTCATTAGACATGGGAAGAAGCCTGGCTTTCAGGTGTCTAGTTCCTTTATCTACTTTAGGAAGAAGAAGTGGAGTCCAAGTCAAACAGAGATTATTTGATAAAACCTCAAAATTTAGGGCCAAATTGAGGCAGGAGGGCTCAGGGCGGGCAGCCTGCCGGGCACAGCCACGCACTGCAGGCAGCTCCCATCACAGGGCCCACAGTCCTGCACGTGTCTCTGCGTGACTGCCAACTGAAACCTGCAGCTAAAACCAATGCCCAGAGAGAAACCTTCCCCCAGCAATCGTCAGAGGTCTCCCTGCAGGTCTCTGCCGGCTCACACCATGATCCAGCAGAAGTCCGGCAAGGGGCAGGCAGCAGCTCTGCAAAGGTTCCCTGACACCAGCTGAGCTGTTGTGGGGCCCTATTGGGAAACAATCTGGATTTCCAACATCCAGACATTCCTCATGGCCAACAGAGACAGTTATTTCGTTTCTGACTGTAATAAGTTAAGTCATTCTGGCTAAGGTACAACTCAACAAACCCTTCAGCAACCCAAAAGAGAGCTGGGAGAAGATTAGCAGGGAGACCTGAAAACACTGCATGGTTTTGAGACTTGTGCTAGGATTTCTTACATGTTAACTCTTGGATTTACTCTTTG
This sequence comes from Grallaria varia, assembly GCA_013396735.1. Lineage (NCBI taxonomy): Eukaryota > Metazoa > Chordata > Aves > Passeriformes > Formicariidae > Grallaria > Grallaria varia. The sequence continues at coordinate 1,370,816 of VWZG01013026.1, read as the reverse complement.
TCAGTACTGGAATCCAATGTCTTTGAATGTTTCTATCAGTCAACAGAATGTTCTGTCGTCAAGCTGTTGGCTCATTCAAGTTGGATACAAATACTCCTAATCCTACTTCATCTCTTTAGGACAAATATACCTTAGGTGCACAAATGGACTCTTATCTTTCATATAGCATCACAATCAGATAATTTTTTCAGTCATCACTTTCAAATCATAAGTTTAAACAATTCCATTTAAAATTATTTCTACGAGTGTGTTCTCTTCCTTATCACTGCTGATTTCCAAGACTGCACATGTACCACAGAACCATCTCCCTCCTAGTCAGAGTCTGCTCCTTCTAAACTACAGATACAGGAAGAAAACAGTGATTCTGTGACCTCAAACTCACTTATGCAGTAAGAACTGTGATGCTACAAATACTTGATTGTGGCAACCTGGAATGAGTCACAGCCAGGAAAGGATGATGAGAACAGAAATGCCTTTTCTCATGCACACATCTTGGTAATTAGCTGCAGTGGCCAAAGGCATGGAGCAACAGACATGGTGCTTCCCTAGTTTAAAGTGACTTGATGAATTAAAATCTTTCTGGAGGAGCCAATGAACAATAACACCATGGTCATTTGCCTGCGTGTAACTCAAGACTTTACCCAAAAATTAGGGTCCAAGCAGACCACTGATTTAAAACATCTGTTGTATAAATCAGTGCAAAATGGGTGCAACATAAACTGTTTGGTTTTTAAATTTTAAGCTTGGAGGTAAACACTGAACCATAATGTGATGTAACTTAAACTCTCAGAACATTAAAGGCTGATTTACACCAGCTGAAGACCCACCTCCATGTATTAAATCAGTCTTTGCACAAAGTGATCTCACAGTAGTAATGAAATCACAGAGATGAGAGAAACAAGCCTGGGTTAAAAGAAATCAAACCAAGAATGATGCAGACCCATTCTAAAGCTGTTTAATAGCTTTCACAAGAAAGAGGCAACAGGGAATGCACTACCTTTGCTGCCATTCATCTTGCAGTAACTAACACTCAGTGTAAAGGAGGAAGGCAACCAGCCCTGTGCATGTGTAGTTACTCATCAGTGGCCTCAGTGAGTGCCCAAAGCACAGCAGGGGCTGCTGCGCCCACGGAGACCCCTTTGCTTTCAGGTTACTTCCACAACTCCTGTATGAAGAGCAGAAGAACACAGGGGGAAACCTTCACATCAGGCATCTGGCAAACACTTGGTTTAATGTAACTAAGCACTGTCTACTTCAAGGTGCAGAGAAATTCCGGTCTTGATTTTATGTAGAGATCTGAACCTCAGAAGGAATACAAGTGCCCTTTCTGTACACGTTTGCCTAAGTGATTGCTAAATCCAGTGAGGAGGGGCTCTTTCCATGATTTGTATCAGTTGTACACCCACCTCTACTCAGCAACTGAAAGGGACGCAGCAAGAAAAATTCAAAATGTGAAGTAAACCAAGATATAAATGACACCAATTATGAGTTGGCCAAAAGAGGAGAGAGAGAACTGAAGTACTAAATAAGGGAGTAAAACAAAGATTAAATGAATAAACCAGACATATAGTTAAGTATTTCTGTGATGTTTTTCTTGCCACTTTGTTTATGCTGATGGTTTTACATCCTTCCTCTCACTCTGCCTGAGTGTGACAATGGATGCAATTGCTTTGCATGATCATGAAAAAATTATTTATAAGAGTGAATGTTCCCTTCCCATCCCACCCCCAAAAGGACAACCATCCACTCCCCAGATTTAGATGCAGATACTCAAGTAGTCTCTCTTCTGAGTAACCTTAGATGAACTTCAAAGCAGACGTATGGAAGATGCCACAGCATCACTTTCCCCCTGAGTAACAGCAGATGAACATGTGGACAGTGAGTTTATTTTGCTGCTGCCATCTGTGACTCCCTCTTTACCCCTCTTCCAAACCAAAGATGCAGGACTAAAAATATCAGAAAATATAAACTATTTCAACCATTTCAGACCTGCTTCTACTAGACATTTAAAATTCACCAAAGAGCTGGTGTCAAACTATTCATTCTTACACGTTATTTCCAAAGACCTGTTCCTACCCGGGTTTCAGATGTTCAGATCACTGTTGGCTTTAGACATAGCACATGCCTCTGGGAATTACACTAACCATATTGTTCTACTTAAAATTTCATATGATACCAACGCAACTACATTTATGTCCAAAAGCAAATGTTTTCAGCTAGAGATAGATGGAAAAAAGGTGGAATGTCAAAACCAGTCAGTGGGAACGCTGCTGTCTGCTACCATAACACTAACAATCCTGCAGTACGCTGCTTTCTGCCTTTCTATAATTCACCAGCGGTTTAAAAATACAAGAAAGAAAAGCAGAAAGGAAACATGAAGAGGCCCAAAGCTTACACTAGAAAAATTCGAATGTCACACCTAACAATAAAAGAATGCACACCCAGGTCCACATGTTGCGTGCGTACCATTCCTTTAACTCAGCTCATGCACTAACTTCGTGTGCGGGTTTTGCAAACTACTCCTCAAGTAAAGCCTCCAATATTGCCTCCAATAACATAACACAGTACATTTGACCCTGCACACCCATGTACTGTAACCAAACAGTGTCATTTTAGCCACACTAGCCAAGAATCTGTAGAAGCAGCCAAGTACTTTTTACTTTCCTTTTACCTCTTTCAGTAAAGACAATACCCAGAATTCTTAACTACTGATTGTTTCAGAGTTTCAGATGTATTTACTTGGCATTTCGTTTTGTGCTGGGCCATGTTCTCAAAAAGAGCATAGTGCTATTTACCAAAGCCCTACCACACACATCTCTCAGTTGTGGCATCACAGCCACCAGCCTCAGGGTGAGGGATCGCTGCAAGTGACACAGCAATACAACCAAGTATTAAATGTTAAAAAGGTTCCTCTAATGGCTTCTAAAATAGTAGGGGAAGGCAGATCTCATCAGGGATAATATATGGCATTTACAGTAAGCAGGCATTTAAATTTGTTATCTAACATAATGGGAAACCCACTATTTATGGGGAGAACGGCACACACAGTATTGTGCACATCCCATACAGACACTCAGTAACCTTAACTACATCCTTGACGTATGGATCAGCATTCTCCTGCCCAGAGATTGCAAACTGGCCTTATTCCAGCCAGTGTTATAAGAGTTACAGAATTCAAGAAAAGCTTCCCCATCTGAGTGGTTACTGAATAGCAAGTAATTGAGGAAGGGTGAAAGCAAGCGTTTATTTCAATTTTAATGAACATCTATTCTCACAAAAATACAGTAGGAACTCAGTGCCTTCCAAACAGCCCTAAATACTTATGTGTTTTTTCATTATTTTAATACATTTGGTATGTGCATTCATAGGTCCAACCTTACTTCACAAACTTTTTTTTTTTTGCGTACACATATATGTATATATTTCAAATGTAATATCAGTAAAATGAGAAGAGGACAATGTTTAAAAATTGACACGGCATATTAAAAATAATTAAAAGACTTACAAGAATGGACCTCTGAAAATGTACTCCTCAGTTTTACAGGAAATGCATCAAAATTCAGATCACACTAAGCTAAAATTGTGATGTAATACCTGCATTAACTGGTAATTATAAGCAGTGTACTACTTTTTCAGTGATGCTATCCCAGGTTATCAGATGGTTGTCTGCTACGACACAGCCTGGCAGGGTAAGGCTCCGCAGTAACCAGGAAAATAACAGTTTGCAGCCAACTTTTTTTAAAAAAAATAAATTATATTTGACTCCCAACTGTGATTAGAATGTCAGTTACAGCTGCTGCCTTGTTATAACACCCCCACACATCTCAGCTCACAAGGACAAACTCAATGAGAGAATGCCCTGCGTTCATTGTGTAATTACCAACCTCACACACCTTGGAAACGGAGCGCAGCTCCAGCACAGCGATGACTAAAAACACCACCGTGAGATTATGGGCTGCAACAGGAAAGCAGTTTCCTACTGTACTTAATAGACTATTAGAAGTAGAAAACAATGGAAATATAAAGTATTTCCTTTATCTTGACTTTTTATAGACATATTTCTCATTGGAAAGTTATATGATTCAGATAAATGGGAAAAAAAAAAACCACAACAAAAAGGAGTCAAATGCTGGGAGAGAAGGGCCAAGAACTCGCTCGTGAATTGGCAGGCTGCCGAAAGCACCTCTGCTGGGGAATATGCAACTTTAATCTTTATTATGGAATGATCACAAATGGACTGTTTCAGAATACCATCTGTTCTCACTGAAGCATTGGATCAGCAGGCTGCATGTTTCAGTCTGTCCTTCACCTCTTATCTGGGTTTTCAGCAAAGCTCTCATTTTGGAAAGGGAGGGTTTTGGGAAAGGAGCATTTTGGAAAGGCTGGTGTGGTATTAAATTTAAATTTAATTTATTTGGGTTCATTTTAAGTTTTATTTTCACAGTGTCCCTGTTTTGTCTTTCCACATTTCTCTGAGGTAAGCTCCAAATAAAATACTCATAGTAAGAAAGCATTCACTTCTGATTTCTCTTTTCCCTCAGCAAAAAAACTAAGTGTTTTTACCAGCTGTAGTTTCCAGACAAGCTCTTGTCGGTCTAACATTGCCCCCAGCAATCATTCTGGCATATCACATCGGTCAGATGTATCTATGCATATACAGGGCATGTGTACGAGCAGATCTGAATTTACTAATTATTCCAAATGTTAATATATAAAACATAGTAAAGAAACTATTGTCACAAGTGGTATGCAAAAGGACTTGACTCAGTTCAGCACAGCCATCCTTGTGCAGAGGGCACTCCCCTGCACAGCTGGCTAAGCCACTGCAAAGCCATTAGCCCATCAGCAATTAATCACTGCTCCTGTTCCACATCTGGCTGGAGATGCAATATTGCAACTGAACATGCCCCTGGAGTATCAGCACTCTCAGGAGGGGGAAACAGAGGAAAAAGGAACAAATCCTTTCGACTGCAATAAAGACTCAGAAAAATCTTAGAAGGTTTAAAAAATGGGAGAAAGGAGAAAAGATTTATCAGCACAGTGAAATGTAACAAAGACAGTAAGAACCGCAGAGGATGTGGAGGTTTGCACAGCTTGGTAAGTGGGTAATTTACTCCTCTGAGCAAACCTGGGTGTGTAAGGTATGTGTGTACCACGACAGTCTGACTATAAGGGTTAAGTGCCTGTGAATCCCAAACTCGGCAAGGACAGAAAGAGATCTCCTAAATTCAGTCTTTGAATAAACATAGTTTAGCTGCATGTCTTTTAAGTCCTAGTCAGCAGCTCTTTCAAGATTTAGAATTTCAAAATTCATAAATAAATACATTTATCTCAGTCTGCAGTAGGAGTGATTTACCAGCAGAAGCCAGACCAACAGAAAATGAGACATACTAGTGCTACATAAGCAGCCATCCTTAAGCACTGCGTACCCAAACACTGCTAAAGAGTATTTGGGAAAATTCAGCATTACCAAAGTAGTCACAGAGCAATAGGATCCTCTTCTCATACAGCTCTACAGGCTACAATGCAACACAGGGGATCTGGGGAGAAGCACCTTCTGAAAATCACTGCTAAACCATCACACCAGATGCAGGAATTCATCAGTAAAAGGGCTTAACCCAGCACACTTCTGTGAGAAGCTGAGTAGTGTTCAGCACATGTTCATCCCATTTTCACTCCTTTCACTGCACATAATGCAGCTGGAAAACATCCCTGTGGTGTCACAGTCTAGTCTTGCCAACTTTGATCCACACATATAAGAAAGAAACTATTGCTCTGGAGAATGACACCGATGTGTAAATCTATCAGCTGATAAATCTTCTTACCCCGGATAAGAAGCTGGATCTGACTATGCAAACTGACAGGGGGTTTACTGAGAAACCTTCATGTTGGAAAGAGGAGAAGAAAAAGAGACCTAAAAATAAGCATATTGCAGCATCAAGATATTTTTGCACGTGATTTTCAACATCTGAAGAATGAAGAAAACAAACTTATAGTTACTTCTGAAAACTTTATCTAAGGTCATGTATCCTACTAGTGCCTTCCTGGCATATACAGGAAGCACAGCCTAAGGGGTGGAAGTTTTTTTAAAAAAATCACAACTTCGGTAAAAAGCACAAATCTAATTTTCCTCCCTCTAAAGTGAATGTGTTTTTTTCTTTTTTATTTTTTTCTGAGAACAAGTCTTGTATTTTGCTACGAAAAAAAAATTGTCACAGTTTTATATAAATCATGCACTTGTGAAAATGAATAAATGTGAACATTCTCTGTTATATTTCCATTTTTGAAATTTTATTGAAGTTTCAGGGGTTGCTAGACTATCAGCAGACAGAAAAAATGACTTTTTTGTGTTCCTTCTCCTTCTCCTTCTCCTGGTACCTTCCCTCCAAATCAACATCACAGTAAAGGAAATTGGAAATCATTTCAGGAATGGATTATTGACCTGGTTGATAAGCAAAATTACAGCCTGCCTTCACATTTCTTAAATGCAAAAATCTTTAGAAAGATCATTCTCTACAGAATCACATTTTTATTCTTTTTTTGTTCCTTGAGACCTCAACACCTAGTGTTTAGCTGCTTTAAGAAAATTATTGTTGTCAAATGCATCCTTTCTGCTGAGTGTAATCAAAATCTTCTGACAGCATTTCTACCATTTTCTCTTGCTAACTGAGATTGGTGTATTCATTAAGACAAGCTTTGGAAGAAATTAAAAGCATGCTAATGAAATCCTAATTTGCAAATGCAAAAAGAAATTACTGCAGTATTTTACTAATGTGATTACGAAGGATCGTCTTCTACATATGTTTTCTCCACAAAGAATTTTTAAGCAGTGTCTTGTTTAAATCTGGGAATATTGCTTGTCTGAAGTTGTTGTGTGATGGACACAATGGCAAAGAGAAGGCAGCCTGGGAGAAAGGTGAAACTATTAAGTGCAGGGAAAGAAACAGGATTTCACTAGATTTGAATTTAAAAATAAAAAAGTTTTTAATTTACAGTAGAAGTTAAAAGTTGCAAATCAAGCAATAATGCAGATCCAGCCAATTTTATTTTTTTTAAATTAAAAGAAGCATGTAATTCATATTTCTCATTAGTACTGCATTTAGAGTTCATCTGAATTTAGTACATGGACTGCAAGAGCAGAGAAAAACTCCTGTCTTTCTTGGTGTAAATGGCCACGTTTGCTGTGGCTTTAGCCAGCTGGAGTTATCCCTCCCTACAGTGACTTACAGAATATCAGACTCAATTTTTTCCTCCATTGCCATAGCAATTCACCTGCTCCAGGTTCTGCAGTCTCAGGGAAGGCAGCTGCTCCAACATCCCCCCAATAGCCCGGAGCTCTGAGCCGGTGCTCCACACTCCTGGTGCACCCAGGGGACACCCACAACATGCTGCTTTCTACCTGCATGAAAATGGGAGGCTTCCCAAGCACTGCAAAAGGGACAGTGTGAGCAGGCCTGGGCAAGGCAGCAGCTGGGAGCCATCCTGGGCACTCATGTTATCAGGATGCTGCTATAAAACCTGCCTGAATTTAAATGTCCTTCTGGAACACTGCTTTCTACTACAAACTCGTCCTTGTGACCACAACACTGGGTGGGTTCTCATTCTTACCCTGTTTTCTGGCTGAAATTACCATAAGGCAGTTAAAAGAATTGAGGATATTATATGAATTAAAACGAGACTAATTCCATAGAAAATCCCAGGCGATTATCAGATTTCAGGTCATCGGTAAAGTCCAGCCCAACTGTGCTGCACACAGCACAGCCTCCCCAGGGCAGGGCACGTTCCACAGCACGCTGCTCCCGCAGGGAACCCTCCACAGGCACCAAGGGAAACCCGGCTGTGCAGGGGAAAATGTAACTCGGAGCACTTGGCAGTGTTGACATGTTTAAACTTTTAGAAATTGTGGTGGGAGAAAAAGCCAACTGCTGACAAACTCAGTGAACTGGGATGGGAGGCCAAGGGATGATTTAAACAATAGGTTTTCTAATACAATGTCCTACAAGTGCCCTAAAATATAGAATCTGCTTTGCATGCAGAAAGAGCCAAAATCCAATGTCTTTGCCGTCAGACGCAGCATTTACAGTTACAGTCGGGACATTCTTGCATTTGACAATGCTTCTTATGGTCTTGCTATCATTAAAAAAGATAACTGAAAAAAAGAAAGCTTTCTGAAATTAGATGATGCTAGATTATTTTTTTTAATCTAGATTAACTCCCTTGTCCCTTTCCTGTCCCAGATGCACAAATGCTTGTAGTGGCAGAGAGCAAGAGGCTGAAATGAATGAAAGGCCAGCTTTAAAAACAGGAAGGACAGATAATAGTTGTTTGGGTTTTTTTTTCCCATATCAGTGCTGAATCTGTGGCCCAAGACTCCTTGCTATTGAAAATCAGGTCTTTTTAATCTTGTGTAAAATATCTAAAATCAACCAGTGGTAATGATGACTATCCTTGAATTCATCCTGCATTATGCTTATGGAAGCTTAATTAAATTGTTTACTGTGCACATGTTCATTACAACTTACTGCGCTCTCTGTTTAAAAACAAAAAGAATCATTTTGCTTTGGAAAATGCTGTTATCAGCTGCCTGGGTGAACATCAGAATAAAGGAATTTTTAACAGATTATTGACTATAGTTTTCTAAGTAAGTTGTATAATTTAGAACTTCAAGAACATACACCAGTGCCCTTAAATTAATCCCCTGGGTCACTACTGTATACATTGCAATGCACACTCCCTTCTCTCTGATTTATGCCCTTGGAACCTCAATTCCATGAGAGACAGATGCTTTTCAACACCACATAATACACCATGCATTGCCACAATATCAAACCCAAATCCAAGATTTGTTAAATAAGCTTCATTAAAAATTAATCAAACTCTTCCTTATTCCATGTAATCCCTGCATTCTTCTTCTCAAAGGATGGATACAACTTCCCAGATTTTGGAAATAACACAGGATTCTACAGAACTAGCTGGGAAGTAAACTTTATTTTTCCAATGTTATTGGGAGGGGGGGTGGTGAGTGGAAGAAAAACCCTGCAGTGGAATGTTGGAAAAACTAAAAAACGTGCAGTGAATATTTGCACATGAATTAGAACTAAGAAGAGAAACCAAGTCAGATGATTAGTTACTATTATTATTATATGTCTCCAAGGCAAATCTCAGCAGCAGAAAATAAGCAGGAACTATATGGCTTTAAGCAATACAGTGGGTGAGGGATTGCCTGAAGATTTTATGTCCCAGTATACTCACTTGCTTATGGATCCTTCAATTCTGCAGGTCAAAAATTCCCAGGACACTGTAAATTGCATTTATTCTACATAGTGTAGATTCCTAAGTGCCTACACATGTTCAATCTCCCTGCAATCCTCCCTCCAGCTGGTGCTGACTATCCCAGTCCTAGGCTAGCAATAAACCTCCAAAAACCTGTAGCTTGCCAAAGCATATTTGCAGGTGACACATAAATATCCGCTTCCCAAAAACACTTAGCAGAACGTTCCTAGATCAATAATTACATACAACGTAATTGTCATAAATTAATAAAATAGAAGGAATAGTGCTGAATTTTCCTTTCCTTCCTGATGGTTTGCAGGCAGCCCAGCACAGAGTACTGAGTGCTGAACATCTAACCTTCTGGATGATGCTGCAATTGCTTTCTTAACATGAGCTCTGCTTTCTGTCACAGGAATATCAATGGCAAGACAAATTGTCCTAACCAGCTGAAATAATCTAAGCTTTAATCAACAGAGCTGAAGGTCAGTTAGGTGTTTTGCTTATCCTCTCCATAGTTTCAGGCTGTTTGGAAACAAATGGATAATACTAAAGAATTAATTTCTTTAAAACTGTCATGCAAGGGAGATTCCCAGAGTCTTATTACTTGAACTTACAGGCAGTAGGATTGCTGAGGAAAAGGACTTTACCATGGAGTTACAGATAAGGACAGACGCTGAAAACTCATCACGGGAAGCTTTGCCTACCCTGTTTTGAATCACTTAAAATACCTGCTGCTGCAAAAGAGCTCTCAAGACATCTCAACTTGTCTGTTTTGCTTAACCACTGACACAGCAGAAGCTACTGGTTTCCATTAGGATTGGACAGTGTCTCCTGTCACTAGACAGCAGTGTCTCTGGTTGATTAGAAATGAATGGTCCTGATGTGCTCTGAAAGAAGTTTCATTAGTCCTGTCCATACCAGGGGAAAGTTTAATTCTTTTTGAAAAGTGTTTTCTAGCAAAGCTGAACTGTGTTAGCAAAACAAATTAGCTTGCACTGGGCACTCCACTAACTGCTTTCAGGGGCACATTGTCTACCCACTGGAAGTAAAAAAACGAAAACTCTATTGCATTCCAGGGATCAAGGTTTAACTCTAAGTGTTTCCGACAGTGTTGTCAAGGAGAAGCACCCAAGAAATGTGTCTCACTCCCCCACGCCCACTCTGCCACCTGAAAGGGCAAACACACCTCTTGATGTATTTTCTGGGTAGCTGCCAGTGCATAAGAAGTGCATAGACTTCATCTCAAACTCAATTTGTAGCATAAATCAAGATCATTTGTATACTACAACAGTTGCACAGTGGAAATTCTAATCTCGGAGCAGAGGTAGCTTTGTATTTGTCTGCCACTGATGCTGGAATTTGGAGATAGTGAGAAATAAGGGACTTTTGTGAACACAAGATTTTGAACCATATGAAGTAATTAGGCAATCAATTTCCTTGCCACAATAATGCAGGTATCTCTTGGAATGCCCCTACAATGACCCAAAGCATTCAGAGGAACAAACCTAGGACAATTCTCAACAATTCTTCTTTTTTTAAACCGACCATCAGTTTGAGTGCAGTGACACTCCAGAACATCCATTATTGCCTATCTGATGTTCAGTGATGTATTTCTATAAGGACTGTGCAAAGTTTTAAAAATAGTGAATACACTTTAAAAATAGGGGATTTAAATAAAATACACAATTATTTTAGTTGACATATAGTAATTTATGTTAGGCATAAACATCACATGTTAGTGTATATTTTAGGTATAAAGATCACCTTTACAGGTTACGCATATGACAATGGCAATCTCATTTAGAACTGCCCGTTCGTGGGCTATTCCAGAACATCTGCTGGAGAAAAAAGGACATCTGCTTCACAAAGTGTGTTTAGGAGGATGGAGATAATTTAAAGAGTTAGTTGGTCAACCTTTTCCCATTCTGAAACTTGGAAAGATAAATTCTGCAAGACAGAAGCATTTGTGCTCGTCCCTGAGAGATGGGAGACTCTAAATTCATCCCCACCTTAGTAGCGTTGAGAGCCATTATTGAGCAATTCCATTTTCTGTAATTCCAGAAACTCTTCATTTTTTCGCCAAGACCTGTGTTGTTTCAAGTACAATGACAAAGTGCTGGTGCTAAAGATTCAACTAACACAACACCACAATCTGTCAGAAGATGGAGAGGTGGAGATACTGTTTCATGTGGATACCTGTCAAAACTTGAGCTACCCCCATGCAAGTGGAGCTCTTTCAAATCCAAACCACATATTTATTAAAGCATATAACAAATATGTATGAAGTTACACGGTGATCTTGCCAGGATGACTCTGAAAATGGAGTTCCTTTACTGGCCATACACAATAGAAGTTTCTGGTGAGTACCCACAAAATAAAGAAAAGGTGTAAATTCAGAGAAAATTTCATGACCCACAGAAGGCTAACACTCAAAATTGAGACACTAAAATAAGTAACAAATCTGCTAATTCCATTGGCAGGACTATGATTTCAGTCTAAGGACTGATTTGAAGATCACCTCTGTTCAGTGAGATAAAAGATTATGTGATGAGGAGTACAAAGATAAAAAGCAAGAATGCAACACCACCTAGAAACTTTAAGGCCATCTGTGATTTCACAGTAGCATGGAGAGAAATGCAAATATTCCTCCTGAATGAAGACTAAAAACAGATAAATCACAACTCAAAGCCCTCTAAGTTATTGCTATTTTAGCTTGAATTCTTTGTGCAGGAGGATGAAAGAAAAACTTTGTTAACTCATTCTCTTCATGGTGGGCATTCACATTTTCCTAACCAAGGCAGATCTCAAATATGAGATTCCCAATATTGTGAAAAGAGGAGTATTTTCACAGTAAAAACGTTCAGAACTAGGAGAGTACCAAAGAATAAGACATTTTTATAAGTACATACACACAATATAAATACACACAAGGAAACATATATATATGGGACCTAATCTATAACTATGTAAGTATGTATATTCCTAGAGGAGCCACCACTCTGGTTCTCTCTGTAATGATATTCAGTTCTCTNACCCCAAAACAAATTCCAGAAAAAAAAAAAAAAAAAAAAAAAAAAGAAAAAAAAAAAAAAAAAGACTTAGAAAAATGAAAGTTCCTCTTAAGTCATTTGGGCAAAACCTTATAACAATGTGACATTAGTATCCAGCAGTGGGCAACAAAGTCTAGACTATCTCATAGCACTCTAGGGAAGTGGCCCAAATTTTACTGTATTTGGTGAATGCTGAACTTCAATGCAGAGTTACCCATTCATTCTGCTTAGGCAATATCATTACAAAGTAAAATAACAAAGCTGAAGCCCTAGGAGAATACAGTATGCATTTAAATGCAAAATAAAAACGCATGTACTATCCATTCAGATTCACAGGAGTGACAAATTGTCCTAATAAATCAGTATTTCAGTTCAAGATATGTAAAACTAAACCTATGGTAAGGAAATAAGGGGTTTTCAGTTGCAAGAAATGCCTAGTTATGTGTCTAGCTTCAGTAAACTTTTAACATGCTGCTGCATATCACCGAGGGACAGAGATTGCCAGATTTTCATTTGCCAGCTTACTGCAAAGCAGACATATGATTCAATCTTTAGAAGGTGGCTCACTTTAAAATCTAATCTCACATTCATATAGCAACTCCTAATGAGCCCTCTAGGAGTAAACAAATTAGTCTCCAGGATGTATTATGCATTAATTAATCAGACTAATAGTATTATGAAATGTGTAATAGATGAAAATTAGTTCCAAGTACAGTACTTGCACTGAAGAATGAACAGAGAAGAATTAGAACATAATAAAAGTTTTCTCAAATTTCGACCACTGCCACCTAAATCAACTATACTTCATTAATGACATATTTCTTGTCCATTTAACTGCATGTTTTAGTGAGACAAATTACCACACTTCATGCTATTTTATTTTTGACTGCCGCGGCAAATTCACTTTTTGAGAAGGCAGTGTTGGTAATCACGGTGGGATGTCTCACCTTGCGCTGTCCCAGCTATAACAGCTCAGCAGGGAGCACATAGAGTCACTTCAATGCAGAAGGGTGGAAACAAGGGGGTACCACTCTTACAGCAGCTCTTACACAGAAGAGCTTATTTGGCCCTGAGCATAAAATCTGAAAAGTGTATTTATTCCCAAATGAAATATCCAAAGCATGGAAAGATGTGGTTTTTCTAAGAGGGACTGGGAGCTGCGGAAGCTTGGGTACTTAACAGGGACATTCACTGTCTTCTTTTCCTCCTTGGTCGTGAGCGATCCAAGTTTTTAAAACATATTGGAAAAGATCCCACAGGAGAGATAAGATCATTAAACAGATATATTGCATACACTTGCAAGCATTTCCATCGATGTGCTGCCACCCTCTTTTACTCTGTGTGCTGCTGATGCCTGGCTGTATTGGGGCACAATCCATGCCTGGCTGAGCACGGTGACACAGCTGAGAGCAGACCTGGGTACAGGCAGGGACAACCAGCAGCCGCACTCATGTGAACGTGTTGGGGAAGAAGCCAGGAAGCACTAAACTCTGCATACGAAAGCAGACAGGCACATTATGTGAATGTTTCACTAAATAAGCAGGCATATGTGCCAGACGAGATCTCACCCAGGATGACTATGGTGGGAAAAGCAGGGTAGGGGAAATGTATATTTCTAAGACAACAGGCACTGCTATCTTCATCAGGTAATTATTTTAAATTGCATTTAGTCAGTTTTGAAATACTTCTCCTGTCTTCAGTCTCAAATAAGAATCTCATTAATCTGCACTTTCTTTATTTTGTAAATAGGAGACTGAATCAAGAGAAACAAATGCTCCAATCACTAATTCTGTCCAGAACTCTCGAAATGTAAGTCCACTCAACTACCTGCCAGTCCAGACTTCTCCCTTCAATACAACTTGCTCACAACTATGCCTAAGTCTGGCTTACCATTACGAATCAGAAAAGCAGATGAATAAAAGGCCAGCTCCTGTTCTAAGCCACTTCAAAATTATCAGTGGCTGCAGAAAGGGATAATTTAAAGCAGAACGGTTAGCTGTGGTTTTCTCTTCAGAATAACTTGGGAGTAATACATGGACTGGCTTTCTTACCCAAGCTTCCTGAGGTGCTTTCAATATCCAGCTCAGTCAGTATTTTCCCTACAGGTAGCAGAGCTCAAACTGAATTCAGGTTGCCTACAACCATCACCCCTTTTCATAGCAGACAGCATAATATGCCTTTAGGAAAGACCTGTTTGTTCAACTACAGTTGACTGATACTGCCTTTCCTCAGGACAGGAGAGATATGCAAACCAGTCAGAGTCCCAGGACCTTTTCATACATGGCATATTTTCTCAAATACAGAACTAATTCAGTTTTCCCCCAGGATTTTCTTCAAGGCTCAGTTCCCAGCACCATTCCAGCATTAAAAGCAACTGAAGTGAACCACATTGCCACGTCGGCAGAGCAGAGGCGAGACCCCACTGTCCTTCCCCATTCCCCCCCTACCTGTCATCACACAGCCACAGCGGGAGACAGAAGGAGCATTGTGTGCTCACCTTCAAGAAAGAAATCTGGCCTCAGAGCTGGTACAGCTGTCAATATGCATGGGCAGAGCTCAGCAAAATATTCAACAGACCTTTTTCCTAGGCACAAGTAAGGCAAAGTTAAGGAACTGAACTTTTGCGTGCTTTCTACAGGAACTGATGCTTAACTGCCCTTACTGCTTCTGCTCTTTACAGTGGTGAAAGCTTGGATGAGAGTGATAAATATTACAGTTGTTAGTATGTTTATGATTCTCTATCTTATTAGTCACAAGTCATATATATTGACTTTAATGCAGTAAAAATGTATAGTTGCAAATATAGGCAGACTTAATGGTAGCACTTCATTCACTCAACGATTGATATGAACACTCATAATAAACAACACGTTTTTACATAGCACCCCCAAATATGAACTATCATTATTTCAAAATTAAATCATGCAACAAAAAGGTCATTTAATGTAAACAACATTCAACTCCTCCCACTTCAGGAATGCAGAGAGCTGCCCTAGGAAGGCAGTTCAAAGAGCCAAGAAGCCCCTGTGATGGGGCAGAGCACACAGGCAGCACGGCCCCCGCACTCCTGGACTCAACCGCAGTGTTCACCAGGGAAGGCTACGGGCTCTGAGGGCTTCCACCTGTTTAGGCAACACTCAAGCCCTGTCCTGTCTTCCTACAGTGCCAGCTTCTCTTGCACTTGTCTAACTCCACTGATCCCAAGGAAATTTTCGCTTTTTAAAACAGAGGACAGAATCAGACACACGCACAAGCAGATCTGTGTAAAGGCAGGTGAGAGTAGACTCAGGAGTAAGTGTTGCTGCAGGGTTGACTCAGCAAAAGACTCCAATAACAGAGAACAGCGTCACAAATAGCCTGAAAACCTGGCAATGGGATTTTATAGGGCACCATGGATTCATTTCATGGAGAGTCAATACACTGATTTCAGGACCACAGTGCAAGAAGGTTTGGAGCCAGAGCTCAAACCAAAGCTGTGGAAACAGCCTCAATATTCCAGTGCTGCATAGTCAACATACAAGCTTAAGCTAAGCTTTAGGGAACAAAAACCTATTAGCTTCAATTGTATCTCCTATTGACTTTGGAGGGATGTGTATCTGTGGAGGTGAGAACTCGTAGTACAAACTGAAACAAGCAGAATAACTCTTGCATTAAATCATCTTGTTATTTTAAGAAAAGGTTAATTTGTAAAACAAATTGAGGTTCATTAGGGACTAATTGACTGGAAAATTTTCTTATAAAATGTCTTCTAATTATACAGGTGAAAAAAAATCTTTTCAAAGCACTTTTATAATTAAAAATCATCCTTGATCAATTTCTTTTAATATTTAGACAAGAAAAAAACACTATAGGAAGGTTTAGCCAGGAGTCGAGCACAGTCCACACCAATAAATACAACAGGATAAATATATCAGTATCACAATGTCTGTAACTGCTGGGAACAATCCAGAAAGAAATCCATAAGCAAGTTCAAACCATTGAAGGAAAACACAAGATTTTCTACTGGAGTGATTCAGCAAAGATTGAATTCTCTTTTCACAACTGTAAAATGAATGCCAAAGACAAGAAGACTTATCTCACTAGGAAATACCCTTCTCCAGGAGGTGCGTCGGACTTCTTCTCTGCACCATGTCACTTCAAATCCAACAGCAGGTGTCACCCCCTCGTGAGTCACAAGAACGGTGTTGATTTTGTATTTTGCTTTCACAAACCTGTATTACAATTTAACTATTGGTCTTTGTTCACTATGTTTCTGGGGTAAAAAATTCTAAAGGAAGTCTAAAGGGCATGTGGGGACATGTAAGACTTGAGTTTTGTTCATTAAGCACATAAAATAAGGAATGGTTTATCCAAAAAAGTACTCACATGCGGGAAATTGGTTTACAGAACTAAAAGGGTGTAAACTTGCTGATTAGCAAAGACTGGCATAGTAAAAGAGTGTTACCCAAATAAAAAGGTACAAGAGTATGAACTGAGAAATGTCTCTCCGTGAAAGACACCTAAAACTAGTAGCTGGGCTTACTTAAAAGAATGTGGAATTCAATCAGATGGCCTGTAACAAGTAGAATGTTTCAAAAGGCTAAAAGGCATTTAAAATTATGCTAGTTGAGCTGCTGGAAAAGCCTTTGTCCCCAAAAGAATGGCCTCAGGTTGGGACAATCAGGAATGGCATAAATTAGTGCATGATATGAAAACCTGGAAGTCTTGGAAGTTGACTGACCCAGAGGCAAAGCAACTCAGCCAAGAGACTGGGTGATTTTGTCAGACTCAATTCACGGTGTAACAAAGGATTATACAAGTGAGGAATAAAAGAAGTTCATTTGAAGAAAAAATAAACGCGGACTATCACAGAGATCTTCTTTCAAATTTGAAAGAGGAATTCTGTTTTAAGTCTCTCATGCTCAGGGACTACACCTGTTTTAAAAGGATTTTTTACGAAACGGTAGATTGTCCGAGCACTGTACTCCCAGAAACTCCAGAATGTCGAGAGACAGGACAGGTTACTTTCAATATATTATATCCTTTTTATACACTGGCAACAGAGGCATGGAATAATGAAGAAACTTCTTCAGAGTCAGAAAAATAAGATACAGAACCAATGCCTTATCCCTCTGCTACTTAGTGTTCCTTTATCTACACACCCAAGGATTACATGTTTATTTTTTCCTGGGACATTGCAACAGCAGATGAGAGTCAGTTAATTTTTCACTGCAGTTCTGCACTGTTATACAGTTGCTGCCAATATACCTATTTATCTTGATGGCATAGTTTTTATTAGGTGGGCCATGGGTTACAGATATGGCCATCTGACCAAGTTTCAGAAATTTCTATCACTTTATTTTTTACTATAAGTATCTCTGAAAGCTAGCTGATACTCAAATCCATTTAAAAAAATTGTTTTTAAGTATATGGTTTTTTAATTGAAGCTGTGAAAGCTTAGAAAAATTATCTTGCATGTGAAGGCATATATTAAGAATTGTGATGTCAATGAACACTCTTCAGTGCTGTAAAGGCAGACTCTTGTTTCTCATTTCTTCTTTACAAATATAATTTCTAAGAGATTAAATAGAAACTCAGCTTGTTGAGCCAACAGTTCAACTTGAATGAAAGGAACAGGCTTGTCAGAAGCACTTGTAGTGTAGGAAGTGCTCTGAAAAGCATTTGTTCCCTCCTGATCACCACTGCAGCCTCCTACATGGCATTTTCCACTGCACTTTGAATGCAGAGCAAGGGCAACAACCGTAAAATGTGTTGAACTTCTGTGGTAATCTCTAAGTTTTCACCTTCTTTGTCCACAGATTGTCCAAACGACAGATGGGCAGCTGCCACACAGACATCCTTTTCTCAAAGATCTAAGTTGCCTTCCCTCTCTTAAGTGAGCAGAACGTGGTTTACACAGTCAGAGATCCAGGCAGTGGTAACTGTTCCCAACACAAACCAGGCAGAAGTTATAAATCAACTACACAAGACTTATTTTTAGTAAATAGACAATGATGAAGCTAAATCTGCCTAGATAAATATTGATCAGGTAGGACATAAACCCTTTTTTGATGCATGCGTGCAAGCTTCATTAATATTAATGAGCTGCATATGACTTGAGAAGACACAATCATTCTTCACTGAACAAAACACTCTACCCAGTCCTCAAATGTGAAGGTACAAAGACAGTAATCACTTATTAGCTCACTGCATATAGGCTGGTGGAAATAAAGCACTGTGACTTTAGCAGCCCTCTGATGGAATGCCCTGATTGTAATCTCCCCAAACAGAGTCCCTTGCAACTATTTCAAAGCAGTTAAAATCTTACTGGCATATTCCAAGTACCTACTGCTGTCAGGGCTTGCTGTCATAGCGAAACCAAGGAAATGATTTGCATTTGGAGTGTGATTGGGAAGCAGCAACATAATACACCGTGATTAGGAGACTGAGGGAACCACTTCCAAGAGGAAGAAAGGGCATAGGATTAAAACTTAATATGACTTATATCTTGGTTTCATTTTTATTCTACTACAAACTCCACTGCACCAAAAGTGCTGCAAGTCTACTACTGCATGTCCAGTTCCAGTGAGACACAGTTGGGAATATAAACCCTCTGCTGAACCTGGCAGATCCCCACTGATTCACACGACTGACAGCCTGGATCAAGAGTCGTAATTGCTGTGTGTTATGAACAAAGCTACATGGAAACTACTTAACTTCTGTTTGACTGCTGGAGTCAGCTTTGGAAATATTCTTTAACGGTGCTGGTGAGAGCCATATCCACTGAATGCCTGAGCCCTGGGTCCAAATACCAGTCTATGGTGTACACAGCTATGGCAGTGTGTTCAAAGCCTTCCATCATGTGCTCACATCCCACTGTCCCTCCTGCCTCTCCACACCGAATCGCTGCTTGCAAATAGCTTCACACTAATGAGGCATCACTGGAAAGTGCTGCAGGACACACTAATGAGGCATCACTGGAAAGTGCTGCAGGACCCAAGGTGACAGAGCAGTGCTCCCCAAGGACCAAAATTCAAGCGCTTCGTTGTGTTCTCAGGCTTTAATAAAAGAGTGCAAAGCGGTTTGAAATGTATTTTGCAACTGTAAAAGCTGAAAGGTAGACCTTGCCCTTGAGTTCTCACTCTGAATCCCCTTCTGTAAGCTCAGAATTATGCACATAAATAAATTAAAGGGTTTTTTTCCCTTAGCACTTCTTCTATTTGAAATGTAAGCCAGCAACAAAGTTTAGGAAATACTACCAGCATCCACTACAGTGGGTGCCCCTCTCTTCTCTTGGTAGCATTTCCCAAAGAGTAACAAATATTCCCTTTGCCAATATGGCAAGAGCAGTAAGTTGGGATATGGCACTGCTTTTCAGTCTCAGCTTTACTTTGAGGAAGCTACATAGGTAATTTCTAAACATTACGACAGCACAGAATATAATCAAAATAGTCAGAAGTTACCTGTGCAACCAACGCCTGTTTGTGTTTGCAAAGAACCCACGGGAGTTTGGAGATGTGAATTCCCCGCTGAGAACAGTAGGTACTAATTTACACGGCAATGATGTAATGATGCCAACTGGGAGTAGTAATATGACATTTCTTTTGGCAAAGTCAACAGGAAACATTTCCAGCCTCCTGCTTTTCAACAACTTTTTCTCACGCCTAGACCAATTTGCTATTCTTAGCTATTTGAGGGACTGTTTTAGAAATGGCATAACTGAAATGAACACAGAAAATACTGAAAAAGAAGAAAAAAGGAAGGTACTGAACTGGACTTAATGAAAGGCAGCAAGAAGAAAACTTTATGTATGCTAGGAGATGCTTGGAATCAGTTGGTTTCACTGATTACAACTGCAGAATTCCTACTGACTGCATGTCTACATCCTTTTCTGTTTGGTTTTTTGTTTTGCCTGGTTTTGTTGAGGTTTAACCCCAGCCAAAACTAGCACAGCTTTCTAAACAGAACTGAAACCAAATTCTTCATTTTCAGCTTTGTCAATATCCCAGAGTGGAGGCTTGGTGAGCCAATGATGGAATGTGGTGATATTTACCTTGCAATGCCACTCATGGTGTTGCTTTATAACATGCTGATTCCGTGGAGACCTGGCGGAGATTTAAATGGCATTACAGTGTATTTGCCAAACCATATTGCTAAATCCTAACTCTATAGGCCTTGCTGAATAGCTCCTTGTTGTAGTAGCTGCCACAAAAAGTACAACCATGTTCATTATATTTGGTTGGTGAGGGTTTTTCGGATAGTTTTTTTTCTTTTTTCTAAGCATCTGATACTTTATACACACGTAACACTCCAGGCGCTGACAGTCTGGATTGGTCAAACTGGATTGGAAAAACACCCCATGAGGCAAATTTCTTATTTGCTTCCATGACTTGAAAATTCTTGCATTAATTTTCTCTGTTTACTACGACACTACCAGATTTTTCCGGCAGTCTGGAAGATGGGAAATGTGTCCAGTGCTTATACAATGACACACTTGGTGGGAACCCTCTGTGTAACACCACTCCAGGGGAAAGGCAAGGGAAGAGGTTTTCCAGAACTGACAGAGTATCACTATGGATCAGCTTCTTACTAAACCAGAAAAGTATCTTTAGAAACGCACGGGCTAAAGCTTTCTGTCCTTATTCCTTGAACAGCGCTGGGTAGCTCGACAATTCAGGCCTACCATCAACCACTACCCTTCAGAAATTCCTAAAAACTCTAATATTGATGTTGATGAAAAATCTAATTGCATCTGATTTTAAAAATACAGTTTATACCTGCATTACTACAAGATGGTGAATCCCACAATTAAAGAACACAAAATCTTTTTGTGTCCAAAGCAATATCCCAAACAGGCAGCAATTCAGTACCAGAGGAACTTTTTCTGCCAATACAATGCAGTAACTGTTTAAAAAAAGAGCGCAATTATGGCATTAATTGGACAGTGAGATGAAGGTCCTCACTGTATGCAAAAGGTATGGATTTAAGGTCCAAACTGCAAGACGAGTTAGGGAATTGTTTTCTTGTGAAGTACTGGATTTTCAATGCAAAAAATAATAGCCAAGAAAAATCCACGGAACTTTAAAAACTTTTTCATAAATAGCAAGGAAGAAAAAATAGTCAGCAAATAAAATAAGAAATGATCCTCCGTTGCCAAGACACAGTGAAATTCTCTAGATGAATACTTTTTCTAGCCCTTAAAAATCTTGACGATACAGTCCACATTGTTACCAGCAGTGGAGAGTTGAAAAATTTGGTATAAAGTTTTAAAAATGGGACTATGATTCAGAAAAAAAACCCCAAACCATCAAAGAATATATCTAGGTTTCAGTTATTTTATATATGCAGGAAAGAACAGTATGTACATATATAACTATCCTACAATATATAAAAGGAAAATAACAATAACAATGGAACAGATTCTGATTAAAATTGAATTTTAAGTTAAAATTTAGTGTTCTTTGAGACTTAAAGAGGCATCAAATGTGCATCAACATTTCAAAACTGTTCTTTCAAATGTAAATTCTTTTAGAGAAGTGTTATTCCTATTCAACTTCTGAGAGAAATGAAACCCAAAGTTATTATAATTATATATCCTAAGAAGAGGGAAAATATTTTCCTTGAGTTTGTTCTATGACTTTTCCACACAAAAGTAACACCACAGATAAATAAAATAACAATGTGAGTTTTTTTAAAATAGTTAGTTCACAGTTCAACAGAGAATAAGCCCATTGCTCAGAAAGGAAAAGAATTGAAATAAGGGAATCAACATTTGAAAAACTGCTGGTAAGTCCAAATTAGTGGGCACTATTCTTTATATGCTTTTCTCTTTTCTTTTTTTCCCCATTCAAAGACTGCTCTCACCAACGCTCGCAGTTTAGAAAGCAGGTCTCTCTAAAGTGAGATGGAAAAGGGGGGAAGCTTTTTGCTGTTTTGACACAAAATCTCTCATCTATCAACTGGAGGTTCCCAGCTCAGCTCTCAGGGTGCCTTTCCAAACGGCATTTAGTGCTTCAGCAGCTTCTCCTGACAGCACAGACCGTCTCCCAAAGGACTCAGTTCTCCATCTCCTCCCTTTACACCAGTGTTTTGCAGAAATTATTCCTCTGGAATATACAAGTATACACTGATAGCCACATTGAATACATTTCTACCCCTTTATAAGATTTACTCTTGTCTCTGGATTTGCATCACAAAGCAAAGAATTCCTGTAAATACAGTGTTTGCTTCAAACTCTGCTCCCCACCTTGTCACTCTCTTTTCAACTCCTTCTTCTAAGGATCCCACGACAGAAAGTGACTCTCAATAACTACTGACTAGTTTTTAAGCAGGAGTGATTAAAAATACTCTCAAAAGACTGTTGAAGAAATAGATCTTTGAAGAGTTTTGATTAACAAAAAATAATCTTTGTTCTTTTAAATTGATGGACTTCTTGAAAATACATCAACCGGAAGGAGTTTCACTGGAAGGAAGTATCAGACTGGAACCTTCTGCCCTGAGGTCACGGATTGTCCAGTAAAAGATTTCAGGTCCCTTCCAGGCCTGTGCATTGATTGCTGCCATTCTGACCAGAAAAAAATGTTTCTGTTCTGGTTCATAACTAATGTGTTAGCATTAGTAATTTAAGGCAGATAAAATTCTATCTCAATATTTACCTTTTTCTTAGTGGAAGTAAAACGCATGATGATTCTTAACAAGCCCTTTAACAGTTTTTACTTTTTTCCCCCCATTGTTGATGCTGAAATCTGAATTAAGCAATTCAGCAATTCCAGCAGAGTAAGGGTTTTAACTATTCATTCCTCCTAATGATAAAGAATACAATTTGATTAATTCTTCTATTTATTTAAACACATTAGAAACTTTGGTGGCATTACGGAAATTTTGCTGGCAACAAACTGCTTGGAAAAAAAGAATGATAGCAGAGTGTTATTGATGATTGTGGGTTTGGGATTAAGTGTGGGGTTTTTTTCTGGAATACCTGAGTGAGGAAACAAAATTTCCTAGAATTATGCTTAAAAAATGGCTGAGAAAGGAAAGATAATGCTAAGGAAGCAGCACTGGCCTCGGGTGCATTAACACTACACTTGTCTGAAACACTTAGTATCAAAACTAAAAATACCCAAAAGTCATAAAATTAGAAGTCTTCCCACTTCTTTGTAAAGTAGCTAGATGGATGCTACTTGGTGATATTCCTTGGCTATGCCTACTATTAAATTCAACCTCCTATTTCAATGTTGGACTGAATATTTTGTTAGTGTCTGCACAGATATGTAAAATATACCAATTAGGTAAATTAAGCATGGATTATGAAATAAGAAACTACTCTTAATTAAGCCACATCCCATCAAACGTTTAAAGACCAATAAAATGGGTCATTTTGAAAGAGATGAGGCTTCTTCAATATCTTCTAGCAATTGAAAACATACCCAAATTTAGGTTTGAAACACTCTTTCTAATTTCCTCTTTCTCCTTCAGACTGTCACTTTTGATGAGTAAGTATTTTCCGACAGAAAAGTGTTCTCCAGAATATCCCAGCCTGCCTCGGCTCACCAGTCCCGTGAGAAGGTGTAGAAATCCAAATGTGAGCCTGCTTCACTAACAATTTTAGCAGAGTTCCAAGCTGGCTGAGCATTCCCACTGCTCCAAAATGTGGCTTCATTGCAGGAGCCCTGTTAGAGCGAATGCTCTGCAAGGCTGTGCAGAAGTCCTGCCTCGCAGACACTGCAGCAGTGACACTGCCCCAGCTGCCTCTGCCCTGTCTGAAATGCAGCCACTTGCTCCGTTCTGGAAATGCTCAGTGCCCAATCCTCTTCAGCATGTTTTAATTCCAAATAGGATCTGAACCATTCTCTTTACAGAGCCTTGCGTAGTTGCTGGCAGTATTTAGGAAGCAGTGCCCTAACCAGCCATTTCCCCCAGGTTTGGGGAGGAGCAGTCTGCTTCCCATGCAGTTCTGACCACAGAAACCTCTCCGGCCTTTTGATCTCCCAACTTTGCCCTGCAAGATGCAGGAGGGTCTTGCTCTGATGTACATGAACCCCAGCTTAACTTCTGAGAGAGAAGCAACTCTGTGAAAGCCAAGGATATTTACGTGCTCCTAGTTAGGCAGAGGACAAGCTTTGAAAGGATTCGAAGGCTCTTAATTGAGTAGCTGTATTGCCATGCATAATACCCTGGAAATGGGAGTATTCAATTTCAAGAGGACTCTCCATAGAACTACAAATTTACACAAGTAGGGTGTTCTCAGGAATTTTACTTGTATATTGTGAATAATGTCTATTAATATTATACTCTACTTAGTGTGACTGATACAGAACTAAGAGCTTCACACACAAACCAAGGATCACAGAATCAAGTCCTTCCTTTTGTTATGTTGTATTGGCAGATGAACAAGAGAGAAAGAAATAAGTTTTCTAAAGCAGAAGGGAATGTGATAGCCTTTCTTTTTAACCTTGGATTTATTCACTTTGATGCTGAGTGTATATAAGATTAAGAAACACTCAATCTCTTGACTGTTAAACTCTCTGCCTACTTGTAGCTGATGATTCATGGCTTATTGTTTCTCTAATAGTTCACAGTTAATTGGTATGGTGAAGAATTAAAGATTAACTGTTGAAATGAAAAGGGTCAGGACTATTTTAAGAAAAAGAAGAGAAAATATCTGCAGATGAAGAAACACTATCTAAATAACCTCACTATCTAAATAATATCAAAATATCTACACAGCTACGACATCAACCTTTATCCCATGGCATAAGTGAGAACGCTTTTAAATAAAGCAGTTTCAGTTTTATAGTGTCCCATAACTTGCAATCAGCAGCTCTTTAAAATAAAACTGAAATAAGCACCTCACAGTCAATGGGTATTTCTTATATTTTTTTGCACAACCAAAATAGGATTCACATTA
Organism: Grallaria varia; assembly: GCA_013396735.1. NCBI lineage: Eukaryota > Metazoa > Chordata > Aves > Passeriformes > Formicariidae > Grallaria > Grallaria varia. The sequence goes on along the minus strand of VWZG01013026.1, from coordinate 1,345,607 downwards.
AACTGTAAATTGGGTCATGCTTCAGCACACAGTAATTTGACCTAAAGACAACATTCCTATCCCACAGTTATAAGATGTGCCTTTCAGACAATGAAAACCTTTAAGAACTACAATTTTAGGTAGTTTGTATAATGTAAAAATGCCTGTCACGCTCCTGGAATCCAAAATATAATGAAACCTTTCAGTCCTGGCTGTAGATAGCACTGTAGTATTGTATGATGGCGTAACGTTGGCACGAGAGAAAGCACACAACAGGAGAAATGACACGTTTGATTTCACCTGATGCTTTTTTTCTTACTAATAACCTGCAGCAAAACTGAACTTACACTTCGCAGGAGGTAAGACAAGTGTTTATTGATGCCTGGGTGCACCATGACAGAAGTCCTTCATTCTTTGATCATGGCAAACTTTGTAGCACCCCAAAGGCACATTTCACTCAGCTCAAGTAGATCAGCCAGGATTCAGATCCAGAAACAAAACACAGGTCATTTACCAGGTACCAATTACACCCAGTTGCAAGCCAGTCACCGACATATTTGGAGACAAAAAACTTAAGGCAAGAGAAAATGAAGAAAAGGAAAAGACAAAAAAACCCCAACCAAGCAACCACAAAAAAACTCCTAAGAATATTGTGCAAAGAGAAATAAAACAAAGATAAATATTACAGATAATGACAATGCTAACATTATTTGTCTGTAATTCACTGTTACTTTCAAATTGCAATTTTCAACATTTAAATCAAATACTTTGCAGCTATCTCTTCCTGTTGCCCATAAATAACAACACAGAGCCGTGTTTTATGAAAATGAAAACTTCCTGACAGCACGGCCTCCCTCTGCTGCCTAGTAATGAGTGACTTGGACACCACCTGACAGTTCAACCTCAGATAAATATTTCAAACATATCTTGCAAGAAAGAGATTCTCAGATCAATCCCCACCTCCGAGAAACCAGTGGAGTGAGACAGAAAGCCATTTTGAACTGGCGCATCAGAGCAGAACACAACCAGCAGTTTCACGTGTTTTTTTGGGTGTGTTTTTGAATTTTAACCTGTGCCAGACTAGAGTGGTTAAAAGACACTGCTCTGTGCATATCAACACCAGAACACATCCAGGCACACAGACAAACATACAAAGAGGACTCCCAATACATTCCTTGTATAATGCAGTGATATAGAATTAACAGCCTCTACATTGCTTACAAAATCATTTTGAAATGCCTTCATCAAAAGTTTCTCAGGCAGCAGCAGGCCAGAGCTCTGAACCTTTCTGTGATCCTCTTCCTTTCATACACAAAGTGGGCACATACTGAAAACCAGCACAGAAACTCGTACACTCTTTATATCACATTAGGTTTGAAGTCCATGAGGTAAGCAAGTGAATTGTCTTTTCAACACCTGTCTGAGAAAGGGAATTTATTAACATATGTGGAAAATGGGTTAATCTACAGTTAAATAATTTGAATCAGTCAGTAACAGTCTGCCAACAGAGAGAGAATTAAAACTACCAGAACATTTTGAAGATGTGGTGGAATACACTCTGACCAAAATTTGCCTCGGGCCAATGCCTCTTTAAAGCTGAGTAATCAGGGAAAAACTGTGCTCAACAAGGCTGAAAGTCAAACTTCATTCCATTCCACTATATGGAGAGATGGGAAGGAACATCCTACTCAGTGTTAAAATCTGTTATAAAGCATATATCACCTTATAATCCAAAACAAAATTTAGACATGGTCATTTATATTGCATTAAATAGGAACAGGGTACTGTACTGGCAGTTAAATAAACACCTATAATAAATGAATAGTACAAGAAAGAAGAAAGAAAAAGAAAAACTAAACTAAAATCATGAGGATATAAGGGGCTTTTTTGTTTTGATTTTTTTTAAAGAAAAAAAGAGAAGAGAACTGAGACTAATTATCTGTATTTAAACATGTGAAGATCTTACTGAGTCTACAAGGTTGAGATCTTGTTCCCTAATCAAGTGCATCAAAGGCATTCCCCAAGGCTCCCAGCAAAACTGCAGAACATCCATACAAATCATTTTTATTCCAGAAAGGCCCTGAAGTGGAGTGAGTTTTCCTCTCTCTCCCCCCGTCATCCTGCTGCACAGCACTGTGCTCCCAGAGGGGCACAATTCGGTATCATCACGCTTTGCAGATTCACAGTGACACTCCAAATGAGCTCTTTACTTTTGTTCTAGTTTAATAATTATTCAGAGGGCCAGACTCTGCCCTCTTGCTCTGCCAGAACCTCTTGAACATCACTGACTCCAGAGTGTAAATTAAATAAGATTTTGGCCATCATTTGGAGAGCACTATATAATTTAATGTTCTTAAACCTTCAGAATGATTGAAGGACTTAATTTACTAATAATTAACTGCATGAAGTCCCTTTAAGGGTTGTTACTGAATTTAGTTCTATTTTAAGGGGTTGATATGTAATATATAAGTAGTTGTGTACAAGCCATACACTCTCAAACCTTTGTTCTGACTGTAAATGTCAGTTGGACTAATTCTGGTTTTTTTGGGGCCTCAAAACCCATGCTGTGAATTTGTAGCAGCCAAAAATGCTTAATGTAAGAGCTAATTGTGCAATGCTGTGGGAATTCTCATTTTAATACTTATAAAAGCAACTTTTCACTTATATTTTTTCCTCTCATGTAAAAAAAAAGTATAGACTTCACTGTCACAGTCATAATAAATGCACGGTAACTTGCAGAAAATTGTAAGGAGTTGTTGTACCCTTCCACTTTTTTCTTCTTCACAAAAGGAAAGATGCAGAACATGATTCCCAGTGGGGTAAAAAATGTCACTGTGAGTAGCAGTCATGGCTTCTTGGAAATTTGATTCAGAACCTTCAACTTCTACACTCTAATTGTTTTAAAGACAGAGAGTAAAACAAACAGATAAATAAGATTATCTGTATTTCCTTTCAGTTACCATCATGTTATGGAATAATCACTTAATAAACATAGATTGCACTTCTAACACACTCTAATAAGCTGGTACAATCAATGCTTGATTTTTTCCTTTTAGTTTCTAACTTAATAAGCACAATTTTGCTGCGCTCAATTCCTGAACAGTTAATAGTACTCAGCTGCATCTAGCAACCTACAGATCTGGCACTTAAGACAGCAGAGTGCTCCCATTTCCACACAAAGCTCAAAACTTGCACAGAATTGTGAAAAAAATTCCACCTCAAAATTAGTTATCTGAAACACAGGCTCTACAGGACTGAATTCAACATTCCCGTAATTTCTTTATTGGATTATTTGAATTTTTTTCATGTAAAAGCTGCTTTTACTTCTCAGGGATGTAAAACAAGCCTCAGAGTTCTTCCTTAAAACAGAGAACCCCAAACCTGCTGTGACTAGAAATCTCTGTGTGATATTATGCTTTTTTTACCACCAGCACTGGAATAGAAAGCAGACATTTGTGACCTGGTCTAACACTGAAGTGTGAGAAGTCTGAGTTACCTCACAGAATAAAGCACAGCTAAAACATTCCTTTGATCTGAGTTATTCTTTATAGAGAGAATAAAATAACTTCCTTCGTAACAGCTCCTATGGGGCTGTGTTTTGGACCTGTGGCCCAAAGAGTGTTGGTGACACGGGGACATCTTGGCTTTTGCTGAGCAGGGCAAGGGCACAGTCATGGAGGGGGCAGGAGGAGCTGGGAGAGCTGAGCCCGACTGACCCCAGGGATGTCTCACCCCTCAGGACTCTGGACACAGTTGGACACACCAGAAGGAAGGGGGGGCATGTCATGGCATTTGTCTTCCAAGCAAATGACTGGAAGAGATTTGCTGTCAGTAAATAGATTTGCTTGCAGTCAAAGGGAGTCTGCGAGGCCCTGGAAAGACAGAGTTAGGAATTATAGAACCATAGAATCAACTGCATTGGAAGAGAACTCCGAGGGCATCAAGTCCAACCTTTAATCCAACCCCACTGTGATTCCCAGATCATGGCACTGAGTGCCACGTCCAGTCTCATCTTAAAAACCTCCAGGGATGGTAAATCCACCACCTCTCTGGGCAGGCCATTCCAATGCCTGATCACTCTCTCTGTAAAGAATTTCTTCCTGATATCTAATCTAAACCTCCCCTGGTAGAGTTTAAGCCTGTGCCCTCTTGTCTTGTTGTTCTTGGCTTTATTACTATATACTTGGTCTTTCCCCCCATGAAAGATGTAGGGAATCCATCCACATTATCCAAAAAGGGTGGGAAACTGATTTCCACACATCACAAAGTGAAATGCCTGTGGTTTTATCTCCCCAGTGAGATCAGAACAAGAGTGGGACTGGGGAGATGGACAAGTAAGACAGACAAAATCTGAAAGATATCTCGAATGTCATTAATTCCTTGTCTAAAGTCATCCTGGGTTTTTTTAGATCAGTTGTCTGTTGGAGCAGGGATTGTTTTAAGTTTCACCTGTTCTCACCATTGCTGATAGAAGTTCTTTTAGAAATCTGAAATATGAAATCAATATAGTCATGCCCTAAGGAGCTTTAAGGGAGGAAGATCCACATCTTTTCAAGCAGGAGGCAAATCAGTTCTTAACTCACCTACATTTTGAAGGCACTTAAATTAACTGGATTATTAATTTCCATTTCTCTTTCTCTAAGCATCTAGCTAACACTTAGAGACTGAATCTCCCTGTTTATTTGCATATTTGATGCAGAGGGGCATGATGCAGACATTGTACATCACAACAGGAATACGATAGACCCTCCTATTAAGCATTTGCAAATTTACTTTGACACCTTCACATTGATCTTGTCAGAAATATACGTCTGATCAGTGGGGTTTCTGTGCTTGAGCAACAGGTAGGGTTTAAAACCTTAAAACCTGAATGTCAGGAGTAAGTAAAAATATCTTTCCTTCTTTCCATCTCTCCTTTGTAATCCTGCATTACAACTCCTGCAAGAAGAAATGCCCCTGAAAATCTGGTAATACAGAAGGGTTGGGGTTGGCAGGGACATTAAAGATCATCTCAATCCAACCCTCTGCCATGGGCAGAGACACCTTCCATTAGCCCAGGTTGCTCCAAGCCCTGTCCAACCTGACCTTGGACACTTCCAGGGATGGGGCAGCCACAGCTTCTCTGGGCACCCTGTGCCAGGGCCTGCCCACCCTCACAGGGAAGAATTTCTTTCTACTATCTAAGCCAAACCTCCTTGGATTCAGTTTAAAGCCATTCTCCCTTTTCCTGTCACTGCATGTTTCTTGGAGCCCCTTTAAGCACTGGAAGGTGCTCTCAGGTCACTCTGGAGCCTTCTCTTCTCCAGGCTTAACAACCTCCTCTCTCAGCCTGTCTCCAGCACAAAGGTGCTCCAGCCTCACATGATCCTCGTGGCCTCCTCTGGACTCCAACGAGTCCATGTACTTTATGTTTAACACATTAGTCTCCTAGGTAAAACAATTTTAAAAGCATGATTTTTATACGGACAATGTCACTTGCTGCGTCCATGTAGGAAATACTCCCCAAAAGCAATTTGCTAACGCCCTGTGATGTGGGCATAAATAAATACATCATAATGTAAAGGCTGAGATAGTGTCTGTCTGTCCACCTACCACAGAATTCACTTATTGCTTATTGAATATAAAGCCTGCTTCTATGACTTGCCACATCTTTATTCAGAAAGATGGGCTGATTGCTGACAACTTTGATGCAATAAAGACTGCTGCAGCATTACTGGAAGAAAGTCATTTGATAAATGTGTATTTTCCATTTTGCTTTAAAGGAATCTATTATAAGTGCAGCTGCTTTCCGAATGAAATTAATGTCGAAGTGAAGCTTCGTATTACAAAGTAAAATGGGACTCGCTCTCTAACATTAGACTGAAAGGCATTGTAATGCAGCAGGAGGACTGAACTTTGACTCCTTCAAGAACACTGATTCCTATAATAAAAAGGAGAAAAAAGGCTTTAAAAATGCTAACATCCTCTTTTCAAAGCTTAGCAAAGCTGCTGTCCAGAAAACAGAATAGCAAATACAGATTGTGTGCATCTCCAAAGAAAATAGATCCAAAAGAATACCATAAGGAATCCACATAACAGAACTCTCAAAATTGTTTTGAAGTTTTTGAAAGACACTGAAACACACAACTGGGAGCAGAATCTCTCATCCTTCTTCCAGGCGGTGGTGATACACATTGCTTATTTAAATGGGTTTTAACCAAGTCATATACTGTTGGATTACAACTAAGCTTTACCAATCCTTTATGATTACAACTTCACTTTTGAGAAATTCTCCCATTCTTTTCAAGATTTGAAAAAGGTTCCTGTTCAACACTGGCTGTAAATGAGGGGGCTTTACTTTTCATTAAAGGTGGTGGGTTTTATTCTTTACTGGTAAAAGGAAGGAAGGAAGCAAGAGAAATCTATCTCCTATTTTATATCTGAATTTCATACTTCCAAATGATGTGTGTAGACTTGATGTTCCCACTTCTGCTAAAGAAACAAACTCTAAAGGTCAAACTGATGCCTGGGTTTGGACTCAGATTTCAGACCCTTGACACAGGCAGAGATGAGAGATGTTTCAGCGGTGAAATACGAATGAATTCCTGGGTTTTGCCACTATAGTTGGCAAGCTTTTAATCCTTATCTCATTTTTTTCTTTAGAGACATTAAGGAAAGATAATCTCAATCATTTTATCTGTCACAATACTAAAATACACTCCAAGTGTTAAATTCCAACTCTTTCTTTTCTGCTTCCCATTCACTCAGCATTTCCTTCTTAAGCCTTCAGAAATAAAAGCAGCATGAATTTTCCTCAGTCTCTTCCCTGAAAATTTCCTATTATCAACATTAAAAACTTTTGAGCAACCTAGAAATTATTTTGTTCCTGTGCATTCTTTCTTTTTGTGCCCATAACATATTTTGGAGGCAGAGAGAAGTCTTTTTAAAAGAATACTTAATATTTTATCCTCATTTTGCAAGAGAAAAGCTATCTTATATACCGTCAAACAGTCCCTCCTCCTTAACAGACTTGGTTGTAAGATCACAAGTCCCAGTGCAGCCACCTCTTTCCAGATGTTATCTTTTGTTTCCTTGCTTTCTTTGTGTTTGGCTTGCAATAGTCTGTACTTCACTGGTGGATAGCTGGCTAACTCATTTCTAATATTTAAACGTTTTAGGTTTGCTCTCACATGACCCTAATACAGTGCATTTACACTACACTCAAAGGAGATGAATAGAGCCTACCAGATAAATGGCCACAGACTCACAGCCTTCAAGAGATTTATTCACTGGAGTAACAGTATTAGCCCGCAAGGGCACTTTCAAAAGCTTTTCATGCCTTTCTATGGTCCTGCTTCCAATCTCCGTCATTATTGGATGATGTTGCTTTCAGACAGTTTGGGTTTTTGGTCACTGCCAGCTTGGGAAAGATTCATATTTATGACCTTGAACTGAAAAGCTTCCTATTGCGCTGGGCCACTTGCACCGCTCCTTCCATCTCGCCACTCTCGTTACAGTCAAACTCATTTCCTTTCCTCTTCAGCTTAAGCACTCTGTGATCCTCCACTTGGGTCCTTGTGGCAAGGGAGCCACCAGCATTGCAGAGAACATAAGGCTGCTGCTGCAGCCCTCAGCGGCTGGTTTTAATGGCATCTTATTCTGTGCTTTACAAACCAAAGAAGAGAGTGCTCCATCCCACAGACAATGCCCAGCTTCGGGGCAACATGCCCTGTAATTCACAGGGCAGTAACTCACAGTCACACACGAGCCTGATGATCCTCCTGACCTCAGTCCAGTCCTACACACACATCCCCATATGAAATCTCAGCATTTGGTGTCACTGCACCTGCTTTACTCCTTCCCTACTCCATGTGCACATCAAGCTCATGCTGACATGCAGGGGCAAAGCAAAAAGGTGCCAGAGTGAAATAATACCTAGTCCATATTATTATGCAAGACTAATTTGTGTCAGAATGCACATTTCTGGCCTGTTAGCCAGGGTTCACCATACATCCACTTTTACGATTTCCCATTGGCTTTGTTTTGGCTATGAAAGATCACATTAAATCTGAATTGATGCTAAATTGCTGCTACAACACCACCACCACATTCCTGGCAAGTAAGGACGTGGGGCTTGAAGGGGTACCCGGTTAAAGGCTATTCAGCATAAAAACAAAGGCAAGAGGCAGAAAAAGCAATAAATCACAGGGAGACACACAAACTCTAACAAAGAGGAGATAATGAAGACAATACCAAAGGCAGAACTCTGGGGTCCCTGAATGATGGGCCACTGGCAGAACCACTCCAGGTCCCGAGGAACTGACAAGGGATGAATTACCGAGTGTCCTCAGAATGACTGATTTTAGTGCAAAGGGGGTTGTGGGACGGTGCACAATTTATGCTTTAAAAGATGCTTTAAGCAGCTGATGGAAACATGCAAAGGAATCCTTAATTGCAATGGGAGCAGGAGAACCAAAAATGGGAAGATGGAGAGGAGAGTTAATACAAAAATAAGAGAATAAAAAAAGCTGCCTACATACAGACAAGCTGCTGTTCCGTGGACTTCTCTGGCAAGCCCTGTGCCTGATAACTCCAGTGTTATGAAACTCCATCCACCTATTTTCTGTGTGACTTTGCTCTCTGGTGTGGTTATGTGAGATTCACAAGCAAACTTGAGGTTGGACTCAGCAGTAAGTCCTGAGAAGATGTGAGATTGGAGACAAGATAAACAGGGCTTAAGTTCTGGGCTTGGATTCCGTGAGGGTTTACAGTCCAGTGCAGGGCTTAAGACACACAAGAAGTGAGAACTTCAATCAAGATGCAGTGGCTGTCAAGCAGGAATAAACCAGGAAAAAACCACAAGGTTGAAGATAGAGAGGCCAAGAATCAGGGCAACAGCTCTGAATCAATTTATAGCCAAGGTCTGAGGGCTCTGCAAATATGAGAGTGGCTGTGAATCAAGACAGAGTTTATAAACACAGATTTGTATGAATGTGTGTATATGCAAATGCACACACTAAATACTCAACTTCCTAATGATTTGAAGAGACAGAGAAGGAGTAGGCAGTGCTGTTCATGGTCCCAACATTGCTTTGGGTGGCAATAAAGGCAAAGAATGCTCTGGGTTCCTCTATGGATCCGAGCATGTGAATGGGAGGGAGGTGTGTTCATGCACACAGGCAGATTTTGGGAATACACTGCCTTGCTATTGGCATGGCTTGCAAATGGCAAGAGCAGGATTTTTTTTTTCCATGAGAAGGTGAGAGTCTTTTTACACCTGTAGCAGGTCCCGGAATTTTTTCTCATATTCAATTTTTTCTAACTACACAACTGTAAAATTTTAAGTTCAACCTTTCTTGTTTGTTGATTTTTTCAACAACTTCTGTGTTCAACAACTCTAACATGAAATAAAACAAACTAACTACAAAATTAATCCCTTTGTTCCAAAGATAGTGATCAAAACCCATTCAGTTGATGAGCCTATAAATGGAGAATTGGAATTACCAACCCTTGGAGTCTGTGCCAGGTATAACATAATACAAAATCATAACAATTTTTGCCAGCAAATAAAAAAGGAAACACAGCTACTATAGCATTGGTTCAACTCAATTGCTGCTCCACAGTCCACATTGCTGGAATGGACAGGCTATTTTAACCCGTCTATTTTAACTTACATGAAATTGCAGTAACAGTAGGAGCACTTTGACTTGCAAGTATTTTCAGGAGGACCGTGGCCCTACTTAGTGGCACATCTGATAGGATAGGACATAACTGGCCTAGACCTCCTGATTACTCTTGTAGAGGGTTGGTTATTTCCAAACAATTCTGGAGATAAACACACCTACGTAATCACAATGGCAGTGACCTTTCTAGGCATTCAGTGATAACAATTGCTGATTCATCTCTCCATCAGGACTGACTGGGTTTCTAGATTTTATAAGGTTGTAAAAGTGTAGTGCACAGGCAACCCCCTTTTCCACTTACTGTTGCTTTATCTGGTTTTCTTTAGGAAGTACTGTAACAAAAATTGCCAGTATCCATGTTACAGGTACATGTCTGAAGTAGCAACTAGACAGAACTCAGGTTTTTGGGTATACCACTTATCAGGTGACCACTGGCAGGGACCCTTTTAGTTTTGTGTTTTTCTCAGAAGCTAACAAGGCATTGCCCAGCAGAACACCACGCGCAAAGGCCCAGCTCTGGGTCTCACAGGAGCTTCTCTCAGATTCTCAGCCTATTACAACCTTCCTTCTATTGTTTTACCACTTCAGCAACAAGCCACCCATCCACATGCAATCATATTCCATATAACACCCCATGGAAATCTCTGGCATTCACATTCCAGAAGAGCATTGCATTTCCTCTACTGTAGTTGAAAATATATGCTTCCTTATCTTTTATTACTCCTTACACCCAAATAATCTTAACATCCACAAACAGTGTTTCACACACTTGTAATATGTTTGCCCATCTTTGTGCCCTGATACAAGCGTGGACACTTTGCTAGAAGAACCATAGCTATTCCTCCAGAGGGCCACAGGGAACTGCAGATGTCTCTGCTGAAGGAAAAAGTGAAGACAAAAAAGCAATCAGAAGGTGGACTGCAGTACCTGTTGCAGCAAGAAACCTGTGGCCGGTCCCGCAACCATTGTGGCAGTGGGTCTTCCAAAGCTGAGACGGAGAGAATTCTTCCTGCTTTTGCTAAATATGATAATGTGAAAGTGCAGAAGGACTATGAACGTGGACTCTGGGTAAGGTATTTGTTCCTGCTGAACAGTTTTAACGAAAATGGGTGCACAATGTAATTGTCTATTTAAACATCATTACTGTATATTTCTTCTACCTTATTAGAAGTTTACTTGCTCACTTTTTCTGTCCTATGGCAACAGAGCAGACCATGTTAAACCATAGTATGTTTTTAAAAGATATTATAATATAAGAGCAAAATGAGAGGGATTAAGATCTCAAACCCCATTCTTCCAGTTCCATCTCTGTTTGCAGACAACAGTCATGCTGCCTGTGAAGACCCTACTGTTTACAGCTTCCAAAATATAGCAGAGATTAAATCCCAACCATCATTATTTTATCCTGTGCAAGACACAAATTTAAGGAAAAAAAAATAAAAAAGTGAAGGAAAGAACAGCAGCAGTGATGAAAATGAGAACACCCTGCAGGAGCTGATCCAGTACGATTTCAGCTGGACAGCTTCTGCTGTTTGCTTCCAGTCTTTTTGGGGGTGATAATCAATACCTGTCATCATCACTTCTGGTATTTTGCCTTACATACAATAGCATCTTTTGGGAATACATATAAATAGCTATTAGATTCAAAAATAAATCCTTAGCTGAATACGTTTAGAAATGCCTTTTTTCCCCCCGTGCTTAGAAGGAAGGAGGCACTTGAAAAAGATTCAATCAAAGTATAGAGGGATGCGATAGAAAAATGACAACGCAGCAGCTGTACCGTCTTTCTGGCATAAGGAAAACAGCATCTGGAAGGAGAAAAGCTGTGTGCACACATGCTCACACACAGTTTCAGGGCTCAGGGAAGTAGCTGCTTTGGCAGCTTTGTAAGTTCAGTAAAAACATATGTAATAAGAGCAAAAGTATCTTTGCAATTCCCCTCTGTGACAGGCTCTTCTCTAAAACTGCAGCAATGATTCGAGCCACCAAAACTAATCCTTTTTGGCTTTTCTCTCTGAAACTGGTAGAACTGAGGTAGGTGGGGGTGCCACAAAGGTGCAGGTGCAGCTGTGGAAGCCAGCGGGGACACAGAGCCATCCCCACACATTGGAACCACTTCATGGCTCTCCCACTCTGCACTGAGCGTGAATAAGCAGTCTGCAGGTGAGGGACTGTGCTTTCTTTCCTGCTCCTTTAAGTCAGGTTACATGGCTACATGACTTTAATTTTTAAGGCTCAGAAATTGAGCGCGCAGTTTCTTGTTCCTTTGTTTGCTTTTAATACAAATCACGTCTACAAGAATTATAAGTTTAATACTATTTTTGTTGGAAGTTCTGATAAAGCATGAAAGAAAAAATATCTTTCATTAGCAAAACCCTTTGTCTTTCTCAATGCAGTCAAATGAATGGAATGAGTTTCCCTGCCCCAACATCAATAATACATTTCCAAAGTAAACATGGAATTGTATATTCAGAATTTGACTAAAGTACATAAATAAATATGATCATATTCTTAGGTACAAAACAACTATTTAGCCTCCTGTCTCAGAACTGATCTTTAGAGGTGTTAATGAGTGTATGAAATATTTCTCTGCCTGCTCCTAGTACGTACCTTCCCTCTCCATAAACGTACCAAGGGAATTTGTTATTAATCCGGTCAGTTTGATGATCCTTGCCTTCACACTTGAAAAAAAAAAACATTACAAAGAAGAGTGGCTAAGCCAGGAGTCCCCGTCCACTGAAAGCCTTTGGATTCATTATGTTTTTCCTTTGGTAAGGATTATTGTTCTATTTATTTATTCGCTTAACATAACTTCGCAAATTAATTTAGTCACAGTGTTATCTGCACTATGTATTAATGACTTGAGTTTCAGTTCCTAGAACAGCTCCAGAGACCAAACCTAAACGACTGGATTAGTCAGAGGACAAAGTCGCAGACATGGATTATTAATAGCTTTTATCCCTCCCTGGCCCCTGGCTTCTGAGGAAACTGGGATACTTTGGGCATCTCTGTGCTGTGCCACAGTCACACTGAGCCCGAGCTGGGAGTGGCCCCAGAAAGGAGAAGGCAATCCAGGAATGCCTACATTTTACCTCTGTTCTTCTGCCTTAATTTTGCCTCCCCTTTGACTGTGAGCAGCACATGTTCGGAGCCAGCTGCACAGAGAGCGAGGGGCAGCGTGGAACCACAGGATGCAGCGCTGGGCTGGTGATGATGAGGAGCTGAGCAGCTCTCTCTGCAGACTCTCTGGCAGAGCACACTCACAGTGACAAAGGGATGATGAAGTGCAACACTCCCTACTGGGCTCTTTCACCTGTACACTGAAGAAAGAGAAGTACCAAATTCCGCAATATTTGCTTATTCCTGTTTACTACTCCATATTTTTCATGGCTTTCTACTTCTTGTTCTTAAGGAGTATGATTTTATCAATCCTCTGTATTTGACGTTGAATGAGCTGCAGAGAAATCAAAGGACAGCAAAAGGAATGGACACAACACTTGGAAGACACAAAATAGTTTCAGACAATTGTCTTTTGCTGTTGTTTTCTGAAAGAACTAAGCCTTCCCCAATCCTTATTGAAACCTAACTACTTCAGGGATAATCTGCACTAGCTTCTGTACTAGCTACTTCTGGGATAATCATGGCATGAATGTGAACACTCAATTAGCTAACAGAACAAAATCTTTCATGAGAGCCTTAAGAAAACATTAGATTATACTATCAAATACACCTGACTGGGTAATTACAATGTTGTTCAGTAGCTTTAGCATTTAGAGACAAAAAATCAACCACTAATCATGCTCATGGTTCCCTCTGGTGCTCCAAGGCTTTTTTCCTCACTATGAAGCACCAAGCAGAACTGGATTGCCCAAGGCTTGGCTGTGCCTGTGACAAGATGTAACTAAAACTGACTGAGAGTCTTCTCATGCTGCGACAGCAGTGTCTGCAAAGGAGCTACAAGGCCAGACTGAGGTGCACCATGGATAACCTACATATCCTTGCATCTATTTATTTATTTCAGCTGCTAAGCTTCTCAATCTGCATTTTCATGAGTTTTCAGTAGAATCATAGGATCCAAATGGAAACAATCTATCTGGCTAACAAGGGTGCACCAACCAGCTGATTGTCTCATCTAGTGGAATACAAATGAACAGGAAATGGCTCTGAGCTACAGCACACACAAGTCCAAGTGTGACAGGGAATGCAGGAAACCAGACACAGCTGAGCATCTACTGCAGAAGTGTAGACAGTCAGAACCACCAGCAGCAGGCAACATTAATCCCCCAGAATATCTCCTGGCACATTGCTCTGCCTGTAATATTTTGTCAACAAATCCCAGTGGTGTTGATAGTACTGGGAAAAAAAAAAGCACATGTAGGTAATGCTAAATAATCTTTTGATAATGGTAATTAAAGGGTGATATTCGCATTTTAAACAATCATGTGCTATTAATAGATCTATTCTGAAATAATTGGGATTTTTTTTTCTCCTGTAAAATGGTTTTCAGTGGTAAAAAAAATTAAGCAGATTCATGGAGTCTGAAAAGGTCAAAGAGACTTGAATCTGAATGCTCTTATTTTTTATACTGTTGACCTACAGGGTTAAGATAAAAGTCAGTCCCCATGATGATATTCATAGATGACTTTTTAAAGGTAACTTTTGTTCATAGTGACAGAAAGATACAGCAGTTTGAGTACAAACTCCAGGAGTGAAGATTGAGGACAAATACCTCCCTGAGGAAACAGGGCCTAATCCAAGGTCCATTGAATTAATTAGCATCAACATTAGCTTTGCCTAAGGGACTAAAGGCTCTCCTTTTTTATCTTTTTTTTTTTTTTTGCTTTGTTTTGTTGTTGTTGTTGTTTCTGTTGTCCTAGCTGTATATCTCGATATGTAGACTGACACCCAAAGCCACACTTCAATCATCTTTGTTCGCTAATCCAACTATGTATCTCACACTTAGGAAGAAACAACATTTGTGATGTTGGTGCATTTTCACATTTGAACTACTCACTGACTTCAATTCACCTACAGCAAAACAATAAACACTGCCTTGCAGCAATCTGAATTAGGGAAATATTTGCAGACTCCTTTTGCTATTAGAAGGAATTTTGTACTTCCACCAATTTAACTGTAACAAACATAACCCTTGCTTGGATGTGAATGTCATTTCACCCATTCAAATAATTTGCATTAGCAACTTTGAAAGTGTTTAAATGATAAAGATGTACTGCTCTAGCAGGACAACTGACCAGCAACTCACTTCTATGGGGAAAATCCCATACACTGGCCTTGCCAATGGAGTGTAGGTCTGCTGGCAGTGCCAGTGTCACAGATGCCACTGTCGTGTTCTGTATCATGTTCAACACTGCAAAACAAGGTTTCATTTGAACAAAGAATTGTACAAGTTTAGAAACTTTACCATAATCTGATTTTGAGTATCCCTTTTTGTACTATCTTAATCAAGAGGTAGAAGAAACTACACACACAGCAGCTGATGCCTTCTGGAAGTCCCTTTACTGTTCTTGCTACTACAACTTAAAACTTTATAGAAGGAAACTTTCCTTTAATCCCCTACAGGGTAGGTATTACACTCCTCTTAATGAAAAAGATGAAACTGAATAAATTACATCTTTTGGTTCAAACAACAAAATCTTGATGGCAGAATTAAGGCTGAAAGTTTTAACTCTCTCAGCATTAACTGGAAATACTTAGTGTTTTTATTGGTAATTTTGGGATGAAAATGAGATTGTTCCAGTAATACTGCTGCCCACCTCTGAGTTTTTACGTTTTATGCATTGCTAACACGTGTCAAGTGTTTCACACAACTGCAAGAATCAAAATAATTTGTTAGTTGCAACCTCCTAGAGACCATGACATCTTTGCAAATCCTGTATCATCCTAACAGGTCATAACACAGGTACAACATCTGGGGACACAAGAAGGGAAATCCTGTGCTCTCTGTCTTGGTGCTGGAGTGCTTATCTGAAATTTTCAAAGCTAATAATACCTCAACAAGGGGAAGGTGACCATGAAGACTATGCTTTGTATAAGCAAGACCTGCTGATGTCTCAGAGAAATCACACACATCCTCCTCAGAGCTTTGAAAAAGGCTGCTTACACAGGGAGCACTTTTCTTGCTGCACTCAAATATTCTCACTTAACTGTCTCTTAGAGGCAAAGGCAAAGTGAATAAGGAGCACCTTGAAGTGATTGATGACAATGTTCAGTGCATTTGTGGGACAGCTCATTAGATGCCATAAAAAGGGCCCCTCACAATGTACATTAAAGGATCCAAGGGGAGCACATTCTTGATAAGTTTTAGATCCCAACTCAAAGGCACCACGCCAGCTTTCTAACAATGGGGTGAAGCCAATGTGGAACACTTCAGAAGGATTTACAGGAATAAGGTGTTCAACCATGTATCAGGGATGATCAATGAGGAAGAAGACAGAAACTTCTCTACTGATGTTACAGACCAGATAGAGGAGATGGCACAATATGGTAAAAATAAAATCAACCTTCTAAGTGGGAAGATGATAACTTCTGTAACAGTCACCCCTGCCATCATTGCCTCTTTTTCAGGAGTTTTCCTTTGATACACAATAATCTTCTATACCATCTGAAAAATAAGTTGGGTCTGGTTACTGAATCTAGCTTAACAAGTGATCCAATTTCTCCACTTGACATTTCCAGTGACAAATCCTTTTTTTTTTTTTCTTTTCATTAATAGCCCACAAGAAGACTTCGGTTACTCTTAAGACTTTTATTCATGTCGGCATTTGTTTTACATAGACATTGCAAAGAGATGACATTAAGCATAATTCTTACCAGGGGATGGAAAAGTAACTAATCTTTGTGGCTGTACTCTGTCTTTAACTTTAGCACTTCCACATGACTGAAATCAGAACACTAATAGCCTGAAGAACATACTGCCTGCACAGGGAAAAGATGTTAAACGGTATCCAGAACATTTCTGAAACCTAAATAGACATTTTTTTATGTATTTTTATGGCAGCTGCTCATAATTAAACTTTGAGATGCTGACACTAAGTCTGACCTCCTCATTTCCATTTATGTGGTTTAGTGAAATGAGAGGCACCAGGAAAACAACAATCCTGGAGTGTTCCCCCTCTGCAGCACAGTTCCCTGCCTAAACACAGAAGACAATTCCCCCTTGAAAGTCTACTCTGCCAAACTAATTGTTACAACTTCTGTTTCTTCCAAGATATTTACATTCCCATCAGCACTCATTTCTCTGTCAAGAGCAGTAAAATGGCATAGCTGGAGATAGTTCAATGGAGCTGAAGTAAAGCAGGCCTGCAAGCTCCACAAATCAATCTCCATGGATAAGTTGCTCCATGCTTTTAAGAAACCTTTTCCCCAGAATTAATTTCTCCCTAGTCAGATAGGCCTGACAATTCTGAAGTATCTGTTACCTCCTCTGTGTAAAAATCTATCAAAACCAAGTGGGAATTACATGTTGTACTCTTTTTAATCCTTTTGTGATTTGGTGATGCCAAAATGAAGTGCTTTTAAGAGAAGTGCAATGCAGGGGTTTAGGTCTGCAGAGTGCATTAAGAACAGCCTGTGGGGTCCATGTTGCACCACAGCAATTATGAGCAGCAGGACTTGGTTCACTGCACCCAAAGGCAGTTGCTACAAGGGACAAGAATATCTGATCTAGAATTTTCCTGCGACTATCAGGTCAACGTTGGAGGCTGCAGACAGACAGAAGTTCATCTGGTGACTAATCCATTCACTACAACTTAGTATTAGTGAGAGTCACAAATAACTTTACCTCAGGGTTGTGTCCTTCTGAAACAGGGTGGAAACATATCCCTGCTCTTTTCAGGTGGTGTGGACAAAAATTTAAGTACTGACATTGCTTTAGAATTTGGGCACCAGTCTTGAACTGCCCCATATAAGCACGATTTACAGAGAAAAGGTCCTCAGCGCTTCAGAAAAATCAGTTTCATTACATCATTTTAATTGCTACCCCCAAATCTCTATATTCTCTTGACTACGACAAATAAAAACTTTATTTACGCAGTCTACAACTCCTCTGCAGTATCGCTATTTCAGGTTACAGTTTTGACTCAGAGAGTAGTGGAACAGGATGGGAAGATTTTGTCCTTCCTCGCCTGTCATTGAGCTCTTCTAATGCAAAGGGAATTGAGGATACTTTTAACATTGCAAGACCAAAGAGACATTTTACATTAGAAAAGAGTGCAGTGATCACTATCAGAGAAACTTAATGGTTTCAGCTGAAAATGGGCCTTTCAGAACTGATTTTATCCACCTGAAGTTAACTGAACCTTGCACAATAACCAACACAGAGACAGCTGACAACCATCACAAGTGGATTTTGGTAACGAAGTTAAAGGAGAGAAAAACATGCTTTAATATTACACAAAATTTTGTTATACTACTGCCAAAAACTACCCTGATTAAAATCAGTATAAAACCTTTTGTGGATTTTGTGAAACATTATATTTCAAGGACTTCGATGTATTCTGTACATATTTTTTTACAAAATATCTTGTAACTAAATCCATATTGTATGTTTCCATGCCTCAGGATGATAACAACCTATTTAGTGTTTATACTCAGAAATGCATAGCCGTAACATGAATATGCCCACTGAAGTAATTTAGATAAAATATAAGGCAAAAATAAATAACAATATCTGGGACTACAAGCCCTCTATAATCAGCATTTTTTTACTATAAGGTAAAAATAATTGAAGTCTTGTAATAGGTTTATCAAAACGCCAGAAATAAACTAGAGATACTCCAAACCCTATTCCTCTCATCTTCTTCCATAGTGCTACTGAACCAAATAAAAAGGCAACGAACCAACCAAAATCAAACAAACACACCAACCTCACAAAAAAAATCTAATTTAGTTTTGCTTATTATTAAGGACAGATCTTCAACTCTACAATGTTGTTACTGCACAGACCAAGCAGAACTAATCAGATTTATATATTATTTATATTCTATGAAGACCCAACTCCAAAGTCCAAAGGAACCAAAAAATTTTGACACCCCTTCCTCAGTGCCTCATTAAATGTGTAGCAACACAAACCCATGGATCCTTTTCCCTGTGCTCCTCTTTACTCCCGAGCTCTGGTCTGATTGAAGGCAGGAGACCACAAGTTTAACACTCCATACCCAGTCATTCATGACAGAACACGAAAGAAGTACATTAATGCTAATTAATCACTGTCACAAGCTGCCCACTGCCAGGACATCCTATTTAAGGTCAGAAAATGAAGTCAGTAATTCCATACCCCAAATGTTTGAGAAGACATGAAAAATGTGATTTCTCATTTGAAGATTAGCAGGTTTTTTATATTTCAGAAGTTAGCTATAAAGTATTTCCATCTACTGCCTTCAAACATCTGCTGCTAGTAAATGGCAATCCTTTTGAGTAATAACAGGTCTGTAAAATATTTTTATCAATGTACAGAGCAGTAGTTTACTTGTTTCTCTGGCTTTTTAATCTCTTTTGCTTAACTTTCTGATTAACTGTTACGATAGTGCAAATTATGGAAGAGGAAATCAAAATTGCTTTAAAGCATAACTCACTTTTAGAGCAAGATATGCAAATGAAGAGCTAGGTAGGATCATATAAAGCACAAAATTCTCAGAGACTCCTGAGGTTGGATGCTGACCAAAGGTAAGTTGCTGACCAAAGGTCTAACCAAGCGTCGCACATAGTTCATACACATCTGAATCAACAGCCACTGCTCCCATAAAGAAGAAATCTGATGGATTTTATGGCTTCATCTGCTTTGGCAAATCATAGATTTTAGATAACGTAAAGTTAGCTTCCTCTGTATTGATGGCATGCAATAGTAAAGGAAAAATTATACTGAAAACCAAAATCATGGATGTCTCTGGAAGAAACAAATATTATAGAATCACAGAATGGTTTAGGTTTGAAAGGACCTTACAGATAAACTCGTTGCAACCCCCCTGCCATGGGCAGGGACACCTTCCACTCGACCAGGCCCCCTCCAACCTGGCCTTGAACACTTCCAGGGGCGGGGCAGCCACAAGTGCTACAAAGGTTACGACATTATCAGTATTTATAAGAGCCACACAGAAGTGTGTATATGAAGTAGGATCTGAGTGACAGAGCAGAATCCTACAGCAAGTTTTTCTGTTGTTATTGTGAATGGGTTTGATCAGCACTTCCAAGAATACAATTTCCTTCTGTATCTCAGGTGTACCTGAAACAATTTGGATGAGAAGTCAAGAACTAGACTCCTTTAGGGACTTGAAACACAGAGAACAGGTTCCTGGAACCTATAAGGTTGCTCCTGTTTCTCAGTCATTAGAAAAAAGAACCATTCCATGCTTTCATCTGTGCAATTATTCAGAAGTTCCTTTTGCTCTTTCAGAGTGATTTTTTTTACATGACATTTAACAGTTACTCATTTCCCAGTGTTTAATTAAAGACAAATTTTGGCCTTGAAGTTCTGCAAGAATATTCAGCTGCATCTACCTCCCTATATGTTCATCTGCCCACCAGTCAACATCAGCTGAGCCAACTCCAACAACCTGTAGCTCAGTCTTACTGTCCCGGAATTTCACATCAGTTCTATCTCTACGCTTTCTCTGACTTCCAAGAAGCAAAAGCAGTGCACATTACTCAAAGGATAAAGAGGGAAATAAAAAAAGTTTCATGTGAAAATATAATAAATATGCAATAGGCCAGTCATAAAAAAAAAAATAATTCCTGCATTAGGAAAACGCTTCAGCCAAAGAATACACATATATCCATTCCGTGAGGACCTGCTTCAACATTCCTACATATCCAGGACTGATAAAATCAACAGTCTTCTGTAATTTTGAAACTATTCTGCAAGCATAGTTGGCTACATAGCATTTGGCCCTGAAAGCTCTCTCATCTATGCCATGCTTCCTTGGAAAATACATCAACTGAGTTACAACGCTGGATAGGAGCAAGTGTTCTCATTTTCCTTATATTTGCATACAGATAGCAGTTTTTAAAAGAGAAAATTATAAGCTGCTAGTACACTGTCAAAGTTCAAACAATTTGTGTTTAGTACAAACATTTCTAATAGAGTTACATTGCTGGATTGAAAATAATTAAGTAGACAATGGACCATTTCTCATCCATTTAATAGAGCTGTACAAGTATTGGGAGGGGTATTTCACAGCCTGGGCATTTTTTTTAATTTTTATGGTTTTTCTATGCACATCCCTGTTTCCATGGATCCACTGCTCATGGAGAATGGATGCTCACAGAGAAACCACATCAAAAAAATTACTTGCAGAACAGAGTATCGTTCTCACCTCAAATTTAAAACAGAATTCATTTATTGTGCAAATACACAAAGCTGCTTTCCCAATGGAGTTTAAGGTATTTAACTGTTAATGATACCCTAAAAACCACAAAATACTACTTTGTTTACTGTTGTAATCAAGCAATCTGTAATTGTTCTAACAGATAACACTACAGTAGACTTTTCTGCCAAACCTCTGCAGTCTCTGTATTGTTTCCCATGTGTTCAAATTTCTTGACAAAGAAAATGTAGCAAGAAATTTGTTCTTAGAAGATTTGCTAGAACAGTTTCAAATAATCTGTTTTTTTCTCATGTTGTCAGAACAGTCTTCACTGATCCACAGAAAAAGTCATTTCTCGACTCAGACTAGAAAGTAGAAACCCATTTTTTCTTAAGAGATCATGATCTGCGCTATAATGATGTGTACAGATATAGCTCGACCTGCTACCATGCATAATCTAAAGCTTCCTTTGCAGATCATATTGACTCAATACAGCATCATTTGTTTATCCAATCAATGACAAAATTATTAGGCAAAATATTGGTAATGAAAAGTATTTTCAGAAATTACCTAAATTTTGCCACTCTGCATTTCACCAACAATTCAATTGAATTTGATGTGACGTTTGTAACTAAATTAACTCTATGTATGAAAGAAGCCTGTCAAAAAGTGAACAAATATTGTTTCAGAATACATTCAGAAAACTATTGTTTTGTTTTTGTTGAAATTACATGCCCATCAGCATAGACTAAAAAAAAAAAAGTCCTTCCAGAGTACTGATGACTTACAATACTTCTGTTTCCTTTGTCTCACACTGGTCCTGTTGTTCAATTTCTGAGCACGGTGTACCAAGACAAGGTCTGAGGGAGGGAGTTTTAACTCCAGCTGTGGGAATCTTTAATCATTGAATCCTCACAGAATTGACTGGGTTGGAAGAGACCTTTGAGACCATCAAGTCCAACCCTTGATCCAACCCCACTGTGATTCCCAGATCATGGCACTGAGTGCCACGTGCAGTCTCATCTTAAAAACCTCCAGGGATGGTAAATCCACCACCTCTCTGAGCAGGCCATTCCAATGCCTGAAATGATCATTGTGGTCCTCTTAAATTTAGTTGTCCTTCCTGAGCTCAAAAAGCCCCTGTTTATCTTGTCAATTCCACAATATGGCTTTGAAGTTCTGCCCAGTGTTTTTCTCATCAGCTCAGCCAAAGTACAAGCTCATCAAATGTGCTGATGGCTGGAGAACCCCCTCTGCAAACACATCTGCTGCTGCGCCTGGCACTGGCTGCCGCTTCCAAAGGGCTCTGGGAAGGCTGGTGCCCAGCAACTTCCAGGAGACATTTCACAGAATCATCGGATCACTGACATTGGAAAAGACCTTTAAGACCATCGAATCCAGCTGTTAGCCCAGCACTGCCAGGTCCACCACTGAAGGCAGCCCAAACTGCAGGGATCATGCAATCCTGAGGGTTATAGGCCAGGCAAAGAGTTAAGTCACGGCCCTGAATTTTAGGGAAACAAACTTCCAGGGCCCCTAGGAAGACTGCCCTCGGTGAGAAGAACTGAGCTGGCAGGTCTTTAATGACACTTTCCATAGAGTGCAAAAGCTCTCAATACCCAGGTGCAAGGAAGGCAAGAGACTGGCATGGATAAGTAGAGACCTGCTAGTCAAACTAAAGGGTGAGAAGCAAATGTATGAGCAGTGGAAGCAGGCACAGGGATCCTGGAAAGGGTGTGGAGATGCTGTTTGGTTACGTAGGGATGGGCTGAGGAAGGCCAAGGTGCAGCTGGAACTGAACTTGGCAAGGGACACAAAGAATACCATGAAGGGCCTCTACAGGTATGTCAGCCAGAAAAGGAAGGTCAATGAAAGAGTAGATCCCTTGATTAGCAAGACTGGAAAACCGGTAGCAACAGATGAGGAAAAGGCTGAGGTAGTCAACAACAGTTGTGCCTCAGTCTCCACTGGCAACCTCTGTTCCCAAACCTCTCAAGGGGATGGATTGCAAGACTGGTGGAGCAAAGTCCCTCCAACTGCAAAAGGTTTGTCCACAGGACATTATGAGATACATCCCAGAATCCTGAGGGAATTGGCTACTGCAGTAGCCAAACCACCCTCCAAGAGATTTGAAAAGTCATGGCAGTCAGGTGACGGCCCAGGTACTGGAAAAGCAGGAACCCATCTTTAAAACCAGCTGAAAAAAGGACCCTGGGAACTACGGACCTGTCAGCCTCACGTCTGCGCCTGGGAAGATCATGGAACAGACCAAGAAGCCATGCACACTGAGCACTTTGTTTTCAGGTAATGGATGAATTTTCATATAATACTCCACTATTTACCTTTGTAGAAAAGTATTTCCCCTGAACTTTTTCACGTAAACAGAAACATTCCTTCGGATTATATATTTGAAAAACATGTTCACTGTGACAAGAGTTTGATTTGACCCTGCAACTGATGTCAGAGAGAAGTTACATGTAGCTAATAACACAGCACAGCACACACATTAATTCAGGATTTGCTGTAGACACTTGGCTTTAAAATTAAAATTAGAAATGCATATTCATACAGCCTGGTCTTTGAAATATATATACTGACATAACCTTGTTTACAAGGAAGTGCAAGTGAGAAGATTTATGATGGATTTAGAAAACTAAGCAAATGCTTAGATTATTTCAAGTCAAAGGGATATGAAAAGCATATTTAAACACTGAACTGAATATCAAATGGAAATGATGGAAGTCACAATTCATTGCTGGACTACACGGGCACTCTTGTTTCAGACTTACAGCATAAATGCTGGTACACACACACTCCCTTCCCCTGCAGCCCCTTCCAAGGTGAAAACTCTGTTTCACTGTTTCTGTACAGCCCTTGGTTATATTTTGACTACTGTACTATTATTACAATAAATAACAGCAAAACAGAGAGGAAGCAATAAAAACAACCAAAAAATGGTCTCCTAATAGAACCATTTATTGACTTCATTAATAGCCTAAATGCTTAAAGGTTTTATATTACAAACTGAGCAGCACTGAGACATCTACACATATTCTAATTAACAGCAATCACACACACTAATAGTATAACCTACTGCTTAAGTAAATGAACATCCTTGCCCCCTGCTGCCGTGAAGTGGCTGATAGGCATGCGCTTTATTGACAAAGTAAGCTAATTTACAGAGTGATTGTCCAAGAGGGAGCTGCTGTTTATTTGTAGAGTTTTTCCCACAGAACTTGCACGGCAAACAACACGTTTAAATTGTTAATTAAAATATCAACAGCTAAATGTAAACACTCGGGTTTCTGCAAGCACCCTGAAACAAGTTGGGTTAGGAAGAAAGAAATACTCCCAGCAATTTCCTGTTTTAAAGAAATGCTGTAAATCCAGCTATGCTACTCCAGGGAAGGGAAGGGACCCTTCTCTCTTTGCCTCTCCCATAATCACTGTCAGTGGTTGCACATCACAAAGAGCCCATGGCTAACAGGCGCACACAGGGTTTAACATCACTTCACAGCCTGTTTGAAGACACTTTTCTGGAAAAAATAATGAGGCAGGCTGTTCCTGGCAGAAGGGAAGTCCAAATGAGACATGATGGGGTCAGCTTTGGTGGAGTTTTCAACATATAAACCAAAGGCCCTCTGGAGTCTGCATTTTCCCTGGCTGAGTAGTCAACCTTTTCTCCCGAGCTTAGTAGGAGTTCAAACAAGTAAGATCAAATAATATTTTAATGGTCAAGGCATCAAAACCTTCTACTTCATTCTGCAAAGTAAGTGAGGTTGTGTTTTGGAACTAGTGTTGTTTTAGAAAAGAAACTGGTCTTGGAAATGAAAAGGAAAACACAATTTAATATTAGGAGGTTAATTTATTAACCAAACACTGAGTAAGCACACCCTACTCTCAAGCATGTGCTTCTCTCAGATGCCTTTGCTGAAGCTCATCTGTAGTTTAAAAGCTACATACAGGAATACTGATTCTAATTTGTGTCCTTTCCTTTATTTTTGTTTCAAATTACAGACTGCTATCCACTTCTGCAGAGACAATGACTTGAGCCAGCAGGGAACACTGAGAACAGCACTGACCTCCTCGTCTTAAAGTTAACTTTCTCAACTTAATAATTTCCAAATTCACACTTCTGAAATTAAAAAAAAAAAAAAATATTGAAAGAAAATGTGTTTTTGTGTCAGCCTAAGTGTCTTATCAAAGGTAATTTTTGCTGACTGATCAAAAATAATTTGAAGAAATGCTTCAGGGCAACAAAAACACATTTACAAACAAATAAATCTTGTTACAAACTTCTACTTGGAACTAGCAATTACACTAACATAAATCAGGGAGACAATGCTCTCTTCTCACATGTTACATTAATGCCTACAAAGGAAGAAATAATTTGGTAGCTTTTATACAAATTCCTCAACAACACTTACTTTGTCACTTAGAGTAAGTGTTGCTTTCTCTCTGCACTTTAATCTGTAAGCATGAAAGACAAATCTCACTTCATGTCACTGCAACAAATTATGATCAGCTGAGGTGGTATTTCCAGAAAAGGGTCTTTAATATGGTTTCTGTGCCAATCCATCAGTCCAACCTTATTAGACTTCTAGAAAAGTGTAAAGCCTGTAAATCTGCAGCTCTAAATTGCAGATTACACAAGCCAAAGAGGGCACTGTGAGGAGCCTTAGATTAAATTTGCTTTTTTTCTGATAAGCAGTGTATATCTTCAGAGGAGAAAAATAAGTAAGCTACCCAAAAGTGGGGAGGCATAAAGTTATTAAACCCCATTTTACTGACGTTTGTGTAAAATACCAGAAGATGAAAATTAATGCTAAAAATTATTAAATAAGTACAAAGCATTAAAAATAAGCAAAAAGTGAAAAGGCAATCCTCTCAGATTGTGTATAACTAGCTATTACTGCTAAAGAAAGTGATTTGCAGTCACTGTAGATGCTGCTTTGATAATGCCAGTTTTGGGCTTGGGCTTGGGGGCAGCCAAAATGAATGTCTGGAATAATTAAGAAATAAATTTGGAATGAACTCTAAACCCAGCATTACTTTGCAGCGTAAATCCATGATGGATCTGTCAGACACTGATCTCCCATAATAAATAAGATAATTAGAATGTGTGCCACAGATTTCATGGGAGAAAAGATGAAGTGACTGAAAGTTTTCATCTTGAAATAGGTGACCTAAGGGAAATATGAAACAGGTCTACAAAATCATACACAATAAACAGAACATAAAGAAAGGTGATTCACCATTCCTCGTGAAATAGGGGCTAGAAGGAAAGGCAAAGAACTGCTCACACAGCAAGTTTAAAACGGTAAAAGATGCAATTCATATTTGAAAGTGTAAAGGGAACTGCCACAGAATGTCATGGGGGACAAAACAGAAGTGGGTTAAAAAAGTGCTTGCATGGCTTCATAATGCATTGATAGCTATCAAACATGAGGGTGTGAATTCAAATTCCAGCTCTGGAAGCTACAGATGACCAGGAACCAGTGAAGCATGACCCGGAAAGCACCATTCCCTCCTCACTCCTGCATGCCCAGGTGTGTGCTCCTGGCCATGGAGCAAACCGTCCCTTGGGGCTGAACCACCCCTGCCCTTCTCACCCCCCTGCACAATTACACCTCAACACTCCCATTTAGTTATTCTACAGTTGAACAGACTGGGCCCTGGGACATGAGGCATTTGCAAATGAGCTCTGAAAGACATCAGGGGGTCTTATAAACAAAGTTTTGCAAATTTTCATCTCATACTATGAACTTTTGGAGAATGGAAAGTATGGATTCAATAAGCAGCACTTGGCTGAAGCAGTCATGTTTACAGCTCTCTGAATGTTCTTCATTCAGATTCTATACCTCTTCAGAGCATGATCTAACTTCTGTGAAAACACATTAAAACCATAGCTGTCCCTGGATAGGTTTGAGATTTAAGGCAAGTTGTTGCTCTGACTATGAAGTACAGGTTCAATTCAACAGCTTCAATTTGCATCTAATAACTAGTTTCTACAGCAATAAAATGTTGTTTTTATATGTAACAAATCCCATGTTTATAAGTTACCAGAACAAGCTGCTGCTCCTCAGACACTTTTTTTCCCATAGTCTAGGAAATCTTTGGGTGACGTGTTGGATTTCCCACTTCTTCAGTACTTAACAGATCAAGTGAAGTCTATTTTGGAGGCGTTTGCCTGAGTAATGGTGAGTGACATCTGAATTACAAATAGGTCTGCATTGTAATTGAACCACTGTGCAGACAGAAGTGGAGTTCCAAGATTTGCACAGTTAAGGAAAAGGAAGTACTTTTTTTAATCACAAACTTTATTAATCACTTGTCACAGATGCAACCATTGCAGCTATAAATCATTCACATACAAGAGCACTCCTGTAGGTTTGCTAGGCCAAGTATAAATTATCATGTCAAAGATTAACCCATTTTCTTTCATTAATACTTTGTTTTATTTCCTTCCACTCCCCATTTTCTCTTGCAGAAAAGGCTTTAATTGTCTTTTTGGACAACTGGAGTCTGAATGATTAATCATAGTGACAGAGGGTTGACCATAGGGTCAACAAACAATGAATAAAAACATAAGCCACGGGTTCACTCCAGGTTATACTCATGTTTCATTTCAGAAGCGAGAGAACAGCAGGCTCTTTTCTTCAGAAATTACTGCCTAATAGTCAGAAGGCAACCTTAACACAAAGCCTGGGCAGTCACTTCCCCATAAAAACCCTGAGCCATTTGTTATTAGAGCTGCTGAGTGGGCCACCCAGCCTGGTGGAACACACTTCAGCGCATTCAGAGCACAGCTAAACGCTGACATCTCCAGGGTCTGACCACTGCAAACAGAGCCAGCAGAGGAGCTACAGAGGCTCGCCCTGAAGGGTGATATTGGATCAGAAAGACAGAGAGCTGGCTATGGAGCTCAACAATTGTAGTCAGAAGATCTAATAATCAAAAGTCCTCAGGGTTGCGCTGCTAAAAATGAAAGAACTGTGAAAGAAAACAGAATGCACAGAATTGGACATTAAAGGTCTTATAAAGACTTCTAAAAATTCTGAGAAAAAAACCCCCAGGATGTAAATTACTTTGCAAGTGGGAAATTAATAGTTTTTTATCACATTTAAGTGAATGGCATTTTTTAATTCATTAGTTTCCAACACAAATAATTTGCTGAGAGGCAGAATAGGGTCTAGTTCTGATTAAAAACAAACAAAAAAGGTAACAAAACTATTCCCTCAACGTAGTTTTCAAGGAAGTCTTTATTTTGATGGTCATTGGCAAGTTTTCTTTTCTTGGACCAACAGCCCAACAACAGTGATATTTATATACAATCCCATCAAAGGAGTGAAAATCCCAGCAAGTTTTCAAGAATTTGCAAGAGTAAAGGTTCAGCAAAGGCTGAACATTCAAAACTCTCCAAGAGATGAAATTCTGTAAAAAAACTCTCTAACAGCTTTCATTTAAAAATGTGGTGACATCTCACTATTCCTTTTTTCCATACTTGCAAAAACTAAATGTGAAGAGTCAACAAAGAGAAAAAGTTATTCAGGTGAAAGCAAAAAGAATGGGCAAACAGAAAGATAATATAGACTGTTTTGCTATGGCTTTCACATATAATCTATGCTGTGATGGACAAAATCGCAACCCTGTGACTTATGACAACTGTAATTTCTCCAAATGAGAAAGTCAACACGTTTAACTCATCTGCCTATCTGTTTTCAGAGCTTGCTGACAAAAAATGGTGAAATGTTTACTCACACAGCTGCCACTTCTCTAATTTAAGCTGCTCTTTGTAGTAAAGTTTTTAAAGTCCTAAAAATTTGTGAATGGAAACTTCAGCATACATTATTTTTATATACTTTTTTTTTCATAACATTTGAGTTAGCCCATGATGTGGATTAAAAAAAAAAAAAAAAAAAGGCAAGTAGATAAACATTCCATTTGGTCAAAATCTTTTAGAAATAAACACATAAATTTGGAAATCAGTTAACCTCCTTAATGCAACATTAGGGTAAGCAGAATTTTGGTACAAACGTTTTCACTCTGACTTCATTTCTCTAATACCACTATGCAGTGGAGACCAAAAGATACGGAAATCTGCCAGTCTTTGAATACTACCTTTCTCTTGGCCAGCATTTTCTAGCACTAAATCTCAAAGTACATGACAAATATCAGCATTCCTAACTCAGGATTTGGAAACTCAGGAGAGGTGAGTGCCCAAGGAACAGAACAAAGCAATCTAAATGTTCAGTGTGTTTTATCCAGTATGGTCCCTCTTCCCAGTACCAACCACAGACACCTTTGAACTGCAATTGATTCAGTCAACAGCATTCCCAGGAAAAGCTGCTATGGAAGGACTACAGTGACACAGTGCCCATCAAATAAAGCTACCAGCATTCTCCATGTACTTAAAGCAGTACATGGATTTCTTGGAATATATGAGCTCATAAATGCTCGTTGCTTTACTTGCCCACTGCAAACAGCAGCATTTCTTCTGGAATGCATAGGCATGCCAATATTTCCATATTTTAAAAAAAAGGAAAAAAAAAAAAAAAGCTGATGCTACTGACACAACTTTATCGATAGAAGCCAGCTGCAATAAAAAATATTAAATCAATTACAATAACAATTCAAAACACACAACTACTTTACTGCAAAGATTTGTGTGACTGAACTTAATTTCAATCATCATCTCATTCTTGAGTGTTTTTCTAATCACTTCATTTTGTTTTGTTTTTAGAACTCCTACAATTACCATGACACTTTTCAGGAAGGCAATTTTTGCCAGCCAGTTAAATGCAGAACTCAGGAAAGATCTCTGTATACAACCTGTCTGATCTAGCTCGTCACCTGAGAGGATAAAGAGGATTTACCTTGGTCTGTAGGCATTAACTCTGTGAGCTTTAAAACCCAACCTGTTCTCAGAGTGATTGCCTGCCCAGCTCCACTGCATTACCCTGAGTTCCTCTGCAATGCCGAGACTTCTGATCACCCCAAAAGCTCTGTAAATAGCACTTTTTCAGGGTAAAAGTCAGGGGTATTTAGGTGGTTTTTGTTTGTTTGTTTTTTGTTATCATGTCTAAAACTGAAATTATTTTCCCCACGTTTCTGCTCAGCAAAATGAACATGAAAATATTTTGCTTTGGTAAGAAATGGCTACTTTAATTCCAGACGAAATGTTTTCATTGTTGAAGTTTTCATCCTTTGGAAGGCTAATTGAAGAAGTAGGGGGGAAAAAAAAAAAGGTCTGGTAATGAAAAACCACAACTTTTAATCTAGAAAGTGTCCAAATTAAGCTTTTCACTTTTGCACAGAGTTCTGTGTTACATTTATCAGGCAAAAAAATGCAAAACACAATGTAAAACCCATCCTCTATAGTCACAGAAAACTTGAATAACTTTACCTTTTGGGCAGTAATACACACCTTGGAAAATTTAACTCTGTTTTAATTAATTTTTTTTATGTAACAAAGACTTTCTCAGGATCTTACTTTCACTACTTTTCTCAGAGAAACTTCTACTTTTAAATTCATTCCATGAAATGCAAGGCTTTGATCTCCAGCATGATTACTCTGTGTTAATATTTAGTGTATTTTATAACTTATTGAGCGATATAACGTGGTTTTAAGTTCGCTGTCAATGTGTCAATGTTTTCCATTCTCCTGTGTCACTGTCCAGCTTTTCTCTGGTTTAAAATAGAACTGCAGGGTGTTTAAGTGAGGTTTAATTCTGAGCATTGAAGTATAATGAATAATTATTAGCCATTTGCTTAAACTAATTGTTTTGCACACCAGTTCACTGCTGCATTTCATGTATTTTTAGACATAAACAGGGAGTTAGGACCCCAGGGAATATCCATTCTCCGTAGCTGTTAGGCAACTGTCTTTAAAAATATCCTTTCAAATTATTAATTAAGTGAAGTCGAAATTAAGAATTGAAGATTTCACAGAGCCGGGGAAGAAAAGGATTTCATACTTGAGAGTCTCGTGTCAAAGGTGTGATGATGTTTTCTCAAATGTGCACTCGGATTTGTGCACAGAAATTGCCTGAACGTTTTGGAGATGCTCACACACTCCTCTCACAAGATTTTTGCGAGGTGCTGGACACGCCAGCCTTACTCGAGCTGCCCATGGGAGAGGCAACACTGTGAGAATCTATTTTGGAAACCAAGGCATTGTCATAAAATCGGTTTGAAGGGAAATATGTTTGCTGTTTAGAAATGGTGATCAGCAGAAAACATTCCCCAGAGGTGCAATGAACGTTGGGAACACTCGGGGCACAGCAGGGAACTGCCCGGCTCAGGCCTCTGCTGCCCCTTGCACACTTCCCACAGCTCCTGGGCACCAATGTCTCCTGGAGACACATCACTCAATCCTTGTTTATCCGAAAAGAAATGCACAAGTGCTGGGATTTGTGATGGACCCAACGGGGCTCAGATTAAAAACTACTCCAGTGAAAGACTATTCTCTCTGCACATCCTTAGTGCTGTTTCAGCTGTAGATCAGCTTATGACATTACATCATATATTCACTATCCCTTGGGGGGAAAAAGTGGGAGAAATTGTTACAGTAATAAAATTCTGAATATTTCTGAACAAGCCCCATATAAATACACCAACTTTGGCAGGATGAAATACATCAGATGAAAAATACATGTTCAACCCTTAAAAAGCTTTCTTGTAACTATTTTACCAAATCATTCATTATAATGTTCCCATATTCCATTGATCACTATGTGATATTGAACTTATTGTAGCAACAGAGGGGATAGATAACTGCACATCAAACCACTTGTGAGTGCTGGGGCAGTCACGCAAGTTAAACAAAGGAAATTAAGCCAATTTTAGTTGTCTTATGTGGGGTTACAAGCTGAAGAGTATGAGCTATAACACAAGAGCTGCTCCCAGTGGTAGCTGATACCTGCACATCAAAAAGCCTGTCCAAATTAAAAACTACAAGACCTGGAGGTTCACCCAGAAACACTAGAATCATTTTCAAGCCTTTTCTGAAAATCAGCAGTGTTCCACTGGGAGCATCGGTCTTTGGAAGACCTTCTGTCCAATATTAAGCCACAGGTGTAAGGAAAATTGAAGAGGCTGCCTCAGGAGAGGCATAAACACTATATGACACAGGATGCGATTAGTAATTGGGATGACAGCATAAAATCCTAATTTATTCAGAAAAATGACATTTTATCTAGCGTGGCTCTGCAATTTGAAAATTTCCCAAAGACACAGCAATACAAATTTCTTGCTAAGAGAAGGTGTAAGCACCTGAGCTGGCTGTCTGCTGCCAACAAACCAC
Source organism: Grallaria varia (assembly GCA_013396735.1). Lineage (NCBI taxonomy): Eukaryota > Metazoa > Chordata > Aves > Passeriformes > Formicariidae > Grallaria > Grallaria varia. The sequence goes on along the minus strand of VWZG01013026.1, from coordinate 1,313,340 downwards.
TTCCAGTGTTCACACAGGGCTCTGCAAGCAGCAGAGTGTTTGAGAACAAGAGGGAAGGCCTCTGTAATGAAATGCCCATTCATTTTTCGTGTTACACTCTTCTGCCCATTCTTTCTTTCTTTCTCTCATACATCATGCTTTTAACAATCCAAGCTTTTTGCCACTGCTCCATTAGCTTGGTATTCTTTTCCAAACTGTTGTCAACTCGTTATTTTTCAGTGGCTGACAACCTGCCTATGAAGTGCTGTACCTGGAGGAATATTGTTTGCCCAATTCCTACAGAGGTTACATGGTAATAATTTTGCAATATGTTACTGACCTAATGTATGAATTACAATGAAAACAATACATATTTATTTTAACTGTTCTTCTGAATAAAGCCTGTCAGAAAATGACAACAACTTTTTACTGAAAATCCTGGTTCCATCAAAGTAAAGATACATTGTGAGATCATTTCAATTTCATCATGATAGGATTGAAAATACTAAAGAATCTTCCACTACCTTAAAAAATATTGAATTTTTTTTTTAATTCTGATTCAATCATTATTTAGTTTTTCTGTATTATATATACACTGTAAAGTAAAATTTGGAGATGACAGAACTCTGTTTCATAGAAATAAAGACCTAAAGTCTTAAAAATACATTGTCTTTTTCCCCAAGAATTTTTTTTTAAATTTCAACATTCTTAAATACTTTTCCTGTCCTACACTTATCCATCCCTAGTTGATACATAGATGAAAATGATGTTTTGATTCTTTGCATCAAAAAAGAGAGGTCCAGACACTGGGGAGTACCAGCAGCAGGACCCTCAGAGCACACAGGGAATGTCAACCTCCAGGGCCTGCTCCAAACCTTCCAAGAAAACGACTGGCTCTGCTCATGCAAACCTTTCTGTCACCCTGCAAACTGACCAGAACTCTTTTTTCCCTCCTTTTTTTGGCATCAATCATGCCAGAAAATTGCAGTTTCCCTTATCAGAAATGTGTTTTCTCTTCCCAGAATTCTCTAGTCCCATTTTTTTGTATTCTCTCTCTGAACAGCAAAAGGAAAACAGTTTAAAAACAGAGAACTCCATCAGCCGCAGAGAGCTGGCAGTGCAACTTCCCTGGGAGCAAGGCAGGGAAGAGGCAGCTCTTCCACTGCCTGAGCTTTCTCTTCCACTTCTGCTGTTTTAATACCACAATTTATCATCCCACTCTGGCAGGGTAACCCAGCTGGGAGATTTCAAATGACTTACAAGGAAAAGATCATCTTTATTTCCTGTAGTTTCTTTCTGAGTTAACTGATTGCGAGCCTTCTGCAAACAGAGCTGATGGGAGGGTTTGCCATTTAGAAACTTTCACAGCTAAACATAATCTCTCAGTTCTTTTGAGAGAGTAGGACCAGAGTGAGAGGCTGAGGGGATGGAGCTGGCTTAGCCAGGAGAAGAGAAGTATTTGGGAAGTCTGGATTGCAGTTTGCAAGCCCCACGGGGAGGTCACAGCCAAGCCTGAGCCGGGCTCTGTGTGAGAAACCAGTGAATGCAAGTCTGTCTCAGGGCATTCCCACAGGACACAACAAAAGGGCTCACTCTGCGGGTAATAAAGCACTAGAACAGCTTTAATGGCAAGGCTGTGGATTCACCATCCCTGAAGGGATTGTAAACTTCACAGAGGCCCAGGCACCTGGTCTGAATTCAGCACCGACATTGCTTTGAGCAGAACATTGGACTAGAGGCCCCCTGAGGACTCTCCAGCCTGAGGAGATCCATGGTTCTACAAGTTCTGGTATAAGAGGAAACAATTTAAGCTCTCCACACCTCCAAAAACAAAACATTAAATAAGAATTTTTGGTTTGCTTCTCTGCTTATCAAAAATGCAGTCACTCTGTCCTGATTAAGAAGCAGTTGACATTACACAGACTGTTTAAAAGTTTTACAGGTGTTTTGAAATGTCATGAATTCTGAAGGCGACGAGGCTTAGCACAGGATTCAGACGGAGCAGCTTGCCTGACTGCTATCAGAACCTACCCCTTAGTTTTGAGCATCTTGCATTCCATTCTTTCTTAAGAAAACCCATGTAATTGTATGAAAAAACTTCAGCAAGTGAAACTAATGGAATGACCTCTGCTGACTTCAACTTGAGTAGAAGCCCTAATTAAGGGAAGAGTACACAGAAACACACTATTCCCCTTTTCTCCCTCTTTGAGCTCTGCTTGTATAATAAGAAAAAATGTACCACTTTACTGTCATAAAATAAAATATGGTTCCAAAGATCTTACAAGCCAAACATAAAGAAGCCAACTGCAGGAAACTAACAGGCATCCTACATTATAACGTGAAAAGAGAGCAGGGCTTCTGCTTCAAATAAAAGGAATTCAAGCCATGAATGCAGGTGAGGTGTGCATGTCTGCAGGCATGAGGATGCTGTTCTCATCTCTAAATCAGAGTTAAAGAAATACAACTAGGCAGTGACTCTTAGTCACTATTTCTGCTACTTCATCACAAAAATGCTCTTTTAATAAGCATCTTCTGCTCCTCAGAGACACAGAATGTAACCATATGACCCTATTCCTAGGCTGAACTGAAACACACTGAAAGATGATTGGTACTACAAGATATTTTATATTTTTTTTTTACTAAAAACAAATCCTCTGTAAAAAAAAAATTATTCTACAGCAGTGGCATAAGGAACAAGAAAATATAGAAACGCATGAAGAACCTACCCAGTGTTTCTTTTTAAAACGTGGTGTGGTTCAAAACCCTGCGTGTTAGAGAACTGTGCTCGGAGGAAGCCTTCGAGAGGTGAGAACTGATTGGTAGGTGGGGCTGCAAGTTTAAGCACTTTAATACTGGGTTGTCATAGGTGAAAAAAAAAAAGGATTATGTCACAATTTTCTAAATTTAGACAGTTTCTGAAGCTGTCAGTTATAATCCTGTTTTTTTGATGCAGCATGATGGATTCTAGAGTTTATCTCAACTGATTTTACATAAATGCTTTTGAAATAGAAGTTATCAGTGCATGAAGGACAGTGAATCCCACTGACTTCTAGTTACCTGGAAGTGCAAGGCTGGTTAAGAATAAATTTGGAAGTTTCACAGAATTACAGGAGGCAAGGAAGGAAGATTCAGATGAGGTGCAGCTGTGTTCTCAAAGACATCCCCAGAGTCACCAAGAGAATGGAGTTCACCTCTTGTAAATGCACTGCCCAACACTCCTGTAGGAGAGCACAGTCACTCTGATGCTACAGTCAATGCAAGCAAAGGATTCAGACAGCTGTGCTAACAAGCACATTAAAATATAATTTCCCAGACTTCTCACTGAAATGTGCAAGTTCCAAGGAGTAAAAATTATGTAATTTGTAATGCAGAGCAGTAATTACAACTCCAGTGGTTTCCCACTCTAATATATACAAGGTGCTAAGCAGTGCTAATGTGGACTTGCTCATTCAATTTGTTCCTTCACCCCAATCCACTGCAAACAAGCCTGAGATCAATACTAACAAAACTGTCTTTGTGGTATCAGGTTCAGTTCTGCTGACATACCATTATATCTTAATTTTCCTGGACATAAAATCCAACATAGTTAGACATACTCTGGAGAAATTGCTTCATTCATTCCCTTACTGTCATTAGTATTGAGATCGTGGGGGTAAAACAGAACAGTAACCTGCACAGCAGTGCAGCAAACAATTTACCATGGCTGCCTTCAAGCAATGTCATTTATTACTGTTTGAGACAGTTCAAGCCAGTTTGTACCAGATAAAACATTTCAGTCAACCTAAAAATTATACTCTTTTAGGGCTTTCAGTAAAAGAGAAAAAAAAAATTTCAATTCAATAGTTACTAAGTGTATTTCTTCCATATTACTACAGAGCTGTGTATTCTTTAATTAGGAAGCATTTATTATAAACCACTAATCAATAATGGTATTTTCCATTAATAACTAAAAAAATATAATAAAAAATTGGTAATAAAACCCCCACCAGTTGATATAACCCTTTTATTTTTTTGATGCTTACCATTTTAAATAACACGAGTCACATTTTCTAAAATGCTTTCTATTACATCAGGACAGAGTATTTGAAATAATCCATTTGAAAAGTAGCAGCAAAAAGATTCTGATTTATACCAGAGTGGATACCCTTTTTCTAGGAAAAAAAATGACAATTCTTCTAGTGAATCTAATAAAAGATTATTATGAATGATTGGTAGACCAAAAAAATCTAGTTTTTAATGTTACAGTCAAAAAGGCATGATTAACCTGATGGTAAAAGATTTTAGTTCCTAATATTTCTATTATTTCTGAACCTTGGAAAAAGTGCTCTTTCTGTGGGGACAGCTGAAAAGCTTGAAGGCAAAACCTTCTTTCTGCACAGGCCAAAGCAAAGTTTAGCCATCTTCACAGGAGAATTCTAAAAAAATATTCAGACAGAACCCACTTGACCAAAACAGTTTCCCCATCTTTTTTTTTTTTCCTGCATATACACACACACACATATATATATCAGCTTTTCCCCATTCCCTGTTCCTCCAAACACACGTACCTCTCCTGATCAACTCCTCCATGGTTTGTGCATGAACAATCTGTAATATATATGGCCTGGCTGAGTCAATCTTTTCATTTTATGGAAACTAGAAGTTTCCAGCGTAGATAAAGGCTCAGAGAGAGAGAGAGAGTGAGGGGAGTTAGAGATGTAAATAGCTTGCCTTTCTCAATCACCTTTTGTAAATCCTCTAGTATTTCACAAAGCTCCCCCAGGCCAACAGAGCACAGCTTATGTTCTTGTTTCATTTTACCTGCTAAATACAAACAAAACTATTGAACTTTCTCTGTACAAGGAAAGCTAAATGTGTAAATACTTGGAGGGACATGGAAACAAAACTCTAATGGCTCCCAGTAAAACAGTGTATCAGTTACAACAGTAACAGCTTTACTGCTCAGACCAGACTTTAAAGGGAAAATCCCATGGGATTGAGGTAGGACTTGACCATATTCTCTACCTTGTGACCACATGAAGGCAACAAAAGTCTGAATGCTAAGCACAGCTCTGCAGACTCAACAGGCAAGATGCTCAAAACAGTCTCTTTCATTAAATAAAATCACAGTATTTTGTTACTGGAAAGAATTCTGGAAGTGATCAAGCAACTCTTCCAGCCCTGCATTAATGCCACTCTCAACCTTGCCCTTAATATTTTGAAAGGGCTATTACACTAAATTTACCTAAACATACTGGTGTGAGGTGGTGTGAGCTAAGTCATCCATACTGTCTTACCTCTCAAATTACACTGGCAGTTTTCAGAGTGAGTATGTACTTGGAAGAACGCAATCTATCAATCACTGATATCTAAAAGCATCAATTAACATAAGAAGAATAACATTGCAATATTAGGTGGTACTTTTATTCTTGAGAACAGAGAAATGGTCCTAGCAATTTTTTTTTTTAGTTTTTTTTACTCTATCTAAATAAAAGGAATGAAGTAAATGAATGATTTGCATGACAGTANAAAAAAAAAAAAAAATCAATGACTCTCACAGGATTAAGTAGAGCTTCCAGTTGACCAAGGTTGCTTACCTTTGAAAATAAACTATTTTCTAAAAGAGTCAATCTCAAAGACTTTGAACAAGCAAGTTGCTTTCAGCTTAATGAAGGCAAGGTTTACATTTTATTGGATTTGTGTTTACTGTTTAATGTGGTAACAATGAAGCACAGCTAAACATTTGAATGAAATTAAATAGAAAGCATCTTTGATTTGCACAAAGTGAACCCAAGTGCAATTTTCCTTTGAGCTACAGGTAGAATGTGGAGTGGGTGCCCTCAGAAAGTCTCTTTAAAAAGTTTCATATTAGGTTGGGTTTTGTTAACGGTGAGATTCTGCTTTTGAATTATTCTCTTTTGAATGTGTGACATGAAAATCACTGAGAGCGACAGCATTTCTCCACTGCCAGAATTCTTCCAAATGTTTGGAACACCAGGAGCACTTCTGCTGAAAACAGCAAATGCCAAGTGTCAGTGGTACTGCAAAGCACATCATATCCTGTTCCCAGGATTTTCTTAAATATATGCAGAGGTATTTGCCTGTATTTGCTAATATGCACCACGTAAATAAGAATCTGGGCCAAAAATAATCTAAACCATTCATTTTGTAGGTGATAACATTTTTCATTTTTATAAAACAGGGGTTTTTTTCATCTATTTGTAAACTTTAGAAGTCATTCCTTACAGGACCTTTCTTCTTTACTTAAGGATTCTGCAGCTGACAATACAAACACAGAATATCCCCCCTACTTTTCTCATCAGCCATTGCTGTGTATCCAATGCTACAAACAGCATTTTACAGTAGCACTGTAAAAATGGACATTCTTCCCCATTTTAAACCACGTGATAAACATTCACTTGGAAAATTCAGCCAAATCAGCTTTCACACAATCACACAGTAGCTCCAATGTCAGTGAAGCACCCTTCTCATACAAAAAATTTATTTTGAGTTTATATAACACATCTTATACTTGAGATATTAAAGTTTATCTTGAAAACTAAGCTGAAGAAACCAGCAGACAAGATACTTGAGTAAACACAGCCTACATTATACGAAGACATTACACATGAACTCACATTCACACACAGACTGGCAACTTCCTTTCTAAAATAGGGAGGCTCCAGGGTATTTGATTTTGTTGGGATGCTGTAGGATGATATCAGCAGGACACTGATAAGGAGTCTTTAACTAAAAGCTGAATAAGGAAATAGCCCAATAACCATTTTATATTTATTTACCAGCATGGGTACTTTTACTAGCCAGACATTGCCTTCAGACAAATCCTTAGAGGGTTTCTAAACCTTCTTCAATTCATGAGTCTTTATCATCCTAACAGAACCATATTTGATTCATCTCTGATGTTAACCAGGCCAAATCTGATTCATTCACAAACAGCTGGTGCTTCCATGCTTTTCCATTTTCTTTCTATGATCATATGTCCTGGTGGGAATAATTTCTTAGCCAGATTTCTGAAGTGAGTAAAATTTTGCTCTCTCTCATGCATATTCAGAATTTGTATTTCTGTGTGAAAACAGTACTTGGATTCATGCACATGAAATTTCTAAAACTCAGACTTTGAACTAGGCTATTTTCTGGAATTCTTGATAACAGTTTGTAGATGCTGGCAAAGCTTCACTGCTGTCCAGCACGTCTCCAGGCTCACACCATAAGAATCAGAACAACTTACTCTGTCCAGTTGTCACAAGGATACAAGGATGGAGCAAGGAATCAGAAAACTGGGATAGAGTCTTTAATCTCTGGGGGAGCAAAACTGTCATCTTCCTATGTATGTGCACAACAGATTGACAGAGAATGAGGGAAAAATCTCTATTATAAAATAATGTAAATAATAAAACTTGTCTCTAATTTTGCTTCCAGTTTTCCCCCAGTTCTCTCTCTGCCATCTGACTGGGCTTTGCATCTCACTAGAGCCAATGTGCGCTTACTTGTGTAGTCCCCCTTCTGCCCTGTTGGCTGGGTAGTGCTTCTTCCTCGCACTTATTTCCTCGCTCAATAGGTTGTTTTCTTAGTAGCAATAATTATAACACACCACAAATTGAATGTGATGTTTATTTTATTCAGACAAGAAGTTGGATGCTGTTGCTCTGACCAGATGTAACATCGCTAGCCCTTCCTTCTCTTGCCCAGCCACCACTTCTGGCCTTGAATCATGGCAGCCTGGCCTTTTTTCTGATGTGCTCCAAAAGCGTTCTAGCTGAAAACAGCACCATTGCAATGAAAATTTAATACTCGCCTACACTTGAAAGCGTACAAGCCAAATGCCTTCGGAGGCTGCCCAGGCCTGCTGGCCTCACATCACAGCAACGTGTGTCCCTCCGGGTATTCCTACAGAGGCAACCGCGAGGCCACGTTAACGCCACGGGGGCTCTGTGGCTGCAGCTGCATCAGTGATTCCCCCCTGGTGCAAGCCTGCCTTGGGCCTCCGGTGGTGCAGAGAGAGGGGGTACAAGGGCGTGTTGGGAGCTGTGGCCCTGCACGGTGATCCCAAGCCCTCAGACACCACCCACAGACTCCTCTCGTGCCATGGACCAGCCCAGCACTGGGATGGGAAACTCACAGTGTAGAGGCAGCAGAGGGAGATCAAGAACATAAGAAGACATCCCATGAAAGCTCTTTCCCTATTTCTTCCTTTGGCCTGATATAAATTGCTCAGCAAGCTCCAGGGCTGGCCAGAACTAATTCCCTGAAATTAGCCAATGTATTGCTGGAAAGAACCCAAGTTATTTCTTCTTTTCGCTGCTAAACACTGGAAGCAACAACTAGAACTCTCAGAAGTCCTCCTTTCCTATAGAGAATTTAAGAGCAAAATCCTAAAGTTTCGTGGAAGATAATTATTTGGAATCAGATGCTCAGAGGTGCAGTGTGTTTCAGCTGCCTTACAGCACTGCTTCACTCCACATCTCAGCCACTGTATAACACTTACACAGCCCTTTGCTTTGCTCTTCTCTGCTTTGGTCAGTCATGAAAAATGGGCAGCTTTGGAGAGGTTTATCTACTAGATGAAAAAAAAAAATTGAAAGATTAAAACTGTTCAGAATTCTTCGCTTTGCATCAAAGCTGGGGAGCATCAGCTACAATGAAAACTGTTTTAAAGACTGAAATAATTGTTTAGTTATAAGATTTCTGTTACAGTGTATCAGAATAGTCTCAAGTTACAAGACCAGTCTGAGTTTGTAGCTTGGTTTTACAACATGGTAAATAACACACACATTTGGCTGTTCATTGGGAAATATGTCTCCTGAGAACAAGGACAAACCCAGTGTTTCACCTCAGTGCTTTTTACTGAATCCTCCTTCTTGTCTGGAAAAGGACTACAGTAGGATGCTTGGGGCAGCCTGAAGAAAGGAAAAACTCAGAATTGTAACTAGAAGAAATTCACTGTGTTTCCTGTAACTTTAATCTAATGAACTGTATGTTAAAGAACAACTGCCCAGCTGAAGAACCTGTATGTACTGAAAATTCAGTTTAAGATGATTCTCTAACTTTGCTCCCTTCTTGTTTTCCCTCTCCCAGCACTAATAATATGAAGACAGAAGAAAAGGCCCCTGCCCTGTGTGCTGCCTGACTTTACCTGTGATGAAAGAACACACAGAAGTGTACTATGCCAGGGAAATTCATTGTGTTACCCACTAGCAAGACCTACAGCCTGCACAGAGTGTAATTTTTTTTTGTTTGTTTCCTAGTGCTAAATGTATTTGTGACAAGTGAAACTCCTCAGAAACTGGCCATAGAGATAATCCACAACTCTCTGTAAAGTAACTTGGCAGGGCCATCAAGTATTTTAAAATAGAAAACTCAATACAAAACTAGAACTAAGGCAGCTCTCATCAAATCACATTGCTAAAGGAGACACAGTGGTAGGCTGATATGCCTCAGATTAAGGTTTTTATTCCATTGAATTTATTCTCTCTCAGGTTTACACAACCAAGGAAAATAAAACAACACTTCAGTCACTTCAGATCAATTCATTAATGACAAGGGTGGCAAACAAACTTGTCTTCATCGTCTACTGATTTATTTCTTTTTGTTAACACTACTGTTGGGGTAAAACAAGACAACAAAAAAACCTCTCCATGTGATCAAATGTTTTTGTGAGCTAAATAAGGCATAAATTAAGATGAACTAAAGACAGGAATTGATTACCTTTAACAGCTTCAGCCAGTCAATGCAAGACAGTGTCTTCAGCTGTGATATGCTGCTTTTACAGTTGTAGGTACCACCTAGAATACCCATGTGTTCACTAAAACATGCAGGAAAAGTTAATCCAGCAAGCCATTGTATTAAGTCTGTCTATCTGGATGTCTGAAAATTCATAATACACAGTTTGAAGGTACCAATGCCAATTACTGTCCTCCAGGAAAAAATAAAAAATGTGGATTTAGTGCTGGCAAAGATGCCAAATTGACAACCAATCACTCTGCTGGCAGTCAGAGCACAAACAGGTGGATGTAGCTGGAACACTCCTGCCAGTGACAGCTCAAAGTGAACCTGGCACTACACCAGTTAGAAGGGCTGGCAAATCATAGAAGTAAAAACCATCAGTTGAAGTCTCTTGACTCTGACCAAATAATGCAATGGTATAAGAAAGGTTAACAAAGTAAAATATGTTGCAGTCCTTCAGAATGATGCCAGCACTAAAATAATCACTTACCCTTCCTAAGGCAAAGTCAGGAAGGTGGCAATCAACTCTCTCCAGCATCCACAGAATCCTTGTGTTAACTAAGATCCTTGGTCTGAAAATACCCTCTCTCTTTATTGCCTCAGGAAAAGGGCAACACAAATGAATCCACAGAGATTTTATCAAACCAAGACTGAGGATTTTTTTGGGCATCTTCCTGGTTTGTAAGTTTTGAATACCAGCTGTCTGTGCTTCATACTGTACAGAACTGACCCAAGATGAAACTCTTCCCTTAATTCTAAGCTAGACATGATGTTCTCAGAATATACTACTCACCAAGAAATCACATGCTGCACAAAGAAATCCAAATCTGCACATGGAAAGGAGTTCATTACATGAAATAGAATAATTACTAACTGGATAGTTATTTAAATGCCTTAGGGAGGAAGAAGAGTCAAGGTAGGTTTATAATGATTTGGAAAAAGGTTGCAGGTAAATTTTTCCCTTTCTGTTTACCTTCAAGGCATGCTGCAAGGTACATCTGTTTGGTGTGGCTGCAGCACAGGTTGCTTTGAGATAGTGAATTACTTGAGGTTGTTTATGTTCAGATAGATGCTTAAGTTAATATATGTCTGGTCACTCTGGCTCCTGGACAAGTACAGAACTGTCAAGTTTTATGTAGTTAAACTTTTGATATTTTATGTTAGTTAACAAAGTATAACTAGCACATAATTTGCAAAGTGACATTTACAAGAGACTTGAAAATTTATTTTTGTAACAAACTTCCCTCTCTGGTCTTTTAAAAGCTGATGTGGGATTTAAACTCCACAGTCAGGCTGTTACAGCAGTAGCATGGTCTCAGCAGATGTGAATTCCTAAGCAGGACAGAGATTGGTGAACTTTAGGGAAACATGGAGACAACAAAGCCACATTTTACTCATTCTGCTTCTCCCTCTATCCCTCGTTAACATATTTCCAGCATGAGTCACAGCCTTCAGGAAATCCTCTTTCACAGGAAACTTCCAGATCAGCCCTTCCCAACCTGCCTGCCAGCCCGGGTCTCTCTCCTTCTGTGCAGTCTCCAAAACTGACAGCAGAGGGAAGGGCCATTCAGCGCAGAGCCCAGAGGCAAAGCTGGAGTTCTGTGACAGGCAAACTGAAGAACTGGGAACTGCTGAGACATGGAATTCTGCAAGGTCGCTATTACTAGACAGAGAGGTATGGAGACAACACAAGTAAATACAAGAATGATCTAAACAGATGCACAAATACTCCAAAATTGTAGACAACATGGGCAAGGTCAGATGCTTGTTACATACTCAAGGTTCTGACTGAAGGAGCAGCCTGCTCTTGTACAGGAATCCCAGTGAATGGAATAGTTAAAAAACTATAAAAATATATGGAGGGTAGAAAAGTACATTTGTACCTATTGAGTATGGATGACCATTAACAAAGGTCGTTGCTATATTTCCCCACCTGCTCATGAAATATTGACTAAGTATTGCAGAAAGTGTTTCCTGTGCAATCCCTACACTCCAGACACTACTAGTTTAGATCTCTTACCCAGCTTTCCATACCTAAGAGTAGCACAGCTGCTTTCTCTTTTCTAACATAAAATTTGGTAAGAGATGAACTCTCATCTCCTCCTCTGTGTGTGTGTGTCCATATACAGAATTTTGTTTATATGTAAATGCCTGAAAAATTGGGAACTACAACCAGTGACATGTAAAACCCTGATGAAAAAGTAGCTGCTTCTGAAAAGTGGGTTTTGATGAATTTTGTATGATCCCTTTAAAGATTCTGTAATACATATTTCAAAAGATGTTTCAATACTGTAAGTTTTAGATCAGCTCATAACCGATAATTTAGATTTTTCCAGGACTGTTCTCCTGTGGTATCTAACTTCCAAACTGAGATATAAATGTATAGTAGTTCTGAAATCACAGGCTGCATACCAGATTACAGCATATAAAACATCACAAAATCCTTTGTTAATGCTAAATTAAAACTTCAGCTAAGGAAAACTTACTAAAAGTATCTGGGAATATCAGAAATAGAGACTTTTTGTGCTTAGCAGTTTCCTTGTATGACTTGTTTCTACTGCCTCTGTATAAAGAATGAACAAACTTTACCAATGATTTTACCTCCTAAGGCATGCACAAATTGCAAAGAAATACATTATTTCTAAATAAGATTGTTTCTTATTAAAATAATCCCAAGCAATAAACAGCCACAAAATTTAGCTGTTGCGTGAATGTGTAAACTTTACCATGCTATAGCTTTTCTATTATTTACTATAGTTATATGGGCTCTAGGCATTTCACTGATATGAAACTTTGTGAGCTCCCTATTGCAGCTTTCCTAGCCCCCAGTACTGTGTGTTCCCTGTTGCTCCATCAGCTGGAGTCAACTCACTCCTACATGCAAGGGGCCATTTCCTGCCCCTCCTGCTAAACCCAACACAAGGGAGCAGTGGCTGGAAGAGGGTTGGGAGAACGAGCTTCCCCTGAGACACTGATCCCTTTAGGAAAGCACTTGGAGGACTTCAGATGGAGAGCGTGGCTGTGCCTCTGCCTATCCCACACCAGGATGCAGTCATAGTGCAACTGCTCGGCACACAAAGAAGTTAAGGCTCTAATTTCCAAAAGTCTTTAGTTCTCATTCAGGCACCAAAACAAATGGTTTAAGGGGGAGCTGAACTCCCTGGCTACCAGCAACCAAAAAACCTTACTGGGCATGTTAAAATCTGTTGTGTCACTTGAGTAACTGAAAATAAAAGGGGAGTCAATGGTATCACTGCTTTATATCCAACTCTTAGTTTCCCATCTTTCAATATGACAACAAATCAGCTTCAAATTCTGGCTAATGCAAAAAATGTAAATTAGTTTGACATTTTCTCAAGCCAAGGTAATCACACCACACTTTGCTTCACTGTGTCTAAAGCCTTTACTCTCCAAAAGGCTGAAACATGAGCAGCCAAAATGAGGCACAGCTGAGGACAGAAGCGCAGTCAGGGCGGGCTGGGCAGTCCCTCCCAGTGTCCGTCCCAGTGTCCGTCTGCCCCAGGGAGCAGCTCTGGGCAGCAGCGCCCTCAGCCATGCCACGGGTACCCCTTTGCCCAGCCTGCGCACACAGCAGATGTAGCAGCTCCATTCGCTGGGGTCGCAGGGGGAGTGCAGTGCACACCGGAAATTTCAGGTCCAAGAGGGTAAGTCTGCTCTAGATAAGGATCAAACTACAGTGTCTCGGCTTCCTAAGAATCACATTAGTCGCTATAATTATATATTTTAAGACCAAAAGTGATAAGTCTATTTACTCTGTCCTTTAACAAACTGATGCTTGGAGTATTTGCCAACTATTTTAATTCTTGATTTAATACACGCAAAATCTCGGTTGCAAGTAAATCACAGATGAATGCAGAAATGTGTTTGTAAACCTAAGTTCCCCTGCCATGATAATTGCTTAATATCTGGCATTAATGATGTTTTTTCTAAAGCCAGATAACTGACATTTAAACACATTTAAACATTAATGTGCAGGCATTCATGCAGAGAAAGGGGATTATTTAACCAGGAAGGAATATAGTTTTAGAGACAATCAAATAAAACATTTGCTGTCCCTCTGCAAAGGACAACCTGACTTAATCAAGGTTACCAATGTAATACATTTCTATACTAGATTTTATAGCTATAGTACATGTATATTCAAAAAGCAAATAATTTCAAATTTAACATTGCATATTTAATCTGCCCATGGCAGAGCAACTATCAAACTTGTGTAGAAAACCTAACACAGTTAATTCTAAACTATATTTGTTTAGTTTGCCATCTCAGGTTATAGCACATGAGCTGGAAAATACTTGCTCTTTCAAGCTACAACTGTGTAAAACTCCTAAAGGCAAAGCGCTGCACCTTCTTATATTGGGACATAATGAATTTTCTTAATCCCTAATCCTGTTATGCCAGTATTAAAAAAGCTTTCTCAGACTTTCCTGGTAACTAATATCCAACCTTTTTTGTCCAAAAGACAAGCTATTTTCTGACACAGAGCTTGGCCCAGGCTATCTGCTGTTTGGCAATGCATTGCTTGGAGGCAACATCAGTAAAGACTGAAGGGATGCTTACTGGGCATTCCCAAGGGCTCAGGAAAAACACTGTGCTGAGCTGGGGCTCCCTGACCAAGGGAAACCATGGCCTATGTGATTAGTCTCACAAAAAAGAAACGCAAAAGAAGAATTTACTTTAATCTCATGCTCCACAGGCCCATTTATTACAGCAGACAGCATGGCTCACATCACAGGTGCTGCATGTAACAAACGGGAGAGATAAGAAAGAAAAAAGATCAATACTAGATTTTACTGGGAAAAAAACCCAATCCAAAATCTCCAAAGCAAAGTAGGTAAGCCACTGTAATTTTTTTCGGACCTTCGCCTCCTATTTCAAGTAATTGGAAACATTTGTGTAAACACACATAATGAAGTCATAAAAGTTTAAACCTTTTGACTTAATCCTAGGGCAAAACTGCTTAAGGGACTATCACTGATCTCTGTGACAGCAACAGAAAAAGCCCTAAAATGGAAGCAACATAGTGATCAAGCATAGATGGAATCAACAGGCATTTTTATCTTTATTAATTTCAGACATGGACTTGGCTTTTAGCACACAATATTTCAAAGAAAAGTCACTAATGCTTCTGAAATAGTCTGGATACTACTTGCTGCAGAGCTAAAAGAAATACCTCATCAGGCCAAGGGACCTGCTTGTCTCCAAGGTTTGGCACCAGCACTGTCTCTGAGCCAGGGCACAAAGCCCCAGTGACTTCTCTCTCTGAATAACAATGAAGAACTGGGCATCAGAGCCACTGCAGATTGTTTGGAGCTAATTCCACGGGAAGATAAGCTACTCTTAAGACCCAAAGCATTTTTGTTGTGAATATGAACGCAATATGAACACTTAATATCTGAATCTCTTATTTCCTGTGAAACCATAATACCCAATTGTTACAGCTCTCTGAGTGACTCATTTAAATTTCTTAATTATCGCAAGCAACTTTGTCAATAGTATAACATTTTCAAGAGATTAACTTTTTTTTTTTATTAATAATAAAAGCTTTTGTGCCAGCCAGCAACTCCTTAAAGGGTTTCATCTCTTTTGCATTACTAAATTGCCAGAGCAATTCATTACTCACAGATAAAAATAAAATGTTTAAATAATGTGATGATTGTGACACTGAGTCAAATTCTACGTTTGCTTTCAAAACTACAATGGAAAGATCTGTGCATTTTGTGAAGGTATCTACAAGATTTTTTTCTACTCACTGCATGTACAAACTGCTCAGTGAAAAGCAATAAATTTTTATTTGAACTGTAGTAGTTTTTTTTGCACACTAATACACAGATAACCTACAAAACATCATGCTCCTCTAAAGTATTTTAGCAGCAAACAAAAATGGGAAATCTAATGTCTTTAATATAGCCTCTTCTATCATATTTTCTAAATGTAGTTCTTCAGATATTCAGGAAAGAAAAAGGCTTCATGGTTGGTAGTAGAGGCAACTTTACCTTAATTTTAAAAAATAGAAATTTTACATGGAATTGTGTTTTCAGAAAATAGAATAGCAAGTGCTTGTTTCATGTGTTTCATTCTGCACCAGTTCTCTGAGGAAGTCAGGGTTTCTCAAGACTGATAAGAGAGAAGAAAGCAGGAAACACACTAGACATTCAGCCCAGCAGAATGAGCTGAAGAGCATTTCAGGACCTGCACTTTGCAGAGAGCCAGGGGGTTTTGGGACTTCTGAAGGCACTGTGTCCATATCCCCATTCGAGCCTTTCCTTGCCAAGTCATTATGATCTGTTTTGGACTGGTTGAAATGTCCCTGCTTCTGGGCGGGATACCTAAACCAACTTCATCTTTTCTAGCCAAGAGCAGAGCTTTGCTCGGTACACACATGTTCTGCAAACACATTTATGTACTCACTAGCACACAGGATTACACCTGGAAAAATTTCTCATCTTACCTTTGAAGAGAAAATCAGCAGGTTATGCCTGTTCTTAAAAAAAAAAGGTTTCTGGTGGATGAGACTGATTTTGCATTTCTCTGTCACACATATACAAGAAAAGAAAAAAAAGCAAATGCCAAAAAACAAACAAAAAACCCCCTTCAGTTTTAGGAAGTTTAAAATAGTGAAGATAGACTTGACAGACTGTCATCAATGTGCTCCAGACAGGAGGGAAGCATGCCATAACTGTGTCATTATGCTGTTGAAAGCATATCCAAAAAAGTACATTCATGTTACAGCAGAAGAAAGAGACCTCTCAGGAAAAACTCTTCTATTTTGCCCACCCTCCCCAGCAGGCTCCAAATCTAAGCTCCCTTGTTATAAGATACAATATCTTCATATACCTAAAAGGGTATTTAATTACATGTGTATGGAATACTTGGATATATGCATAGCTAATATACATATACAAGAGGTATTTTCATATACACACACACACATATGTATAACTAACTGAATAGCAGTGAGATCAAATACTTGATTTAAAAGGCCATTTTTAAAGCAGAGAAATTCTAGGTTCCTATCAATATAAGCCTTACAAAGAACTAGTTCATAGGATGTGAAAAAAACCCAGACCATTGTGTAAGAACATAAATAGCATGATCATTCTTGCTTTCAATACATTCAGAAATCCGTAAGTCTACATCAGAAAAATCTCAGGCAAACAAGCCAACAGCCCTGTATCACAACTTCAGAAAAATCTATTCTAAAAAGTTCACATTTGAACTCCTTACAGCAGTTTAACAGGTGTCATTAAATTTATCTTACTGCTCATCATTTCAAGCCACTCTTCATTACCTTGCTGTTTCCAAATACCTCCCTCTTATGGTAATTCTCCGGCTAATTACACCTGATTAACATATGGACTGGTGGGGTGTAATCCAGTGTTGCCCCAATTAAAATGTATTCTAAATTGTAATAATATAAAGCTACAGTTTCCAAACTAAGCCTTTCCACAATCTCATCTGTGCAGCAGAGACTAGAGAAACTCAGACCAAATGCCCACCAGCAGCAAGTTTGTGGGAAATGAAACAATAGGTTCCTTCTTTCCTGCAAAACTAAGAGGTCCAAGCAGTCACAGAAATAACATTTCAAGCTGCTACTTGAAGCGACGCCACCGTGACAGTTGGTGAGAAATGCTGATTATTATTAAATACGTCTATGTGTCTGTGCATTCACATGGCTGCAAGAGCGCCCAACAAAATACAGCAGCACCGCACAGGAGTTTGCAGGATTTCTGCTCTGTATTCCCCTCCTCCTTTTTCCAGAAAGGCCACCACAATTAGGAGAATGAGACTTGAAACTGTTAGGAAGTTTTCTCCATCCCTGACTGAGAAGGACCTCTGGGGGAAAAAACCAAACCCACTTATCTTCCTCATTGCCAAAATCCTAAAATCTACTAGTGACACATATAACACAGGAGGCCCACTATGCTTTCAAAGCCTGTTTATTACCATAATTAAGTCTTGAAAATTGCCACCTTATTTGTGGCTTGACTCACTAGCCTGGCAACCAGACTATGAGGTTTCAGTTCAGGCCACGTAGTTCTGCAAGAATGGTCATGCCTAACGATCAAACTCCTATTAATTGCCACAGGACAATGCAAACAGGCCAAAAATACATTTCCCTATTAAAGTGATTTCCAAATATTTCTATTCCTAAGGACCCTCATTTAAAAGCAAACCTGTTCAGTTTACCATGCTATGAATCCCTTCTCAGCTGGCTGGTATGTTATGAAAAACCTGTGAATGTGTGCACAATTATTTTATGTGATGATATTCACTAGGCTCTGGCACTCCTATTTCTGTGGGACTTATATCTGATAGACAAAGCAAAATAAGTCTAGCTTGCAGATGGTTAAATAACTGAATTTATAAAGCTGACTGAGCAAACTGGCTCTCTTCAGAGGTTTCACTTTTAAATCATGTTACTGCTCATTGGTGAGGATTTGCAAACACTGTACCTGTCAAGCTTCCTGATCAGTGATAGCTTTGAAACTGAGCTAAAGCAGCATGGAGAAAAAGCCAAAACTGGATTTAGTCTCATTTCAACAACCATTTTAAACCTGTTCTCACTCAGAGAAATAAGTTTCAGTTTACTGCAAACATTTAGCAATAACCTTCACCTAAAAAATAAAAATCTCCGAAGTGAGTACAGAAGGAAAACGTCCTGATTTTTTCCCCCTGTTCATTTCTGGGGATTGTTTTGGGACCACACTCTCATTGAGAATCCAGAGTGCTGAATCACATACCTGAATTCCGGGAATCATCATATGCATGATTTTATATTGCATGGTCAGCCCTAAAATTTGCTGGGTTTGCAGCACACACTTTGGACAGGCATTGCAGGTTGATTTACCTCTCTGCCTCTCCTAACAGTTCCAGAAGAACTGAACATGTCCCTCACACAACTGTTAATATAAAGTGATTTTACAGAATTAAACCTCATAGCATCAACTCCAAGATAAAAAGTATGGGAGGATGTGAGTGAGCAAATACCCATGTTCAATTGTGTGCAATCAGCACATTTGGCAGAAGTGATAATTAGGATGCAGCACATTACCTCAGAGGACACCACCTTAGCCTTAGATTTGAGAGATAAACAAAGGAAACAAAATTTTGGAGTGAAGAGCAGGGTTTGAGGGGTACATCGCAACTTGCATTTCTTAGTGAAACGAGAATTCTTGAGTACAGGAAATGACCTCTGATACAACCATCACAGTGAAAGAAATAGCGTGAAGCTGTTTGCAGGGGTTTTTTTGCTGTGCAAAATTTTACTTATATTTCCCCTGTTCTCTCAAAGAAGTGATGGAGTTTTATCTTCCACTATAGGCTCATCCTCCTTCGGGGGTACTGGTGGAAGGGTGAGCATTTTGCTTTTCTTTGAAGTGCAAGCACACACTGGAGATGAAAGCAACTGCATTATTGTCTTTGATGTTTTTGATACTGAATTTCTCGTTTGATTTTGCTTTGTAGACTTTCAGAAAGTAGATTTACTTCCTCAATCAACCTTACCCTAAATCCTCAATAGGTACTTATCCCCTTAAATATCTGAAATTGATATCACTATATTTAAAAGTTTGAGTTTAGAGTACTTTAATAAATGGAAGGAATTCTAAAACATGCCATCACCTCTTTATTTGTACTGAATCCCTAATCACACTATGTGCTACAAAAAGGGAAGAGACAAAGGAAATCCTTATAACTTATGTGAGACACCACAAAGAGAACACACTTGAAGTAAAAAAGCCTTATTCAGGTCAACCCTTTATGCACTTTTCTTAATATTTAGCAAAATATACTCATTGGACAAAACTGGAAAAATAAAAAAAGACAAATGCTAAAAACTGTTCACAGCAGTCAAGATTTAAAAGCTAAATCCTTCAAAAAAATATATCTAAGCCTCCAAGTGGGTTACTCAGATGAGTAAGGACTATCCGAGCAGAGGGTTCCAGGACTCTGTGACAAGAATTGCATGAAACAAAGGCCAGCTGTAAGGAAACAGACAGCAGATGGGATAAGGATTCATATGAAATGATAATTTACATAGAAGTTGCCTGTCTTGCATGTATATCTGGTGAGCTCATTTAAAAATCAAAATCTTGCACTTTGGGAGCCAGATATTAAAAAAAAAGGGAGGTAGTAGTGATATAATGATCATGCATACTAGCTTCACAGTTGTTTCCCATAGGTATATTCCCTTTTACTTATATTTGGAAAGGTAATTGAATTTTAAAACAGAGGAGTTATTGTTTCTTTCAAAAGGTGTTTTATTCTTGCCTTGCACACGAATGTATCAAAATACAAGCAGCTGAAATTTTCCATATGATTTAGTACCTTCTACTTCAATTTAATACTGGCCAGATACATTCTTCCAGAAAGTAAAGAAAACGTACATCCACATGCAATCACATCTGGCTGAGGAAAGCCTGCCAAGACTGTTGGCATCACTGCTCTCTCCAGGACAGAGTCCATCCAGGAAGCAGGAGAACAGTGCAACTCCACTGTGCTTTACCTTACTGATGACTTAAAGGTGTGATCATCACTTAAAGAGCAGGGGCAGAAAGAAAAGGTATATTACAAGGTGAAAATACTAACAGCTGTGGCAAAAGCTGGCAAACAGGGAATATTTGTTACGAGATACCCTACTGAACTGTTTAGTTACCTTACCTCTAAGCAGCAATGTCAGGACTACATGACTTTTACAAGCTCTTAATATAACTGGGAAATAACATGAAAGTCATAGTTGAGGAAGTTTTCATCTTTATGACAGAGTGTCTCCAAATTACAGATTTCTCAAATGAAACTCTCTCTAGTATGATGTGAGGGAGCTTCGCTGTTGAAGAAACTGATACTTCTTTAGAATGAAAGACGTTCCAGGGAACTGCCGAAACACCCTATCTGGTATTTTGCTGAAAATCCTGGTTCTTCCTTTCAGAACTTCATGGATCTCTTTCAGGAATGCTTAAACCTCAATAACAGCTATATGAGCTCCTTGCACAGACAGGCAATTGTAGCTGACAGTATTTACACCCAGTTCCTACATGTGTATTGTGCTTAGTTTGGATGTGGCACACCAAGCTGAGAGAATTCCTTTTCTCTTTGTACACGTTCCTACCAAGTATGCACAATTCAGGATGGCGCTGAAAGAGAGACTCAGCATTAAAACCTGGCTACAGTAATTGCCTCCTGCTGGCTCCATGGATTTCAGTTGGTGGCCTCAATCCAACCGGATCAGACACATTTGAAATTCACCACCAGTAAGGACACCAGTCAACGTCATCTCAAAAGTTTCTATCCCCTCTGACAGCTGACTTGCTCCAAGCCCAAACTCCTTCCCTGGCAGGGCAGTAGGAACTAAACAGCCTCTGGAAGGAGCTGCATCCTCCTTCTGCAGCAGCACAACCTCCCTCAGACAGCTGTTGAGACACCAAATTAATCTGGCAATCTTGCCACATAAATTTGGACATAATGGAGAAATTATTGGTAATCCCAGAGTACCTGCACACAGAAAACTCTGTGATTCCTTCTACAGTGCAGGAATCCAGTGCACAGTGCACATGAGAAACAGGCAGCAATTTCTTCACACCGAATAGCAGCTTATCCCGTGAATTAATAGTTTGTCATCCTGGACCAAATGGAGATAAAGTAGAAGCTAGTTCCTAAACACAGCTAGATAGATGCGTAGAGAGGAAAATACTGCCAAAGGAATTGAGACAAGACAAGAAGTCTACTACAATTTATGGAGTGGCTCCCAGTAAAAATACAATTACTGCCTCAGTTTTGCTGTAGCATCAGTACCAGGATGCAAATGTAAAGCACATCTGCAGCTCCTCACCACGAGCACTGCCAAGGAGACTCTGTGCAACAGGACAATCAGGGCTGTCACTGCACATGGCACAAAGCTTTCTTGGAGAAGCTTTTAATGTTCTCAGCTATCAGAGGTTTGGATTAGCAGAAAGGAAGCTCAAACACATCTACTGCTGCCACCTATAGCCTTCCTAGATCTTCAGGCATGCAAAGTGACTATCTGTCCTGCATTACCTTTCTAACTTCATTTAGCAGCAAGAGCTAAGAGGAAATTCTGGTTTCATGAGACATGCTGAAATCCTCTTCCCTGGATTAGTCCAAAGGACAAAAATGTGCTAACTTTAATGCCATAATTCACTACCATTTCAGGGTCAGATGCAAAACGATGCGGCTTTACTAACTGAGGAGCTGTCCCTTGAATGTTCTCACAGAAAACACATACGGTAAAATATGCCCAGAAAAACGAGTGTAAGGTAGATGGTTAAGAGGACAAATGTTTTTTTCTTATTTATAGAAAATAAACATAGTTTATTTTCTTTATCTTCTTTTATGTTTTAAAGCTGCAGCATTTCAGATTGCAGATGTACATACATATACCTAAGACAACAGATATGCTATTATTGGCGCTTCCAAAAAGCAAAATGTGATAAATTATTTAAGACACCCTCTTCCAGAGACAAATAAAACATCCTCTTTTATCCTGAAAATGTCCTATATAAACATATATCTGCCATTTCTGGATCTCTTTCTAACTCATCATGTTGCAAACATGCAGGCACATAAATATATTTCCACCTTTCCTTGCGTATACAAACTATAAGGCTGGTTCCTACCATTTCTCATTACACTTTCAGTAACCAATGAATTTTAACTATTTTCAACATCTCACTGTGCATTCTACTCTATACTGGGTAAACCACTCCGGAGAATATTTTGCTCTTTGAAGTCCCTAATTAAAATTACTTATATTTGTTAAGAAAAGCCAATTATTTGAC
Source organism: Grallaria varia (assembly GCA_013396735.1). NCBI lineage: Eukaryota > Metazoa > Chordata > Aves > Passeriformes > Formicariidae > Grallaria > Grallaria varia. Next base: position 1,290,820 of record VWZG01013026.1, on the reverse strand, counting down.
CTCTGACTGCAAGCCACAAAGGTGTTAGTTAACTCTCTGACTTTACGTGAAGTCTGCACCTTTTAAAGGAAAAGGGTGTAGAATAAAACTCTTAAATCCTTCAGGGCATGAGCATTTAAGGGTGCAGCTCCTAGTTTCCTATCTGTAAAAAAAAACCTCTAAAAATCACACACTGAACTTCTGTAATTTCAACGGTGTCAGGACAAAGATATCTTTTGAACACACTGGATTAACTGAAGCACAGGAAAGAACCATTCTGTTTCCAGCGTCAGGGGAGGGTGAAGATGCTGCAGCGTGTATTGTCCTTGCTATCTCAATTCTACCAGACGTTACTGCTGTTATCCTGCACAACCCAAGATGTGAGTGCAACGTCAGTCACCTTCACCAATCAAATGAGAGACTTCAGCTTCGGCTGTTGAGGAAAACTCTTCAAGCTGCCTTAGCTGGCACAGCCCCGAAAAGCTCTGGAGAACAGCTCGGTCAGCCTGGCAATCAGGGGGATTTCAGGGGAGGTTTTCTCATGCTGATGGGAAGGAATATATTGAACAGGTGCAGAAGAAAATGGCCTGTGTTTGCAGACACAGGTTTCCATTCTTTCCTAAAAGAAGGAGCAGGCAACTCCCACTTTCCAAATTAACATGGCATCCAGTGCCCGCACTGAATTAAAATGGTAACCACCATGTTTAGGGAAAAAAAAAAAAAAACCACCAAACAAACCCACAGTATAAAGCAGTACCATGCAAAAATGACTTCACAACACACGAATTTTTATCCTATATTAGAGCTGTGCTATGCCCTTAAAGCTGAGCAGCAATTGAGAAAACTGCAACCTGAAATCTCTAAGACATATGGACCCCTCCAGTACTCAGCCACAGCCTCCCAAGAAGGACTCCTTACAAACTCATTTCAGTTACTATTTTCTGACAGCTCCTACAGAAAATAGAGCCGCATGACAATTTTTTTCCTAAGACATAAAATAGTAAACAAAGTATGTCACATGGCATAGTAAATTAATGTTATTAGTGACAGCAATCTGCCAAAATCTGGCATAAATAGTCCACAAAGTAGATCACAGAGTCACAGAACAGTTAGGGTTGCAAGGGAGATATCTAGTCCATGTGCCCTGCTAAAGAAAGGTCATGAGCAGGTTGCACAGTTATTTAGTAAGAAATTACACCAATTTTCTTATTGTCTATGCAAGTTTTCACCAGTGTCAGAAACTGTTCAAATAATCTTCTTGACGTGATTAAGTGACCAGTGACTTTAGGGAAATTTTCAAACCCCTGCAACTAGGATTAAAAGAAATTAGGACTATTGTGAAGTTGATGTGAATGTCACTGGGATAAGAAAACAAAAAGCTAAGCACATATATTGGCAGAATCAATTCATATACACTTGCAAGCAAACAATCTGAAATGATTGAAAGTAAAAAATATAGAGTAAGACAAAAGAGGAGAGATGTAGAGAGGTGAAAAGGAGACAAGCAGAAGAAGATTAAGTGACTAAGAAATAAAATATAAAACTATGGTGTATGGCAAAAGATGCATAATGAAGTCAGAGCAGAAATTTTAAGTGAACAGGCTCCAGAATGCCAGAATACACACGTAAGAACACAACTGAATAAACTGTGATAGTAAAAGGATTAGAAAGACAACCAAAGCAGAAAAAAAAAAATCCTTTTATTCATAATTGATATGAGAAAATATTTTTAACATAGGAACAACTAGTTAATGCACTGAAGAGAAGTGTATGTGTACTATCTGACAAATAGATTAATTTTATTCCCCTAGCTGACAAAAAAATACTTTCCATGTATCTGACTATTCCCTCTGCCTTCCCTCACCTCTCCTCTTTAATCCTGATAACTCATGTCAGGTTCTTGGGTTTTCTGTGGGGTTTTGTTTTTTAGGATTTTTTTTAGAGATCTGCAAATTATAAGAAAACTGAATTGTTCATTATGAACAAATCACTAACTACTCTGTATTAATATATTACAGCAACTCTGAAATAAACTATGAAACAACGTTAAGGAACACCTCTACAATGAGGCATTTGCTTTTAATCCATTAAAACAGGCTCTTTCTTTTTAACATTTGGTTGTCTTACCAGTATTTACATTTACATTCTGCAGAAACTTCCTCCATAGCATATCTCAATGAATTTAATTGCTTCAGCTGCTGGACAGCTCTATCTCAGATCTTTTTTCACAACACTAAATAAACCAACAGTCTCTTCCCCCAGTAAGTCCTGGGTAATTGCCAGCAGAGGTGTTAAAAGATGAGCAGCCATGCAAGTGGCTTTTCCAGAGGGATAGGCACTTGCCTTGCCACTCCAGATCAGAGTAGCACTCCCTCCCATTTGCCAGGGAAGTGCTCGTCCGTGTGTTCCATAACCTCTTAATCTGTAACACACAGGTTATTTTAAGCAGTTTAAAAAGAGCTTCCTCACACTAAACCAGATCTTTGTGCTCAGACAGATTAAGGAGACCAAACATAAAAAGCTCTGCTGTCAACTGTCAGAGAGTGATAACACGTGGCACGTGGGAAAGGTTGTTTCAGCCTGTTCTGGTAAAGGAGACCTGTCCACAGTCTGAAGTGGTTGGAAAGGAACACAGTTCTGTGAGAAGAATTTCTCATTTCCTGGAAAAATGATGGGTGTGATCAAAGGTACTTGAAGAGTTAATACAAGGAGCCCTGACTGCACCTGCCAGGTGACTATGAGTAGTTAGTTAATATGGGGTTTTTTGTTTGTTTCTTTTTTAAATTTTTTTCTTGGCAACAGATTTCTTAAACAGCTGAATTTTTAGCATCTTAAGAAAAAATCTTTATAAACATTTTCAAAAAGTAAATACAGTTTTATCTGAATGTTACTTCAAAAATAATTTCTGGCTCAATTATTGCTAAAATATTTTCTGCCTTTCTAGGCTCTCTATCCCTGCCTATGCTGTAATAAGACAGTGTTGAAACCAGCCTCATCTTAGGGCCATGGACGGGAAGCAAAGCAGAGCTGAAAGTAAATGAAATTTCTAGCTGTGCAAGAGGAGGGCTAGCCTGCTCATACTTATCATACAAATAAAATTTTGCTTGGGTGAAAAAGTAGGCAGCAAAGAGAAAAGCAGGCAGAGGAAAAAAAAATTTTAAAAAATCAAGTCCATTAAGAGGAATGTGCTGAGATGCTGGGCTTGGAGCCAACCCCAAAACATCCTGCAGCATGGAAGCCCAGCTCACCTAGAAACAGTGAGAAGGGGAATAATCTCCACAAAAGCAGTGTCTGGGGGGGAAAAAAAAAAATCAAATTTCTCTGCAAAGTCATATTTCAGGAATCCCTTCTCAAGTGATTTCGAAGTAAGAAAACTTTACTTTGGCAAAGTTTGTTTCTGTAAGTCCAAAACACTAAAAAAAAAATTAATTGTATTCGGAGACCTTAAAAGGAGTTTTCCAACTGTGAAGTCTAGTACTGTTGATTAAAACGATGTCTGGAGCAAAGTTAAATAATACTTCTGGGGTTAAATGCTGCAGTTACTAAGCAGAGAGACCAGGAAAAAAGCCAAGTTTGGCTGATTTCCCCAAATGCATCACTCTGACCATCTGTGAGCGAGGTAATGTTCTCTTAAGAGAAGAAACAATTATCAAAAAATAGGTTGTGGGATTGTCTTGATACGTATTTTGTTGTTGTTCAATTAACTCTTCATTTATAGCCTTCCCAAAGCACCAAAGCCCCAGATGAACCTCAACACTGTCGGCTCTGTTAATGTGTAAAGTTTTTGTTTTTGATGTGAGTGCACACAGAGTGCTGCGGGTGAACCTCCTGTAACGCACCACTGCTATGCGTTGCACACTTGTTTTACTTTGCAGGGTTTTATCAGCTTTGTAAAGAGAACCCTGGTTACAGGTTTTTTACAAGCAGAGAAGTGCACGCCTACCAAAATTGCCCATGTCTTTGTGGGTGATCATGTGTGCCTGCCACTGCCTCAGTTGATAAAACTGGAAAAGGAAATTCTGCTTCAGAGAAACAAACTCACAAACTGAGAGGCTGATGATTGCCTGGCTGTAAACCTGGTCTTATGTCTCCTGAAAGGTGTTGCAGAAATCTGGCACTGAACAAAGTGCCTGTTTTATTGTTGTTATGGTCTCTAGAAAGGCAAATTTCACTTATCCTTTGCATTATATCTGGGGTCATAAATCACTGATCCTGAATGGTAGAGTCTTATTACCTGCCCACTGCTCTCGTCCTCTGGGGTGCCCGCTGGGACACACCACGGCCCTAAAGCAGCCCTAATTCCCAGGGATCACTGGACAGGCTGCTGGTTGGCCTTGCTGCTGAGCCCAGAGCTGCAGAAACACCACTGAGGCTCCTTTCTCTCACAAGTCATTCAATCATTAGCACCAAAAAGATGTTAAAAGAATTTTGAGTGAATCACACCACCATCTTTTTGCTTCTCAACTCAGATCTGAGCTTCCAGCTGCATATGATCTCATTAATGCAGCATTTTCAGGGGCAGGCCAGAAATAATTTTCTAGCATTTTTTTTTAAAAAAGCCCCAAACACGATGGCTTTAAAAATTCTCAAAGCTGCACAAGCTTATCTGTCTCCACTCAGGCACACTTCTGTTGCCCTTTAGCACCACACACAACGTTATGATTAGTTTATCTCCCTACACATACTACGGCATAGTTACTCGAAAATAACTTTTGAAAAAAAAACAGAACACACTCAAATATATTTTGCTATGATGCAGAATGCTACAAAGAGAGTAAGGACTATAGAATTAAGCACATGAATCTAGGCAATATTTCTAATGCAGACAGCAGAAGATATGATTGCACGGCCTGAGGCTCAAATATTATTATCCTTTGAGATATAGCCATTAAAAGTAATTGTCAGGAAAATTGTTCTTCATCAATTACTTCAAATACACTAGAGTTGAATACTCCTTGATATTTCTTCTAGGATACTACAAAGGAAAACAAACTTGTAAAGCATATTTGCATTTTCCCATTCTTGCTTGGTGTTTGGAGGTTTTTTGGATACTCATTGGTAAATTACCACCTCAACACTAACACTTTGTTAGATTATTTTCAAATACATTTTTCATTTTCCCCTTCTCTGTATCTCTGTGTTGCACTGCAAGTGATGGACACCTTCAGGATGGACAAGGGATCACACCCAGCCAGCATGGGTTTAGAAGGGGCAGGTCCTGTCTAACCAACCTGATTTCCTTTTATGATCAGGTGACCCGCCTGGTGGATGAGGGGAAGGCTGTGGATGTGGTCTATCTAGACTTCAGCAAAGCCTTTGATACTGTCTCCCATGTAATACTCCTGGAAAAGCTGGCAGCCCATGGCTTGGACAAGTGTACTCTCTGCTGGATTAAGAGCTGGCTGGATGGCCGGGCCCAGAGAGTGCTGGTGAACGGGGCTGCATCCAGCTGGCAGCCGGTCACCAGTGGTGTCCCCCAGGGGTCAGTGTTGGGTCCAGTCCTGTTTAACATCTTTATTGATGATTTAGATGAGGGGATTGAGACCATCATCAGCAAATTTGCTGATGACACCAAATTGGGAGGGAGAGTTGACCTGCTGGAGGGCAGGAGGGCTCTGCAGAGGGATCTGGATAGATTGGAGAGATGGGCTGATTCCAATGGGATGAAGTTCAATAAGGCCAAGTGCCGGGTCCTGCACTTTGGCCACAATAACCCCATGGAGCACTACAGGCTGGGGACAGAGTGGCTGGAGAGCAGCCAGGCAGAAAGGGACCTGGGGGTACTAATTGACAGGAAGCTCAATATGAGCCAGCAGTGTGCCCAGGTGGCCAAGAAGGCCAATGGTATTCTGTCCTGTATTAAAAACAGCGTGGCCAGCAGGACCAGGGAAGTGATCCTTCCCCTGTACTCTGCGTTGGTGAGGCCACACCTGGAGTATTGTGTTCAGTTCTGGGCCCCTCAGTTCAAGAAAGATATTGAGGTGCTGGAGCGGGTCCAGAGAAGAGCAACAAGGCTGGTGAAGGGACTGGAGCACAAGTCCTATGGGGAGAGGCTGAGGGAGCTGGGGTTGTTTAGTCTGGAGAAGAGGAGGCTTAGAGGTGACCTCATCACTCTCTATAACTACCTGAAGGGAGGTTATAGCCAGGTGGGGGTTGGTCTCTTCTCCCAGGCAGTCAGCAATAGGACAAGGGGGCACGGGCTTAAGCTCTGCCAGGGGAAATTTAAGTTGGATATTAGAAAAAAATTCTTTACAGAGAGAGTAATCAGGCATTGGAATGGCCTGCCCGGAGAGGTGGTAGATTCACCGTCCCTGGAGGTTTTTAAACTGAGATTGGACGTGGCACTGGGTGCCATGATCTAGTAAACTGACTGGAGTTGGACCAAGGGTTGGACTTGATGATCTCTGAGGTCTTTTCCAACCCAATCAATTCTATGATTCTATGATAGAAATAACCAACCCTATTCATTGATTAGATATAAAAATGCAATTTAAATTTTAGTCCCCAATTACAAGTTATTGTGTTTTGATTTTTTGTGACTCATCAGATTTAAATTACACAAAGTGAATTCTGAGCCATGAATTCCCACAATTTACATTATTGTGCATAGAAAGACTTGTCAGTTGTAATGTAGTTCTGACTAATCACTCAAGTAATTGATAAAAGTTGGTTATAACAACTGCAGGGAAATTAAATTAACTTAGTTGGTGTATATAAGAGTACTGTAAAAGCTCTGGTTAAATATATTCTTTATGATATATTCCCTGAATGAAGTGGGAAGATATATAATTCCCTTTACCCACTGCAATCTTTTCCTTTTTATTACCAATTATTTACACATATCCCTAACTACCAAGAAATCTAAGAAAATCATTTGGACATTTAGAACCAACAGAGAATTTGGGAATAACAAATAACTTTCATCAGGGGGTAGGTCAATTAATTTGTTTTAAGGAAAAAAACCCTCCCACTGAAACCTGAAATTGAGTCATGCAACCCCCTGGATTTAAAGTTTATATTAAGTTAGGCAAAAAGAAGAAAAAAACCCATGGTTTTTACTCCTATTAAAAAGACCCACTTTCTTTCCCTTTTTGGGCACACTTGAACTGTATTCTCTGGAGACACTTGCATGACCCAAAGCCGAACAACTGCCAAGACAGTGACACAGAACAGTGTGGATAAAAGGGATTGAACATAAAAAGACTAACTCTAAACAAGCATGAAATGGAAGCATTTTTACTTTTCCTGTCATAAAATAACTCTTATTTCATAAAGCACCTCAAGAGATGGTGACAGGAAAGGGGAGCAGGGCAGCAGCTTACATGGATTTCTGCCCCCACCTCCCCAGCAGGCTGTGGCAGTGCCCCACACAGGAGGCACTTCAGGAGTTATAAATGCCAAGACTTCAGCAAAACCACACTGAACGCAACTAAGTGAACCTTCCAAGGTTAAAAAAAACTGACTCCCCTAAAAAAAAAAAAAAAAACCAAACAAACCATCCTGAAGAATTAAATAAAGGGTTGGGGTTTTTTTCCTGCCTTCCTCCCATCCTTGGTAATTCAGGACAGTATGGAGATAGAAAATTAAGATTCATCACACTTTTAATTTACCATGATGTAAAATTAGTGGAAGGTGTTAGAGAAAGCATCTTTTCTGTAACTTCAAAGACTTGGTCCTATAAAGCCTTGCTTACGTGTACAGATCCATTTATTTCCAGTTTGTGCTACTCCTGCTTTTCCCTACTGCATCTAATTTTTTTCCCATTCAGCTAGAGTATATTATCTTCCATATATTACACCCATAATGGGGCTGTGTAGGATTGTATAAAGCCTTCTTTTAATGAGAACTGGTCTATAAGTTATACAGTAGACTCCGTGATCTTCTCCCACCTTGTACCCATTTTTTATTTCCACAGCTTTATGCAGTAAGTTTCACCTTATACTAAAAATCTCTTATAGCCTGCATGAACATATTTTGCAATATCTTCTTCTTGTATGTATTCTACAAATTCAGAAGCTGTATGTTTCCCTCTGCAGTGGCATGAAGCTGGCATTTTTAAGCAGAGTGGGATTAAATTTTCTGTGTGATCATGAAGCATGAAAGCTTTACCACACAAGACAGTCCCCTGTGACCTCAGCTATAGACATGGAATAACTTCAAGTGAGCCCTTCCTAGGAATGTTCCCTCTCCGCTCCCCTTCAGGTCCCTCCTCTGTTACTTTTATTAATAATGCCAACTACTTTAGACCTTGCTGGATCATTATTTGGTTCTCTGAATGTTGATGATGTTGCAAAGGTAACAGAGAAAAAAAATCAAAGCAATCTCTAAAAATTCAGAAATTTGTCTTGAGCCACTGGAGATGTAACAAAAGCAGCTTTAAAGTCAGATCACAGAGATGAGGAGCTTCTCTAGAAAATGAGCGACACGAACCTTTTATGATTTCTTGCAGCACTGAAATAACTCCTACATGAGGTATGTAAAACCTACATACTTCAACAGTCTATTTTCCTATCTACATTTCTATCACTATTTCTCCATATATACTATTTCAGTTTTATTTTAGCTTTTGAATTAGGTACTAAGCAACTTTTGTCATCTTCTGAATCCCAAATCTAGAATTTATGCCCCAGCTTTTCCTCTCATTTCATTTATTATGAGCCAAACTAACTGTAGTCCAGATGCTCTTGCAAAATCCACTGCACTCCAGACCATCCACTTCTCCTTCAACTCTCCCATCTTCCCTATTTTCTTCCTATGATCCTGGGAAATGCAAAATTCCATTGTTTCTAAAACTCTAACACCTTGAAAGCAGCAGAGTCCTGCTCCTCCAGGGCCAGTGTCAGCTGACAGTGCTGTGGTGGGACATACAGAGCACTGTCCCCAGCATGACGCTGCAACAGGACCAAAAGCTATGAATGAAATACCGTAAGGCAAACCAAACAAGCAGAAATAGCTTAGTCATTGCTTTGAGTGACAACTACAGTATATTTACATTGACAGAAGCAATTCCTATTAAAAAAATTTTCAGCTGAGAGTAAGAAGCCCAATTCCAGGTGCTGTTGACTTTTATGGTCTATGTTTCTCACCTTTGAAATATTTTCTGCTTCGTAAGAGTTTCAGTACCACATATTATAAAAATATCTATCAGAGCTGTAAAGACAGCACTAATAGGTGAGAAGCACTCACTTCCCCACTGTAATGCAATGGTCAGGCACAGATTAAGTTACAAATAAGCATAAGGAAAGTTAAAAGAGAGGGAGTTATTGAAAGATAAACACTTGAGAATTATTTTATTTGCTCTATCCTATCAGAACACCCTCATTTTTTTGCCTTCTAAACAGCTCTGTTATGAGAGATTAGTATCTGTCAACTAAATTTTAGCGTGTGTTGCGGTTTAACCAGGCAGGCAATGAAGCACCATGAAACCATTCTCTTCCTCCCCTGTGATAGGATGGGGGAGAGAATCAGAAAAAAAGGTAAAACTTGAGGGGTTGAGACAGAGAGTTTCATAGGACAGAAAAGGAAGGAAAATAATAATACTGATGATGATAAAATATACAAAGCACAGTGCAATTGCTCCCCGCCTGTGGAGCGATGCCCACCCGGTCTCTGAGCAGTGGGTCACCAATCCCTGCACAACTCCCCCAGTTTTATTGCTCAGCAGGACACTATGGAATGTGCCTGGAATACCCCTGGGGTCATTTGAGGACAGCTGTGTCCCCCCAGCCTGCTCACTGGCAGGGCAGCATGAGAAGCAGAGAAGTCCTTGAATGTGCAAGCCTAGCTCAGCACCAACTCAGACATCCCTGTGTTATCAGCATGACTCTCATGCTAAATCCACAACACAGCTCTCTGACAACTACAAGGAAGAAAATTAACTCTGTCCCAGCCAAAATCAGGCCAGCATATTTATTACATATAGTAACAGAACACTCAATGGACAGACAATAAACCTTGTTTTAAAATGAATACAAATCAACCACTAAATTTTTAAAAGACCAGACCAGATATAAACAATGGTAAGTGCAAAGGCTGTAGAGAACTTGTTTACCAGAGCTAAAAGGGGATCTCGCAGAAGCAAGTCCATCATCTTGGTAAGAGCATGACAACAGATAAGAACATGCAATCTGGATTATTTTCCTCCTTGTTTTAATTGTCACTTTAATGCAAATACTCCACAAATCAACGAACGCACTGAATTATCGGTGTGATAATATATTCAAACATTTGACATTTACATTAATTGGAGATAATGAAGAAAATATTTTTGTTGTTCGTTGGATGAGACTAAATGGGCTGGAAATTCAAATGAATAAAACATCATTACAACATACACTGTACACCTGTTCAGAACTCTATTAACAGCTTGATATTTTTATTAGGTGCAAGCACAGCAATACAACGACAAATGACCATTTTCACACTCCCAGGATAGGAGCAGCCAGAGCTCAGCGTGCAGGGTCACTTAAACTATAGAGCTTTGACAAGTGCTTAACTAGCCTCCACTTAGTCTTGACTTCTAATTTTATAAATTATTTACAGTTTAGCAGGTGCAAAGCTGGTGGAAAATGCCTTTTCTGGCAGCTTGATTGACAAGATAATTATACTGTGGTTCTGTGTTTAGCACTGTTATGCAGAATCATAATACTGTAAAAACAAAATATGAATGTTATGAGCTTTTAACTTTGACAAGGTCAGTCTGAAGCCTACCAAACAGATGTCACAAAAAAGCCACTGCTGTCATTAGACAGGTCCTGTAGTACAGCTGTACCTCTCTAGCTGTATTTTAGTAAGACTAAATACTTTATTCTGTGTAAATTTTAACATTGAACTCAAGAAACAATACAGATATCTATCCATTCTCATCAATATTTTCTGAGAAAGTGCCTAGAATCCTTCAGGACAGGCTAAATTCCTCTGTTCAAGGCTTTGTATTTCAGATAGTTAATGCCTTGCACAAACTTCTATAAACTTTCAGCTACAAATCAGCACAATTTGATAGAATTGAGAGTGCCCTATAGAATTTACCTTTTCAAACACATTTGATCTATGGTTTAAGAGGAGTCATGATTCTAGGGGCTTCAGTGAGAGATGAGTGAATACTAGGATCTTCTGAGAAGAGAACACAGATACTAATTTCTTTTAAGGAAATACTGTATATTTAGATAAAACTGCAGTTTTATGTCCATGACTTTATTAACCCCTGTTGCTATTCATTCCGGCCAACTACAACCTTGACTAGCAATTAAAAGGCTCAGATAATCGGTAAAGATATTAAATAGCAAGTTGTAACAAGTCTGGCAGGAATTAGCGTCCCCTGAGGCCTAAAGCACCCTGAGCCGGACAGCAATAGTGTATGCATAACACTCTGGGGGCCAAGGCATCTTTTGAAGAACTGCTTGAACTCACTCTTTACTGCAAAGGCTACCAAAAAGTGAATAGATTTAAGGGGTATGTATATAAAGACAGGGTTCCAGTAATGGCATGAAGATGTTATAAAAGCATAAAGAACAAGGGCAAGGTCTCGGTGTATGGTACAGAAAAAGGGCTGCAGATATTAGGGGACCATGAATAATGCATTTTCCTGCTTATTTCGTATTGCAACTTCCACTCATGCTGCAGTCCAGGAGAGGACAACAATTAAGTCCATACACTGTAGTCTTTTTGGCATGATTCTGGATCTCTGCCCATAAGCATGACTACAACACCTGAATAAAATCCTCTGCACAAAAATTTACTGTACTAATGAATGAGCAAAAGAGCAGGAGATGTGCAAAGATACAATACCAAACTGTACTGGAGCAACCAGGATCACTCTTTATTTGATCATGGGAACTCTTGTTCAGATATTTTTTCTTTGTTAGGAAAGATTATCGTTTCCTATCCTGACTGATGCTTTCACAGAAGCTCAGTATCTGCTCTCTTTTTTTATTCCTCCCCTTCTGTTGCTGCTTTACATATCTGCCCATGTGCATTATAGATAAAACTGTGCTCATAATAAAACCTCTAAAAGAATATCGTGTCAGGAGTGTTAGTAAAAAAAGAGAAACAAATAGATTGTACTTTAAGATACCTTATTTCTCATTATGTCCAAACAGTTCTTCCTATCTGCTCCTTCTCATCAACCCAAGCACTATTTTATCTTTCAGAAACACTGTAGGCAAAGTACATGAAGGGATGAATACACAAGTGATATCAGTAGGACTCAGCTATCAATTTGGGCTTCCCTGTTGCCTTGTTAGAGACAAAGAACTGTCTACAGCAGGCTCAAATGAATGATGGCTCACCAGAGCTTCCCTTAAACCACTTACTATGAGGTAAGTTGCTCAAAAAAGTGACCTCTTCTATTATCAGGTACCCAGAAGCGCACTACTGCAACTCTGCTGTGACAGGAGAGCCCACGTTCCAGCCTCCTTCTGCAGTCTGTTAGAGGAAAATATGACAGATCACGTGGAGGCTCCATGACTGTTTGGCTTCATCCACTTTGACAGTTCTGCAGAGAAGCCAATTCCAGCAGCAAACACAGAAGAAACCTCATGGGCAGCACATACAATGTGCCTATGATAATATTTTCAGGGAGAACCATATTTTTTAAATAGTTATGATAGACTAAGAAGGAATAAACCAAATGGCTCTAGCCTATGCCACCCCTACCTATCACTGCAATAGACTGTTTGATTCAAACTGTTTTAGACAGTATTTAAATTTGAGAGAATTAATTGGAAGTAAATGTTTAGAATCATAGTTGTTGCTCTGGCTCTCCTTACATGGACCAAAATACAGTGACACTCCTTAAGCAGAATGAGGATATTGTAACAATGCATGCAGAAAATTTCAAATTCTTATATTTGTATTTTACATTCATTATTTCTCTTATAGCAATATAAACTTGTTTGGGGTTTTTTGTTGCATTTTCTTTTTTAATGCAAGATGTAGGTGAATGCAAGGGTACCAACAAAACACTCAACTTTTAAATTTGCCATATTTTATACAGTGGGAAAACCCCTACCATTTCATTCTTCCTGACTCCTGAAGCAGAATCATGTCTAAAGTGAGAAGCAGGTCTTATTTTCCCTTCAGTATAAGTTGCATTTAGCTCAGAGAAAACAAAACCTGTGTATCACAATAGAAGTGAAGGTCAGGAGGTTATTCAGCTTGCTGTGGCAAGTAGTGTTGATCTAAATCACAGCTGCCTGCTCAGCCCTGCTCACACAACAGGAAGAAGTGGAAGGGAGGTTGCACAAAGCCAGCATCAGGTTATTTCTGTCTCAGTCTTTGAAATAATTTTCTTACCCCTACAGCTTTGTTTCCTTTCTAATGTTAATGAATGAACTGCCAAGGAAAAAAACCCCACAAAACAAAAAACCAAACCACAGACTAAAGAATTACAAGAAATGGCTTAGGTGTCTGCCAGGAGGTATATGGAGGACATCACCTCGTTCCAAATAATAATCTAATTGAAAATGGCTTCCTAAGGCTTTCTAATTTCCTAGCTAACATATCTTAGTGCCCAGGCAGTTAATCTGGCAAGCATCATTAGGGAGAGGAGTGACTGTGCTCTTCTTCTCACCTACAGGGCTTGCTTTTGCTCTCCCTTGAGGAGGAAGTGCTCTGGCAGTCACATAGTGAGGTAGGAAAGGTATCCAGCCCAAAGTCACAGCGGCAGCAGATCGTTCTGTTTGGGCTGGATCCGTTCACAGGTCGGGTTGTCGTGCGGCTGCGTGTGAATGTCTGCAGCACAAACACAGCGTGGGAACATATGGGACAGCGGTGGGTCCTGCTCAACTCATCACGGAATGAGGGTGTGGAGTCGAGACAAGCCGCAGGTCACAAACTAAGTGTCCCCTCTACTAGTCAGGAGGGAATGGTAACAGAATCACTCTTCTACTTAACTCATTAAAAGCAATAAAACATCCCCACCCACTCCTCAAACCATCACACAAATAAGTATGGCAATGTTAAAAACATAAATTGGAGTGCTGAGGAGACCGCTCTTTGAAAAGTGAGAGCTCCTGCGGGCACGCCTGCCCTGAGAGACAGCAGCATGTCCCAGTGCAGGTAAAGGTCAACAGCCCCATGAGGCACATCGCCCACCGTGGCCATCAATTAGGGAGAAATTGGTGTTTTTACAGCATATTTGCTATCAGTGGTTGTCCTGAAGCGTCACCTCTGAGGTAAGACAGTATAATTTACATGTGTAGCAGCAGACAGATCCGGAGCCAACTATTTGCAGTATTTTACAGAGCAATAGTAGAACAATTTTGAATGAACTATGGCCTAAATTGAGGAAGGAGGAAAAAGGTCAATAAACAGAATGAAAATCTCCTAATTTGATCCATTTGCTGACAACAAACACAGATTGGGCAAAGTACCAGGCAACTCCAACAGAACTAGCAAGGTTAATGGAGCTGCTGCTATAACATATTGTAGATCTAGTAGTGTCGGTGGCGATAGTGGTAATGTTGTAAACACAGTTTGTTTTCCATCTGGTGCGTGGTATATGCCCTTGATAAAAGGGTGCTGCATTATACATTTCTGTTCTCCTAAATTTATTTACTCCTAAAATTGCATAATGATATTAATAGCCATATAGAGAGACAGAACTTCGGCTTTTAAAAACATACTTGCAAAAAATTTCCCTAATGAGGTTAAGGACAATAATAAATGAAAAATATTGTCATTATAAACATGGGATCTTTTTTTCCCCTTCAAAAAAACCCAGTTCAACCACTTCTGCAGTTAAATACCATCAGAGCAGTTGATGTGGATGCTGCCTAAGACTGGAACAAAATACTATAATAATTTAGATTTGAATTCATCCTGACCACCACCAAATTGCATAATGCACAATGTTGAAGATATCAATTAAAACTATAAAATACCTATATTCCAAGGAAAATTAAAATCATTGACAAATCATTGCAAGTGACTTTGGATCAGGCCTTAAGATATCACCAATACAAAAATAGAATATCTTTTAGTAGCACTTCATGCTGACTTGCAGTAGTTATGAATCTCAGATTCAAGTTCATCCTGTGCTCTTAGGGATACACACTGCTGAGCACATACGTTTAATTCTCTTAATCAATGTTTTCAACTAATTTTCTGTTGAAGCCTTGATCTGAAATATAATCACTCTTTTCATCAAAATATTTACAAAAGAAAATGTGGAGCCTTGAAGATTCCTGTTTGAATTGTGCCTGGTATCTATGGTTACAATGTATTATGGATGGCAAGGACCAGGAACACACCGTGTTCAATAGAAAGAGCTGCAATCAGACAGAATACTTAGCGGAGGTAATACATTATCTAGAGAAATTATGTGTATACTGGAGCAAGCTGACTAAAGGGAATAAACCAAAGGGGAAGGGAAACTGCATGCTAATGCTGGCACTAAATAAATACGTTAGAACTTTGTGACTGTTTCACAATCCCCAAAGGCAGGTCTACCTGAAGGGTAGGTGGTTTGCCATTCCCCATGGTCCCATCTGCTACCCTGTATGTCTGAAAGGACAGGTCTTCCAATGCACAGGCACTGGATCAGGTGCCACTACAGGGGGATGGTTGTCTTTGTCATTGAGAGACTATCTCAGTGAATTAGTCATGTCTGCTGTTAATCCGGAAATGACCAACAGCAGTGACTAACCGCACAGTCTGGAATTTGGTGTAGAAGTGTTTGCTTGAAGTCCACTCTCTGCTGGAAGCATTCAGCATGTCAACACCTGCTAAGTCACCAAGCTCTAAGTACTGGCCTGGGTTTAATTTTCAGAGCAAACACTTAGATTTGCTGACATTCATTTTGAATAAACTATATTGGGTAACACTTCAGTAAGCACCTGCACTTCATAGAGTGCAACCAGTCTGTGGGTTCATCACAGGCAACTGACAAGGACTTCCTTTAATACACTTCTCCAAAATCATACTTTTAAGCTTTGTGAATCCATAAGATACCAGGGTCTTCTACTCCAGGGAAGCTGCAGAAGTTCTATAATACATTTGGTTTCAACAACTGATACTTAAGGAAGTTAAATGTGTCTGCTGCAACCAAAATAACTGTGCATGAACCCGGGTGGTGTAATGGGCAAGCAGGACACTGCCACAAAAGCGCTAATGCTGAACTGGCCCCTACTCCCATACTAAACCAGCTGCACAAAGATGACTCTGCTCTGCCTTTTACTGTTTTCTTCTGATTGCAGTAGAAATCCAAATCGCCACTGGCGACTTTGCTAGAAAACACCAGAGAAAAGATATGGAGACAATGAACAGAGGAAAGGTCGAGAGATAACAGGGACAGGCAGGGGAGTAGGAACAGGAAGGAAGTTCTGCTTCCACTCTTTTTTTCATCGAAGGTGGTACATTGTATGCACAGGATGCTTAGTAAGATCTTTTCTGATTAAACTAGGGAAGACTTCATGCAAAAGGCAAAGGATATCACAGCAGGACTTGTATTTTATGTTTTCTCCTTAATCTGAAAACCTTTTTCTTCTTCAGCTTGAGAACCCAGAAAAATAATTTATTTGTGTATATACACCAATATATTTTGAGAGGTAGAATCCTTGTTTAAGTTTTAGCATTTATATTGCCAAATTTATTCAATGAGATATAAACATATTTACATAACAAAGGTGAAAAAAAGACATTAACAGTGTGAAGATTAATGCCATCCAACACGAACCAGTAGCTTTGGCCTATGTTGCCTTGAAGGTTGCAGTGCAGAATGATAATGGAGTTGGTTTAAATGCAAAGGTATAAATCCAGTTTTAAGAGCAGATTTCTCACACTAAATCAAAACATTAGTCTAGCCACTTCTTACACACTGGAATCATGGAGATAAATTCTTGTAATTAAACATTCTCTTCTAAGAAAAACACTATTTTTTTCCAAAGTGAAGATTCGATGACAACTTCTTTTCAGAAAAATGGAATCTGAATTTCTCCCCACCCATGTCCAACATTTCGTTATGTAGCAGTAGTAGAAATCCTAAATTTTCCAGTTCAGCTTTCTACATTCCCTTATTTTAGCCCCTACAGGGAAACAGCGCTGCAAGAAAAACAAGTTTCAGAAAGAGAACATCAACCTCAGTAGTCTCTTTCCCAGTGGAGAAGGTGAAACATGAGTGTGAAATTATATACACAAAATAAGTTAGCAGAGTTGGAGAGAAAGGGAGAGTAAAAAAGGAAAGAAGAGTTGACATTAAAAAAGTCTCAAATATCCATATTGAATTGTCAAGAAAGTGAAAACAGATGGAATGAAACTGGAGCTGAAACATGTTTGTATTCTCTCAAACATCCTGAGCTTGCACTACCAGGGAAAAGTTCAAAAAAACTCAGTTCCATGTCACTATACTTCCTTTGTTTTGCTCAGGTTTAGAAGGTAATGTTTTAAGTACAGCTTTGTACATTTCTTGCCGAAGTATTAGAACTGTTCTGAAGAAGACTTTGAGAGAAATCATGTCCTTACCTGGAGAATCTGGACCTTGTGATCATACTCTAAACTCTAAAGTAACCTTTGTATTTATAAGGAATATGCTATACAGGCTCATTTAGCTGACAGATTGTGTTTTCCAGTATTTAATACTCAATTTTATGAGAATTTTGGAAAATGTTCCATTTTGACTGTTCGACCTAATGTAAAAAGTAATTTTCTGCTGGGAGGTTGGAATAGGAAGAGAACTTCTCGGCCATGCTACTCAATGTTACTGACAAAGAGCACCCCCACACCTCTCTTTTACAGAAAGTGTTTCGAATATAGAAAATAATATGACTGCAAATATGGTGTTCAAGTGATAGTATCGTTTCAGCAAAACTATTTCCAAGGAAAGCTCACTAATAATCACAGCTATCAGCTATACAGAAGACATATTTAGGTTATATATACACCAAGTTCTGTGGCTGTTATTATGTAGTGGTTACGCTCCAAGTGCCAAAAGTCACCAATGACGATGGCACAGGAGTTACTTAAGCAACTAAGATAAATACACTCATTGTAATAGGTTACTGTTCACACACACAATATGCATTAGCTTTTGACCTGATGAGTGTGGAGTTTAAAATAGTTAAGACAGAAAGCATAAAGGAGAAGATGTATTATTATCACACAGCAAAATGAAGCTTATTCAGTTACAGGGCCCTGACAAGCACAGGAGACAAACCCGTGTTACTTGAATTCATTAGTCCTTTTACTTATTGTGTTTCACTAAACATATGATTGCACTAAATGACTCCACTTCCCTCTAACTCCGCCTCATGAAGAGCTATCATGCCCTTGCCATGCATGATGCAGTTGCCCAGGACACCATCCTCTTTCCTTCAACTCGTTTCCTTCTGTCTCCCATTCCCCTCTCTGGCTTTTACACAGAAAAATCAACTCAAAATCACCAGCGAGTGTGTAAACAGTTATTAGGAAAAATTCCTGATAGGAACGAATTATTTTTTTTATGTCAAGAGTGAATATTTTTTTCAATTACCTTAGCAGTATAACACATTCCTGTGCATTTAAAGCCTCCAAATGTGAAGTATATAAACTTGACCATTACTTAAAGACTAAGTATCCAAAACATTAAGACCACTTCACAGCAAATATCTTTAAAACCCATGCAACCCCCAAAATTTCCATTGTATTAAACATGGTAACAAAATCTGATGTCTGTACACAGATTAAATTCTTGTGGATAGAAATACTCTTTGAATATATTCCATTGAATAACTTTGGTTATATCATTAAGGAAGCAAGACCAGTTCCTGAACTGTTGCTGAAATGGTGCCATGGCAACAACAAGAATTCTTTATTCAGAGGTTATCTTAATTCCCTTAAATTATTTTGAGCAGCAAGGACTGAAAAATCAAACCTGATATATTCTTGTATTTTCATACTCTTTTGACCAATATTCTTTATCTACATACTGATTTTGCTTTCAACTAGCATTTTCATTTGCCTTCCAACAGCTGCCCAACTTGAACTAAACAAGAGTGACATCTCCAGACTAAGGCTATAGACACCTAAATTGCTGCACCTCATAAAAATACACACTACACTCCATCCTCCCTTTGAAACTGTAAATCTATTCCTGTTCCAGGGAAAGTTCTTCAGCAGAAGGAACATTTCTGTTGGATATTTAACATCCTGTAACTCTACTGTAACTAATGGAAACCCTCTGCTCAGAAGCTGAAGGGAAGAGAGTACGTGACTTCCAGACAATGTTCTCTAGATTTTTTTAACGCCTCTCTTCTTTTGATTTATAACTATAGTGAAAGTTATTTTAATAATCACTTCCTATTATAGGCAACATCAGCCACACTTCTTTAAAAGGAATATTTTCCATGCATTTATCACTTGGCTGTTTAATGTCACACAATGAAACCATTTTGACTACACTTGTCATAAGTGTTACCTGTTTAATTTTACACCTTGTTTAGGTTACTCCAATATATTTTTTAAGCTGAAGTATTCTCCTTTCAGTTTACAATTTTATCACCCCCATTTTATTGAAACTTGATTGATATACATTGTGAATGATTCAGCTGTAAACAGCTGTGGCTCTTGTATTAAAAAAATTCTTAATGACAGAACTCAGGAGTTTGATGGATCTTACCAACTATTAGAATAAAAAGAATGTGTATTAGTAATACGTGCATATTGCCATTGACTATACTGGGGGAAAATACCTCAATACGAGACGTCTCCACAAAATAAGATTTTTTTCTTTGAAAACGATTGTATTTCCTTTTTCTTCCTTGAATTTTGAATGGATTTTTAAACTACTCCTTTAGACTATAGTATTTTTTAAGGCAGATAATTCCTGGAGTGCTTCTTTTAATAATTCCCAGAATGCTGCTTTTTTAGATTTCTACTTCTCACAGAATGAAGAAAAATATTCTGTAATATACATTTATATATTTTTTTCCTCAGTTTATCTTTGATTCATGGATCAACAGAAGAGTTATTTAATAAAACACTATCTTAAATAAGAGCTAGCTGTCAAAAACCTGTCTAGGCTCATATTTAACCATATTTATTCCTTATGTAGATAATGTCAGGGGTTGATTTTCCAGCACTCCTAATAATCTTAGAGATAACTCTGAAATTTACTTGCTATCTTTACTGTGATGACCTTGAACAACAGAACTGGTTCTGCACATTTTCTGGATTGCAAACTTTTCCCTTCCAAGCACCAGCATGTACTTGGTAATCATCACCTTGAGTATTTATTTTTAAAAACACAAATCTTGGAGTTCTGTGCTGCTTCTGGACTTGTTCAGAAAAAGGATTTGTATTATCACTGTGATGTTACCTTATATGCAAATGTACTTCAACATAATTATCAGACATTAAATGTCCAAAGTGCAAGTCAAATGTGCAGTGTTAATAATGTATTGAACTATACTTTTTAATTCTGCTTACAAACAGTAAGTGTGAGGATTATTAGAAATCTCAATCCCCTTTTATGTTATTAACTTACCTTAAGAGATGACTGATTGGGTGAAATTGCATCTAATGATATCTGCAGCACTTACTAAGTGCCTCTCATCAAAGAGAGATCACAGTTTACACCAGTTGTATCTACTGCTGATTAAAGATCAAACTAAACTTGTGTCTTCTAGGAAGCTGAATCACAGAAGCTTGTGAACTAACACACCATAATACAGAATTCTAACTACTAGAAAAGTTCTCTGGATTTTACTGCCTTCAAAGCACTTTCAGGAGCAGTTCCACAATAGGCTCCAGTTGCTCTCAGAGTCCCCAAAGCTCTTGTGGATCTGTTGATCCCCCTTGCACTGGCAACACTGACCCCAAAGTGCACAGTAACATCACACTCAAATCTGCTCCGAAAGGAAAAGGTGTTCTTATGGTTTCTGAATGCCAGAGTTGGGAAGAGGGACAGTGTGGCCATTTGGGGGTTTTGGTGGGGTTTTCTTTTCTTCCTCTGACTGGGCTACTGCACCCTGCAATTGCCCGGATAAGTAGGGAGAAGGAATATGGGCTCAGAGGTGAGGAAACCAAAGCTGCCATTCTGGCTGCGGCACACACTCACAACACTGACCGTAGAATTGCACCTAAGATATCTCTGATAAGATATTCATGCATTCCTTCCCATATCCATTTGTGTGGTTTTTCCTTTTAATTAATTTTTGGATATGACAGATCCTGCTTTCCAGAGCTACCACACTACCATATTAAGTTTTAGAATCATTAAGAAGAAGAAAAAAAAAGAAATAAAAATATGAACTTCAAAGGTTAGGCATAGAGTAATAAACATAGGAAAAGGACATTCCCACACTCTCTTGGTGTTTCAAACAAGCTGTTTTCCAAAGGCAAAGAAAAGTCATGACATTTTGACCTCAATGGTTTTTCATCTCTTTTCTCACATTCCAGAAGTTTGTGTTCTAACCATCAGAGTGTGAGGTATCACAGTCATTTATTTTCTCCTTATTAACAAATATCACATATTTTGTACAGACAGTAATCTATCCAACACCAGAGTGCACTCATCTCACCTTGTAACACTAAGGGTCAGAAAGCTACTTCTGGACGATTGGAGAACAAGTTTTTAAGCTTCTTTCTGCCTAGCTGCAAGTAAGGATATAAAGCCAAACCTGTCATAACTCAATCGTTCCCAAATATTCTGCAATGGAGCTCCTTATTCCATCTGTTGTGGAAATTCCGAGTGGCTGCATCTGCTCTACTTTGTACAAAGCCCTTCATTTGGAACAGAAATGAGCAGCACTCCCTGGATCTGTGTGCTGACTTGGGCGCAAGTAGGTAGCACCTAAAGGGAGGTGCCAGAGGTGGGGGTTTGCCTGCGATCCCAGATCTCCACTGCCAAGTTCTCTCACTGGGAAACTCTTAGTGGGTGACATCTACAAACAGGAAGCTACTGGATCTCTTGGCTGGCAAGGATGTCTTCTGTGCCAGAAGAACATTCATAATCTCAGCCAATGAATTCAAACTGAAAGTGTCTTAAAGCTCTGTTCTCTTTTTTTAATTAAGTTCCACCCAATAGTTAGGAAAAAAATCAATAATGCTACATCTTTATACTTGTTGATCCCCTTATCAACTGATGCATCAGTCTGTTATTACCAAGTGTAAGCACCTCTTTCTGCACAGGCTGAACTTCATAATCCATTTTGCATCTAAAACCAATCTCCACACTGAAAAAATCCCCAACAAAATAACCATGAATCCTCTTGTCTGTGTGTGCACTGAGTGTCTCCCAAAAGCATTGTATGCAAAGAAGTAACAACAATTTCTGTGAAACTGTTTAGACCATCACATCCAGCAAGTACAACAATTTTCACAATTCTGTGCTGTAGATTGAAAAAAAAAAACAAAAGTGTTACTACTTACCAGTCTTGTCTTCTGCTTTCTTCAAAACTGGTAATTCATTCAGTAATTCTAAAAAAGAAAGCAGAAATGCTTATTATAGGTGTCACTGTCAGATTTAAGTTAATGTAAGCATCTCAAACTCAGCACTTTTCACAAGCATTTAAAGATGACATAGTAGAAAGTGTTGAAAAATGTTCTACAACTTGCTGAAAGTTTTCCCACAACCAAACCCACTGCAATAGATTTGAAGTTCTCTGTGCAAGGAAACATCTGTTTCTCACCACCCTCTTTATTGTCTCTCCAGTGCTTAAGCATGGTTTGACCCACATGTCTTTCCTTATGGACTCCCAAAATACAGCAATCTACAGTTCTTTTTCCTCCTAATGTTGGAAATGAGTTCAAGGAATTCAAAACCCAAAGGATCAGCACTGCACCTATTCAAAGTACTCTTATGTCAGTTACTTTTCTCTGGTGTTTTCTTCACCAGTATAGAAGATGCAGCTCCTGCCTAACTCAGAGTCTTTTACAGTTACAGCCAAAAGCAGTTAATTTGAAGATTAAATTTTTTAAAAAAATTAATCTCAGAATATGGGAAAAATAGCAAGTATTTACATAACTTTATAGAAGAGTCCAAAATATTTTCTAATAGTTTGGGCCAAAATGTTAAATATACATACACTTTTATATATTTATTTTGCAAGTAATTTTTTTAAAATTTTTTCATCATACAGTTTCATTGCAGAATTTAAAGCATAAGTTCATTAGCAGAAGCTTCATACACAACTTAAGTTATCTTTGATTTTCAACTGCATTAAGGACTGGCTATCCTAGCTATGATGAGGGAATGCTTTGGGTTACTTTGTAACCTCACTGACTCCCACAAACGGAGGCCTGACAGGAACTGCTTGCAGTGACAAGGAAGCTGGCAAAGCTACTTCTATTTCCTACAAAAATGTAAAATAGCAACAACAAAGAACAGTGTTTAAAGAGTAACAGGAATTTGTATACAATACTCTGCTCTGAGGCAATTAAGAGTTTCATTTACAGGAGCTTGTTACCAAAGTACTGCCAGCAGTGTTTATTAATTAAAGGTGTTTTTTCATCCTTAGCTCCTTTGTGAAGAAAGTGAGAATTAGCCTACTGTTTCTGGGGAATTACAGTTTTCTCGTAATTTAAAAAATGAGGGTGACTACTACTGCCACCTCTTTGCCCCGCAAACATTCTGCCTCTTGCACATGCCAGGAATTATGACAGCTCTCTTTCAGGCTGCCTATACATGACTTTAAATATTGTGGTACACATTCAGAGTTATTTTGTCCATCAACCAAAATCTGTGCGGGTGTTCTTTTAGAGAAACTCTGCTCTTAGCTTTCAGAAGAACATGTTGTTTCATTCCCCTAAAGAAGCTCAGAACATCAAGGAAAATAACATCAAGTGATAGCGGGTTCAAACGTATTTCTAATCTTTACAACCCTTCAGTAGTTACATTAAAAAAGTGAGGCATAATTTATTTCTGATGAAACAGAGTTGCTCAGCTTTCTGCTAATAGGATCCTCAGGGCAAAAGGGGTAGGGAAAGCACTGATAAAAGAAGAGAACTTCATNCCCAGTCTGGAAACAATAAATTAATAATAGTGTTTACTCTGATTATCGTTGATTTAGGATAAATTGTTCTCATTTAGCAAATGGGGAAATGAAACTCAGTGCCCAAGGGACTGAGAATATAAATCTGTGCCAAAGGCTACAGCTGAAGACACATTTACAGATCCATTCTGAATTCCTGGATTAATTCCAATCAGTGCTGATATTGTACTGCCATTTACCAGTTTAATGATGCAAGTTGCCACTCCTTTCTCTTTTCTTCCCCTTCTGCTCTCCTCATATCCCTGAGAAACAATTTATTTTTTTAATCCTTGAAGGGTCACTATCTTTCAAGTTTTTTCTTTTAGAAAAGCCTGTAAAAGTCTTTCTCAGAGGTACACACCTATGCGCTTTGATACTGTTCATCTGAAATTTTTCTTCAGCTACAAAGCTCTTATTCAGTGTAGGAACTGAATAAGGAAACCTTAGAACCGTGAAATGGCATAATGTCCTATTAAAAAAACACCCAAAACAATAAGTACTTCTCAGAAAAATCATCATGAAAGCAATAGGAACAGTTACTCAACCAAGAAGATAGCTCAGACTAAGTATATATAAATGTATTTTCATTTCTTTAAAGTGCTGTAATACCATCATACTTCCCATACTAGAAAACAACAAAGGACGATACACATAGCACAGTACTGAAGCTGATGGCACATGGCAAAAGCTTCAGGCTGGTATTGCATTTCATCCTATGGAAAGTATCACTGTTTATTACTACTCATTAAAATTTAATTTTATAGAGCATCTTTAAAAGGTCACTTTTAAAATGGGATTATTACAGTCAATGTTACTGACTAGTTAACCACTTTGACAGCACAAATCTTCACAGACTTGTTGCTTTCAATTATGAAAGATAAAGCATAAACCTGATTAATTCAGCTTTTTAAATAAAAAGTAATTTGTTGTTTTCCTATTTAACTAGCAGTCATTTGCTTTGATTTCTCCTTGATCTTGAAAATGACAGTCAAACATCAATGTAGCAACAGAATATGTGTTCATTACTTCACGTTGCATTTACTCTATTCTGAGACAGCATGTACCTTAATGTTTTAGTCACTGTTATCATAGCTACTACATTTATCATGTACACAGTATATGGAAGCGACAAACTACGCCTGCAAATATCAAACCAAAGACTAGTTTAGAAAACCAAAGTGTATACCTAGATTAACCTTCAAAGTGTTCAGCAGGCATATTCCAAAAGCATATTTGTTATTTGAATATTAATATTTAGTGCAATTTGATGATGCTTTGAAATCCATTCTGGTGAGTGCTGGTGCCAAAATGGGCTTAGCCTACAACTATGTACAGGTGTGCAGGGTATTGCTGCTTTCTACATATTACCATTTACATTTCAGAGGGAAATGGTAATATTACAAAGATTAAAAGAAAAATTAATAAAACTGCAAACAGACAAGGCCTGCTATCAAATGAAGGCTTCTTTATGGGATACTCAAGTCAAACATTTAGAAGCAAATGTAATAATAAATAATCATCACACATGGAAACCAAGGAATATCAAGATTGCAAGGTATAAATTTCATCTTCTCTTTAATGTAATTAACATTTACAACACACTGTTTAAATACATCTCAAAGCAGAGAGATCTGGTAACAGATGTATGTTCCAAGCTTTGATCTACTAGCCTTGTAAACACCTCCTCAGCTCTAACCCCCATGCATTTTCAAGTTTTCCCAAGGTTTTAAGCACATACTTCTATGTCAGTCATTCCTGGGCAGGACTGCAGAGTTTCGAATTGTGTGTAGGTCTAAACCCAGCAGAAATTAAGGAATCATCTATCCAAGACTTCTTGGAAGATGAATGCAATATTTCCCTTCTATGAGGACTTCAGTCAGAGCTCCACACAAAATGGTTTAGCAGGCAACTTTTATTAATGCACAGCCAGAGAATACTCTAAGAATAACTGCAGCTGGCACAGGGCATGTGGTGCCTGGACTGAACAGTTTGTTTAGACTGATCAGATTCAAACTCCACATACCGAACTGCTCCCAGAGAAGGAACTAAAAGGTGATGGTGAGCACCTCCAAGCCTTGAAACAAAAGGTATTTCAGATGTTATGGGTAATGCAAGATTCAGTGAGACACGTGCTTTCACTTCTCCTTGGACGGCTTCTGCATCCCATACTGAAATTACAATGGACTTGTTCTGAAGGGAATGCTCGAGGCAGGCATGGCAAATATAGCCATGTCCTGCTGTTAAATAGCTTTTGCAGTTTGCCTACTGTGATATCATCTTGTAAGTAAAGTTCAAAACCTATGAGAAAACCTGGTCTAATAAGAAATCCATTTCAACAGAAACACCAAGTCACATTAAAGCCAAAGATTTGAGCAGAGAACTAACCAAGCACTCGTACCTGTAGCTATCTAATTATGATTCTGAACTGCACCAGAAAAAGATTAAACTTTAAAAGATCATGGTAAATTACTACACAAATGTTTTCCAAGACAGGTGGTTGAAATTTGTCATTCTGGTAACAAGCAACAGCCCTCACAGAATGCATCACCAAACTATAAACTAGTTCTAAAATTCAGTGTAGAAACAGATGTAAAACAGAAAAGCACTGAGAGACACCACTTTCCCTGAATTGTCCTAACTTTTACTCTGTCATTCTAAAGAAACATCAGGAAGGCTGCAGTTCAGAACCAGAGTTTTTGGAATTCCTTCCAGAGCAAGACATTTATCTGCACAGTGCCATCAGTACATCCACACAGCAATATGATGAATGTGTTTGACTCTAAACTCATGTCTCTCCATAAGACTTCTAAAGTTCTTTAAAGGCACTTACTCTTACTGGTAATTCCTTGACAGTATCAGCCTCACGGTAAGAAATGCCCTGAACAGGCTCTGAAAAAATTTCCACAATAGCCTGTCTACGCAAAAAGTAGCAAAGCTGCCTGAACAGAGATCCCTGGATTTTTTGCTCACACAACTTTCTGATAACCTTAGCTATTATTTTCATAAAATCTTTTTATTTTTTTTATTTTAAAGGGTCTTTTTTAACTGGGGCAGCTGGTTATGGAGAGCATAGGACTACAAAGCAATAACTCATATCAGGGAGCAAAATGTCCATTCAGGTGCAGTTTGCAAACTCACCCTTGTTTGCTATCTACTGCCTATTTTTTAAATAATGCACAAATCATCTCCAGTACCATGGAAATAATCAACAGAGAATCAAAACCTGGAGCTTCTACTAGAGGACAAATCAAAAGCTGTTGGAATCCAACAGCTGGAGCCTGTCTCATTATTTCACTGTGCTTTGATGTGCTTTTCAGCCAAGTATCTTAGAGATTTACTTGCAGATATGCCTGTCTACAAATTCTACATTGCTTACACATTATAGTTTCCAACAGAGATAAATACACTGAATTCTCATTTAAATAAAAAAAAAAAATCCTATTTTCAAATCTTAAGCACAAAATCCTGTAAATAGGGGAATTGAAGATCAGCTGCATCTAATAAAAGAATCAAGTTTGTTATTGACTTTGAGCTGGTAGTTTCCATTAGATTATCCATCATATTTTTATTATGTGATCAACTGCCTAATTAATTTTGTACTCATGCATTTAGGCAGAATGCTCCGTGTTTCAATGGGGTTTACTATAATCCTGCACCTGCGGCCTCAGAGATTTAGACAGCTCTCCATCATAAGTTTATAATCACGTCAGCTGGGGTATGGGTCCAACTATCCAGTCTGCTGAAATGTAACAGTATTAAATTTCTGAGGCACTAGAAAATTTACATCTGTGGTTATGGATCTTTGGACCTTAATCAGATGCAAGTCATTGAGAGATATTAAGAGAGTTAGATACAATATTTTGCTCAGACAGTTTTAGTGGATGTATCAAACACTGTTTTTATTTTCCCTGCTTATCTGCTAATATGAACAGATGCAATCATGCTATTGTATAATGAATGTTGATTGCCAACAGTATTTGATTTTGCAACATTCTGTAGTGATAATTAAAGATAACTTGATATCCTACACAGTGGTAGTTAAAGATTGCTTTGTCTGCATTATTGCATAAATAAATGCCACAGAGAGAATGAATGCATTCACTATAACTTGTTATCTGGCATTTATTTCAGGGCAGAAAAGTCACAGGTCTTTTAGAAGACAAAAGTCTTCATTACAAAATTTGTGTTATTTATCCTTCATTTTCTTCTAGTTTGTAGGATATACACTAAGCAGAGGTGTAGCACTTTATGACACAGTAATGGTAACTTTTACAAAAAGGGCAAGAAATGCAGTACCATGGAAGCTGTGCTGTTGCCCCCTGGTCACACCAGGCCTGCTCCAGGACTGCTAGAGCCAAGGGTAGGATGTTCTGTGACGACACCGAGCTTCAGATAAAGCCCACACTGTAGACATCTAGATGTTTATGACACCATTCAAATCTTTGGAAGAAAACCTCTAAATATACTTTTTCCGCTAATAAAGTTCACCAAAATTCAGCATTTCATTATAATTTTGGCCAAAATTATGTGAACTTAATGTTCAAACTAAACCATACATAAAATGTGAGATAGGAGCTAAGTTGGAGCGGTTCCTTTCTCATCAGTAGCCCAGGGAAAGCAGGTTTATTTCTTTTTTAATTAGGCATACCAACTCTACAGTTTGGCACAGTGGAAGAAATGTGCCACAGCCCTGCAACTGCTGCTTTGCTCACATCCAGCACATTCAGTGGGCATGGTGCATGTAAGATGACACAGAAATGCATCTTGATTCACTCAGGCATGCAAAACCCTGGCACTGTGTCCTCTCTGCTCCCTGACACAAGAGCCTTCATTGCAGCAGCTCTTCCTGTTTTAGAAAGGATGCGTCAGATGTTGAAACTTGCCAATTAAATCATCTTCATTCTTGATTTGAGCCGTAGTCATTGAGTATGTTGTGAGTTGAAATCCCCCTCTCCCATTCAGTAAGAACTGCAAGACTAACATCTATACATTCCCTTCTAGACCACTGATAATTTGAAGCTGATAATTATTTCTGCTTTTCACTAAGAAACAAAGTTACCTGTGCCTCTGATGTATTTCCACTCTGTGTCTTTGTGTATGTCAGAAAGGTATCAGTTTCCTGCGATCTAAGAAAGCATTTCTGCTGACATTTTTCTTATGACTTTTGATTCCAATTTATAAAGTTACCTGTTGAGGAATTTTTATGATACCACCTATTTCCCATAGAGGCTACCACCTAAGCCTTGATTAGTTCGCAGGAGATCAAACTCCCTAACAAGTTACTGTCAGTTGCAGTTTTTAAGATTAGAACTAGGTCAGGTTTATTACCTACATCAATTCTTTCATGTAGCACAGCTAAAACAAAAAAGGGATTTTAGGGAAGAAAAAATAAAGGAAAACAGGGCTGAAAGTCTAATATATAAAAATGCTTCTCATCTCAAAAGTGAAATGCCACAAATGATTTTTAAATTACCAAACCCCCAGGGCTGAAGCCATATAGTCTACAGCTTTGTCTAAGAGACCTTACAATAGTACAGGGGTTTTGTTACAGAGATAGCATATGAGCAGAATCATTTGTAATATGGAATTCCTTAGATACTCATTCAGCAAAGGCTGTGGAAATGATTTTTGTTCTGATGAGGATAGAAACAGCTTTTACACAATATTGATCTTTTCCATGTGTTGGGTTTGCTCAGTGTAGTTTTGGAGGAGCCACACTACAATAGAAACAATAGTAAAAGCTTTATAAAAAGCTGTTTTGTATCACATTTAATGAATTTTTTTTTTTTACACCTTGTGATAATACATTGCTCTGTTGATTCCTGATGTCTTTCTACAACTACTATCTGTCCAGTATTAACCCTTTATTGGGGGGAGTTTTGTTTTTTCAGCTTCTGATTCAAGAAATGTAAGCCAACTGCAAGAGAGAAAAGTACCTTTTGAAAAATTTAAAGCTTGTGATTAAATTCCAAGGGGTTTCTTTTATTTGGACTGGCCAGCCAATCTGTATGTGACTATGTACATGGCTAGGCATAGAAGCAACCAAACACAGAAATATAATAATTATTTTTTTTAAATTTTGTTTCTTTTGGGTGCAGCATCAGTGGAGCTCATATTTTGAGGCCATCAACTACTCAGTGCTTATGTAGAGAGTAGCAGATTGAGTAAACCTGATTTTCCACAAATACTGACAAAATGATAGTTATGGCTACAGCATTCATGGTTTTAAGGGAGAATTGTAATGAACCAAAGAGATACTAAAATAGAAAGTTAATACATAAAATAAAAGCTGTCAGATAACCAGAAATTCCTACTGTAGTGGTGAAATAGTCATTATTAATCCTCCTGCTTGAACCCACTGAATTTGGGGATAAGCCATGGCATTAAACGCAGATGGTATTAAGATACACTTTGCAAGAACAGGCATCTCAGGAGAGAACACGACTTATACATATTTTTGGGTCACATCTCCTCTCCTGCACCCTCCTTATTCCTGCCAGTACTGATTAATGTTTGAGATCAGACAAACATTGCCAGCAAGTGTGTGACAAGCAGCCTAAATGGGAAGCTTTTCCAACACTAATGAAACACATGGAAAGTGGAATGAGGTGTAGACAAATACAGATTTTGCCATCTATAGAGCTAATGTCAAGTGCAAAACCTATAAAAATCAAGGAAGAACCCTGGGAGTCAGTCAGAATGCTCAGCCCAAACACAGACCGCACATGTAAAGCCAGTTCACACACAACATTGGAGGATTAAAGCTGAGCATGTGTCCAACTCCACACATCCCAACAAAACCAGAATATACCCATATGTATATTCTTCCCACTGGTCCTTTTCTTTAGCAGCTCCAGGTCTACTATTAATCAAAATCTCCATCTTGTAAAACAGGATAATACAAAAAGGAGCAAAACTCATCTGTTGCTTTACTTAGCAACATTTGAGAAAGGAACCTTAGTTCTTTCCCTTCTCAAATCTCTTCTTAAACAGGTACATGATTACCTTTCAACCACTGTCAGCTTCTTCTATAAGTTCAGAGTTACAAGGAGGTGGATTATCAACACCTCTGAGCTTTCAGTGAAGCTCCTCTGAGGTTTTACACTGTGTCCTCAACCACAAGTGAGGCAAGAAATATCTTCTCAAAGCCTGAACAATATGTTTACATTTTAGAATAAAAACAGAAAACAAAATGCTTACAGATTACTTATAGAGGATAGGAAGCAGTTTGGCCTGACCAGGGCATCCTGGACTGCTGAGACAGGAACAAGACTGAGTTGGAAAACACGGTGGTAATACTTGGCTGGAAAAAAAATCCCCAAAAACCCAAACCCAGGTAGTCTGGATGTTGCCAACTTCTAACCCACATCACTAGGAGCTGAATAAAAGCTCTGTCTTCTGTTTTCTTAAGATAAAATACCTCATACTTCAAATTTATCAACTTGGAGCCAAAGCTCTCTCCTAGGAATAAAAATTAAGTATCAGTCACTACTCTTGAGCATAGCAAGCTTAAACAACAGAAGGCAGCTGTTTAAAGAATAAACACAATTCCCCCATAAAGGAGAATTTGTTTAGAAAAGTGAATAATACCATCCCACCTCTATCCCAAAGAAGGAAAAAGAACTGAAAGAACCTTTTAAAATCCAAAGAAGCTTCTGAACCTTTCCGATCTTTACTCTCACAATGCTTCCTTGCAATGTACCTTTACTGTACGTCCTGTACACTGTCTCTGTATCCACAGGAATGCAGTGTTGCACACACTTCATTCCCAGACCCTTCCACCTCCTATTTTTCATTGGAACAGTGGGATCCAGCCTTGCAGGAGCATGCAGCACTCCAGATGGGGCAAAGAACCTTGCCAGTCAGCCTTGCTCAACATCACAAGATAATTTCAGACTTCTGTTTAAACATTGTGCAGTGACTATGATTTCTGCCTCAAATTAATAATGGCGTCTGGCACAGCTTTCCTAGCACTGCCATTTTGGATGGAGTGCAGGGGAGGTTTATTTTGCTTTATTACAACACAATAGCTGCATCAGCTGCTGCAAATGGATAGCCAAGAGTAATGAGGATGACCTATTCCGAATGGAAGTTTGGTGGGAAGGCCTTCTGTGCAAGCTGGCTGAATGATAGAACACTGGAATGAGAGGGCA
Organism: Grallaria varia; assembly: GCA_013396735.1. Lineage (NCBI taxonomy): Eukaryota > Metazoa > Chordata > Aves > Passeriformes > Formicariidae > Grallaria > Grallaria varia. The sequence goes on along the minus strand of VWZG01013026.1, from coordinate 1,258,743 downwards.
AAACATTATTAACTCACTATCTCTTTAAATGTAAAAAGTATGGCCACAGTGGTTGCCCAACTCCCCTTCTCTTTTTTGTTTTTGGCTAGCAGAATACCTAGTTGGGAATTAATCCTTGACAAACTTTTAAACCGTTAAAATGTTCAGGCTATTTTCCCCCCATCTTCTAAAATGTTGTTGTACTTTGGGCAGGTATCATACATTTGACTTCAATTCCCTTTCTATAAACTCAATTATTGCACAACTCCTTTTATCATGTAAACAAGAAAAGGAATTCAAGAACTTCAAGGAGCTCTAAGACAGCAGATCAACACTCTGGCAGTGAGTGACAGTTTAAGACTCAATCCCACAGCTGAAATACAAAAATTATTTTTCCAATAGCATAACTGCTTAACACAGAAGTGTAACCTCATTCATACTCTGACAAGAAGCACCTTCTTCAGTGGCACAACTTTGAAGTTCACATACATACTTTAAATTAGCTCACATTTCTTTTACTCCTACCATTCACCTCCCAACGTTCAAATTCTTTGCCTTTTCACTCTCCAGATCTCCAGAAATGGGGGTTATTCTGATGCAGTTTTACCTACAACCACAACTATCAGAAAAAAAAAGAAAGCTGACAGCAGTAGGTAAAATAATCAGAAAGTTAATTCAAATTTAACAAAAATATTTTGAGAGGTGACAAATGGTTAGTGTTTAGAAGAAAAAAAAATTATTTAATGTAAATTTTGCCTCCTTTTATTTACCTGAATATTTGCATAATTTCTCTATGTCCCAGCTACAGGCATGCTGCTAGACATAATCAACTATGACATATCCGGGTGTGACTGAGCAATGGAATAACATCCCAATACTAAATAAGTACCCAGCAATGCAGTTACATCTGCATAAGTTAGAGTATTTTCTTACAATAAGATTTTAATGAAAACCAAATGACAAATGCAGTGGTTTAAAGGCTCTTCAACAGAATCTGTTACTGCAGCCTGGAAATTGAAGGAAATACTACTTAACTCTCTAATTTTTATTTTATTTTTTAAAGTTTTTAATATATATTACAGGTTTTTTTTTTTAAATAGTAAAAACTCCTGTAGTTAGACTATAAGAGCACCAGGAAAAGTGGAGAGATGCTTTCTTTAAACAGATGGCCAAAAAAATCCACATTCCTAGCCCTCTCTTTCATTATGAGGAAGAGTTCCTCACAATTTTAAGTCTGCCTCAGACCAGATTTAGAACCCATAACACAGGAGAGAAAAGGGAAAAAGTGTTCTGCAGTTTTCTGTCTGGGTCTGACATTATGCATCCATAAGCATTCCTCACGTGCACATGACTGGAGTCTTGCACTCCTAAGAGCCTGAGAGAGACCCCACTGCATCACCTTCCCCCTCAGAAACAAAACATGAGGAAAAGAGATGACATAAACCTTCCCACTGCCCAGTCTGCCTGAACCCATCACGCCTGAAAGCCTTCCTTCCCAAATAATACACTTGGATTTAAACTTCCAAACATCTGACCTCCATACCTCTTTGAAAACATCTCTCCAAGACTCAACTTATCTTTTAAAATCTATGGGCTCTTTCCTCTTTTCATTCTCTCCCTCCAACTCCAAACAGCTGTAGAAAAGCAGCTTCTCACAAATCCTCTGCTTCCTTTGCTGTCCAGGGCTGCATCAGTAATCTTTGCCAAAGCTGCTTATGGAATCACATCCCCAAACTGGGGGAGAATTGTCAATTCCAGTACAGGGCTACGAATGATCTTAAAAATAAGAAGAGATGCTGGCCTATAAAGTAGAAACCTTTCAGAAATTGTGTTTTCCTCTTTTCCTCTCCTGCAGCTTACTTGAATGGATTTCCTATTTAGCAGCATAACTACAGAGTAAATCTGAGTATTCTAAAGCCTTGCTCTTGCGACTTGCTTAAATACCTATTCTGGAAAATAGCTACTGCCCCTGTGACTAGCCTGTGCAGAGTACTGTTCATGGAGCAATGTTTATGAAAAGGGAAATCCTTGGAAACTCTTTTGCTTTGTTTCCAGCCCATAGCATGCCTTGCTTCTGAATTCTACAGAGGAAGGAGAGTAAAGCTGTAAGTCTGGTGTTATTCTTCTTCAGAAGCATAAAATTACCATTTATTGTGGGGTGTAAGACAAATTAAATAAGACATAAATGGATCTAATCTAAATACAGCTTCTTTTCACTTTTAGTACAACTTTATTTCTTTAAAGCAGCTCTAGTCAGGCTGGTGAGGATTTCAGAAAAAAATAAAACAACACCTAGGGTAGTTTATATCTACTTCTAACAGCTATCATCAAAATGATATTACATGCTTCCAAAATACATTGTAAAATTACTGGAATCACTCCAATGTTGGGATGAAAGCATAAATGGTATGTTCACAGATGGAAAAATGAATTCCTTGACTTTTCTACTGCACTAGAAATACTCTTTTGCTCTGTTTAAAGGAAGAATGGGAGAATATACAAAACAGAATGAAAGAAGAGTTTATTCTATATGGAAAATCTGGCATTCCTTAGCACTTCACCTGGCACAGAAACTGTAATGCAAAGAAAAAGTCAGTAAGAAAGAATAAATTACACTTGTCACTGGTAACATACATTGATAAATGGAGACTGAAAGATGGGTTTATTTTTATAATGCTTCTGTAACAGTGCAAAGCAGTATGATTATAGAAACAGAAACCTCCATTTTCACCAGGATACGACCTAATTTTTAATGAAAAGACAAATTTTCTGTCCCTTTTTTGTGTAAATCTCAAGTTCCACATTGTTTGTCGATGTAACTAGTCTGTAAAGCAAGCTTAATTTCTTACTCATCTTGGAACATCTTTCCTCTTCCCTGTATTGAGAAGCACTTCAGGAAGAGGTTTCAGCTCTCCTTGTAATGGCCAGAAGGACAATGTAAACACCAGCAGGTAAAGGCACAGTTACCTGTGCAGTTCTGACACTTTCTGACAAGGAAAACAAAGGAGACAGTTTAAAAATGCTCTAAAATCAAGCATCAAAAGGAGTTTAAAGGTGATTTTGGAATCTTAATCCAGTAATATTGGAAAAATAAATTAAAAATACATTCTGTCATTCTCGTCATCCAGTGAAAGAAGATAAGGAGAAAAAATGGTGAAGAAGAACTGTTTTGTAATGCATAGCTGTAAGAAAGAATTCTCTGGATATCTGGCACTGGAATCTCAATGAGCTCTATGTACTCTTAAATCAGTCTTCTTTTTTTTTTTTTTAATATGCTACTCCCTCCCTCAGCATTTAATACAAATTTATCTACAAATAAGAATGATTCTCAGCAGAATGATATTGATAATTACTTATCAGCAGAGACTGAACAAACCAGCCTGAGAAACAACATTGCAACTATCTGCTTTCTTCCCTCTTGGTATGAAATAAGAGTGAAAATGGAGTACAAAATGCACTGCTCAGCTGAAACCAGTGGTTTAGAAAACACAAAACCATTGCTAATAAATGAGCTGGTCTTGTAAGAACCCCAAAGCCTAAAAAGCAAATCAGTCTGTGCTTTTTTATCTATATTCCCCTTTCCAATTACCCCTCATTCCCCTTCTCTGAACTCCTTGCCCCTGCTCCCTCAATGCACACCTCATTCGATCTCCTGCTCCTCTCAGCCACTCTCCTTGTCTGCATTTGAATTAAACTCTTCCACCAGTTTTCTGTTCTGCTGAAAGGCCAGGTGGGCAAAATAACAACTGAAGGAGACATTTTTTCATTAGCTCAAGTGCCCGGCACACAGAAGCCTTTAATAGTCAAGGGGAGCAAAACCAGTCACAGCTGTGTTAGGGTTTAATTTACAAGGCAAAAGCAACAAACACCACACACACAATCCCCCACTTAATCAGCAAATTTAGGAAACCAAATCTGAGAACTGAGAGCCTATATAAATTGCGTCTTAAAGATAATTTGGAAGCTGTAAGGCTCATGATCACACTGAATACAGTTATAAGTCATAGCAAGTATTGCAGGGCTTTCTGTGTAACTGGAGACAAAGCAACACGTGATCAGTGTCCCCAGATTAATAAAACACAATGGTTAGTAGCTTGCACACAACCAGAGGTAGTTCCCTCGCAGCAGGACAAACTCATTCAGTGAACATTTCCAATCATATGACAGATTAATTGCTATGTAAATTCACTCCCACTTTTCAACTTAAGTATCTAACAACTCTGTGTTAAATGTAGGGTGGAGATAATTTTCCATTTCAAAGAGGTTATCATTTATTTATTACAAGAACATTGCCTGCAATGCAAAATCCCTCCAAGAAAATAGAAAGCTTCAGGAAAATCTGCCATGTTCTTATTCTAAATTTAAATAGCACAAATTAAAGCACTTAACCTGCCATTTTTACCTATTGAGTAAAGAAGGAGAACACTTGAAAATCCTTGTGGTTTATTAGGCACTGAATGGTTAGAAACAATTTTGGTGTGCATCATCTTATAAATTTCTGAAAGTCTGAAAGGTTTTACTAAACATTTCCAGTTCCTAAGACACTCAGGTTCTGGGAAGTGTCATCAGTGTGGAGAGCAGCTGAACATGTAATAGCTGTGAGAAGCGTGATTTGCAAGACATAGCTCTGTTTCCACAGCACTAAGAGAATGGAATGTGCACAGAATCCATACCAACTACTTTCTTTGCTACATCCAGTCATTTTAATTCACACCCATAACTCACATTAACACTAACATTAGTCTTCAAGTTGGCCAACGAAAGGATTTTTCAAGAATGAGTACTGTGTAGAAGTGCATAGGTCAGGAAGGAAGGGGACAAAAGGAAAACTGAACTCCACGTCAAGGAGAGATGGATTCTGCAGAGGAAGAGAGCAGCTAAAGCTCCTATGGAAGCACAAGAAAATAACATTGCACAGAATTTTAAGGGGGCAAAGACAACTCAGCTTAGAAGCAGTACAGAAAGAATTCATTTCCATTTATGTAAAAGTGAATAATGCCAGTCAAGTATCACGGAACTGCTACACTGGGAAGGGAAGTAGAAAGGGACCCTTAAAAAGTGAGAAAGCTATGGACTGAACGAAGTGAATAAGCACAGGCATCTAGAAAGAAAAGTTACAAAACCAGAAAAATGAGGTCATTAATACAGAAGAGAGAGAGAACAGGTAAGAGATGGCTGCATGTATCACTTAAAAACCCAAACCCCCAACAAATCCCACATTTCATTCTAAACTTACTTTTTACTACTGAAGAATATGAAAACAGACATGAAATCAAGATCAGTCTAACTTGCAAAGAACTTTTACCTGAAAGCAAGAGTTGATTCCTTACTAAATACATTTGTGAAAATTATCTTCATAAAAACTTTCTATGACAACCACTTTTGAACTTCTCAGTTTGTAAGAGTTATATTCTGAATGTTCACTGGGTATTCAGCTCATCAGTCACTTCACAATCTGTTCTAATTTACAAGCTCACTTGTTCATCAATTTACTTTCAAGGTAAACGAAGTTCTACATCATTGTTGACCCTGCACATAAACATGGGGTTTTTTCATGGCAAATAGGTGGGGAGAAGTGCATTTGACTCAGAAAAAACCCAGCTTTTCAACGTGTCAAGACACTTGCCTTGCTTTTGCTTTTCCTAAACTATAAGAACTCACATTTTGGAGATACCTATAAAATTTCAGAATATAATTCAACATTTCAGAAGAGCCAGCCCTTGCCCAAACTCACACTATGTATGAGTGCTTGCTGACATGCCACCAGGCACCTCTGCCTGTTGATGATTCTGACCTTTATTAATTCAAGTCTGTGCAATCTCCACCACTGATCTGTCAAAACTGACACCTTGTCACACGAAGATTTTGCAGGGAGCATTCTGAAATAGTTCACGGGGCATTAAATTGAATCAGTGTGATACCCAGAGAGGAAATTTATGGCTTTTAGGCTTTCCTTTTATATTTCTGTGGGAGGATGGCCATACATGCTGCAATAAATCAGCTCAACACTCCCAAAAATGAAGACCAATCCTAATAAGTAAACAACTGAATAATACAAATCTCTTTCATAAAAGAGTTTACAAAAGCAGGTTTTGTTTTTCTGCTCAAAATGTATCCCTAATAGCAGTAATAATAAACAAATCTTAACATCTTGAAGTCAAACCAGGTATAATCTGAGGCACTTATTCATAGGTTTGGGGTATAAATTTACTTCACAGGAAACAAAACAAGAGGAAAATAGCCTGTTAGCATCATCACTTGAGAAAAAAACAAGATTTGGGAAAACCACTGCCTAAAATAGTGCACCACCAGAGCTATTTTACAGGCAACAGGACCAATAGTGAGTTTGGAAGACATTAGGGAGCTTCAAGACCCTGAAATTTTACAGATAGAATATTTAATAGATAAAAAAGCAGTACGGCTTCTTAAACTACCAAAGTTTCCACATCCAAAGGACAGCAGAGCTGGAAGCAGCTGCAGTTATTTCCTCATTCAGTCTCTTTCATACAACTGAGTTTGAAAGCAAGAAAATTACATGTTTTGTACATTTTCTGGAATTTGGAAATATCAGGTTTTCAGTAATCAATACTGTGCGTTGTGATCAACTGATGTAAACTCTTACACTTGATTTGCTTTGAAAAGCTGTGCTTGCACCGATAAAGCACAGAATTGATTCTCAGATGAAACAGAAGAGACCTACAGTATGAGATGGATATCAGTGCAAAGATAACCTTGTTTAACTTCCCTTAATATTTCTGTTGTTACGAATTCAGCAACTTTCATTTCATTGGCTAACTACAACTTTTCAAATGAGAACTAAGATATTCAATTTCCAGGTTTTTGCCACATTTCTCTCTTTATGGCCTTCTTCCCCCTATCAATTTTAGTCTCTCTGGTGTGGATTTACCTTCAGATTTAATATGGTTTCATTTAAAGAATCAGAGAACACCCTCACGGGAAGGAACATCATCAGCTCCACAGGGGAGAAACCACAGAAGTTGAATACACAGAAAGAAATCAAATATACAATACCACCTTCAATGAAGTATAACACAAATGGCAAATATTTCTGACTGCGTGGTACAGACCGATGAGTGCAAAACCATCGAGTTCTTAAGTTTTCTTATATATTCCTGTTAAACTGACACACCTTTTGAAATCTCAGAACAGGTATTGGACACAATCTGCCCTTGCTTAGCATTTATGTTAGTTGGCCCTTCTTTCACACAAACAGTTTCCAAAAACAGGCTGATCATCAGAAAGAAAACACACATTTACCTCCCTCCATCTGGATAACACTGCTGAACAAGAACTACACAAGAAGTAGCTTAGAACTATTACTAATTGCATTTAAGTATCTTATAGCTCTTGCCCCCATATGTTAAATCTTGTACAATGTGGAACAACCTCTGAAGGACGAAAGAATATGAACCCATCACTACACTAAGGCAGCCTGACTTTATCTGCCGTAACTTCACTGAAACCAAGTGAAGAAGGTATTTAGTTTGCTTGAGCTAAGACAAAGCCTGCAGTGCTTTATTGACAAGTCAATTCTCTCCCTGGAACACAACAGTTGCACACAGTAATTCCTGGCAGTATGGGTATTGCTCCCATTAATAGGAACATTTAGGGAGTTATGTAACAACTGCAGAAACTTGCAGGTTGGACTATCTTCACTGACCTTCTAGAACTTCTCCTCAGCATTCTACACTAACATCCTCTTGAGGAAAACACACCTCTTATTTAATGATGTAATATATAAATATATAATTTAACTTCTCTGTGTCAATCCGCAAACATTTCACAAGTGGCAAATGTAACTGGGAAACTAATGCTGCTGGATGTTTATGTTTGTCCAAAGGACACCCTTTAAGATTTTATTCCTGACAGAAATCATATGGCTAATGTGTTCTTAGGGACCTTCTCTAAAAAACATTTTGATTTTTAAGACATTTCTTGTCTCTAAGGAGATTGGAGCTTGTGCAGGAAGGCTGGGAAAGGAAAAGCAAGTTAGAATTACAGACCAATTACAGACCACTCAGTTGTGCTTCAGCCCCAGGCAAACTTCTGGAACACATACATTAAACTATTTATAAGCACTTGGAAATCAACCATGAGATGAATAGCCACCAACACAGGTTTCTTGAGAGCAAATCAGTTGTTTGACAGCTTAGTCTAAATTCCTTCAACACAAACCTGGTAGCTAAGAGGAAAGCAGGAAATGTCATATTGACTTTAGTAAATCCCTTGACACTCTCTAGCCAGATTGTCCTGCACCAGCTGAAGAAAACATGGATGACTTGAAAGTCCCACAGGATTATGAGAAACCCATAGGACAACCCTCAGACACATTTTTTTGTGTCTTGGTAATTATGGCCTGCCTTGAATTGTAGTAAAAAGATCCCAGATCAAGAGGTTTCAAAAAAGAGGGACAGTGAAACAACACTGAATTGCACAGCAAAGTCATGAGGAAATGTCACTAACAGAAAGCATAAAGAAGGATAGAATATTTATTTTTCAGGATTTTTGATGATTGCCAGAAGAGTGAATTTAAGAGAAGCGATGAATTCACTCCCTGAAAGACACTTCTACATTATTTACTCCTAGTCCAACTTCACTCTGCTGTCTCAAGCCTTTTTCGTATCTGTGCAAAACACTGGTGGAAGCCTGGAAAAATTTAAAGTGAGGTGGCAAACTGAATCCTGTAAATGGTTACATATTGCAACCCCCTTTTAAAGTTTTTGCAAATTTGATGATAAAATGAAAATACACAAAGCACTAATATTCTTAAATCTCTGTTCCCAATGAAAGCAAAGAGCGTTTGCCACTCACAACACATTAATCACTGAAGGGAACCTCCAAATTAAACATCTTGGTTTATCCTAAATACCAATAAATACAGCAAATTCAGGAGACTTGGAAACATGCTGGGAGCATTTACCATGAATTAATATAATTCTTAATTCTGTTATCCAAGTAAAACTCAGTCTTAGGAGCACCAGTCAATTATCAAATTTTCTTCAAGTGTGGTTCTAACACTTAATACTAGCAGAATCAGATTGATAGCATGACATTACACTGCACAAGAAGCCTTCAAATAAGATGATTTACCCCCAACAGCAGCACTTGAACTATACAGGAAGCAGAAAACTCTTCTCCATAAATCTTAAAAAGATGGAAAAACAGTACAAATAACAAAAGACATACAAGAATAAGCCAAACATTAGAACCAGTAGTAAATGACATTCCAAATCTGGTGGGAGGAAAAACCCCAAAGCAACAACAAAGCTGTATTTGCAGCATTGCAGTACTACAGTAGATGATTGGGATTTCAAGTACAAACCACTGTAATACGTGATTATTCACTGTCATGAGTAAGGGAAGATACACTTACGAGTAAGTTAATCAGATGCGTTGAGACCTTCATGAAAACACAGTGCTTCTCAAGCACAATTTACTTTGTGGATAATTCATTAATAGTTTGGTTTAGGGACTTAAACAAGATCCAACTGCAGAAAACAAGTCTCCTGAGCTGAGATGACACTTGCCTGTGGGATGTGCCATACAAAGTATCAGGTCTGGTTTCTATCAGTGAGAAGATGGCAATCACGAGCCTCAACTCTTTTGAGCTTGGCATAAAACCACTCACAGTTCTATCGAGTGCAGTTCACAGACTGGGAAGCAAAGCCTGAAGTTAAACACACAGTCAAACACCTTCTGTAGTCTCTAAGATGAAACCTTTTCCTTGATAATGCTTTGGTTTTAGACAAAGAATTTGCCTAGAGGACTGATCAAAGAAATGATCTGTTGGAAAAGATGAAACTACAAATCATCTTTTCTAAAATATTGTTAAAAAAGTATCACTGTACCACACACTTTATGATACTACTGAAGAGCCTACTCCACCGGAGATGGTTGTTGGGCTTTTTCCTCCCTTTTTAGGACTGAAAGGAGTGTTGAAGGGTCTTTACTACCTGCCTTTTTGTTAAATGTGTCCAGCTTTGAAGCAAGGACTCTGAAATGAGGCAGATGGTATATCCTTTGAAGTCCCAACTTATCCAAAGTAAAACAAACAAACAAAACAAAAAAAACCACCAAAAAACCAAAACAGCTCCATTGCAGTCATTTTGTTATGCAATGCCCTTTTAATCTTGTAGGGATGACCACAGAGAATCAGAAGATGAAATCAGATTTCCTCTTGCAACAGCAGCAGAACTACAAGGACTTGGTCCAAGCTACTCAATATGCAGTATGGAAGGAAAGCTTTGTTGTAATGATCACCTGTCTCACAGTGACAGAGCACAAATTGCCATAATGGTTTGTAAATCTACAGGAACTGTGCAAGTTCCTGCTTTTCTCTCTGAAAACAGATGGAACACTGGAATCTATCCAAAGGATGAATCTAAGGAGACCAGGATGTGTCTTCTATCAGGAAGACTGGACCAGCAATATCATGGATTTGATAGGTCAGTATAACCAAATCCAAAAGAAATTAACAGAAGATAGGACAAGAGGAAATGGGGAAACAGAAATAAGTTGCACCAGAGGAGGCTTAAGCTGGATATAAGGAAAAAAATCTCTACAAAAGGGGTTGTAGAGCAGCAGAACAGCCTGCCCAGGGAAATGGTGGAGTCACCATCCCTGGAGATATTTTAAAGAGGTGTAGATGTGGCACTTGGGGGTTTAGTGGTGACTTGGCAATGCTGGGTTCAGAACTGAACTCAATGATCTCAAAAGTCTTTTACCACCAAAATTATTCTATGATTATATGACTGAAATATGCCAGTCACAGTGAACACCAGACTGCTTTCCAGAAAGGCAAAAATGGGGGGTTCTCCTAAGGATCAATCTCCTCAGATGCTGCAATAAAAAAAGGAAAGACACCTGAGGAAAAATCTCTTTTGGTGACAGCAGGTTCCCCTGAGCTGAAAGTGCTACCTGCTGGCAAAAAAAAAAATGTTAGCTTGGGATCCCAGCAGGAAACATTCAAAAATGTGCAGTGGCTAAAAACTTCTGGTTTTGTAAACAAAAAGATATTTTGCCAGCCAAATGGGGGTTTGCAAGTGCTTGCAGCTCTAATATAAAGAATACTCTAAAAAGAGTAAACAGTGGGTACATGTAAATACCAAAAGCTCATCTTTTTTTGTCACTTAAATAATTAAACCATATCTTATTGACAAATTAAGTTATTTAAAGACATCAGAGCAACATTCCAGCCAGCATAAGCAACTGTTTTTCCTCAAGTGACATGTTCACAGCAGTAGATTTTATTATTTCCTCGTAAATTTTTTGTCATTTCTGCGAGAGTGTTATTTTTAGCTGACATATAAGACAGCAAAAAAATACATACATGCAAAGATTCAAACGAAAGAAGTAGTGACTCATCACAGACTACTCTTATAACAAGAAGAGTCAATGCAAAACAAAAATTCTCAAGTTATGTGCAAAACTGGCAAAAGTAATAGTGTCTGAAACCCACATTAGACAGGAATTGGCTGGTAGGTAGGCAAGTTATTTCCTAAGAACTGGTGTAGGGATCATTTGCATATCACCCAAAAATACTCAGATTACTGATAGTTGGAAAGAACTGGTTTTTATTTACCAAAATAACCAGTTAAGAAAACTAGCTGAATTAGGAAACTGGCCACTATGTCTTTAATGTATTGGTACATTCTCAGCACACAGACAGCAGGAGAGGGGAAAACACCAGACTAATTTTCTGTCCATGCAACACATCTCTTTAGGACAGTATTTCACAGGTTATCATCACCCTGTAGTTATTTTATTACATTACCTTCCTGAAAAAAGAATGACTGATCCCCTGTCCAAACTTTCATCAGGCAGCAACATTACAAAACAAGGAAGAATTAATTACAGAAGGGATGACACTGAACTTCATTCTTGACCATCTTTTATCACATGTAAGGCCATTTATCTTTGTGTTTTCTGTGAGTTCTGACTACAAAACTTACAGGAATGTAGAAGGCCACCATTCTCAATATTATGTTACATATATCAGCATTTTGATACAGTCTGGTGAAACATATTTCATTAGCTTAATCTCAACGCAATAATCTGAGCTGAAGTTCTACTGGGTGATGAGTCAAGACAGTTCCCCCAATTCATAAAAATAAAGTAACTAAAAGAATTTTATAACCTACAAAATCCCTTGCCTGTAATCCAAGTGTAAAGAGATATAGTACGTTATCATAGCAATCTAGCCTGTTTTAAAGAGTTTCTTTCCCATCTGTAAGGAAAGAACTGCTCCAGTTTAAAATGATCCAAATTATGGTAAATTTTCTAAGGGATATACTTTCCTCTATAAGTATTCCAAGTCTTTAATCTTGAGAACGAGGATTGAGAAATGTCTGGTGAAGGAGGGTGGTTTTGTGTGGTTGTGTTTTTTGTTTGTTTCATTGTGGGGGGTGTTGGTTGTGTGGTTTTTTTACTTCTGTGGAGTTTTGGTTTCTTGCTTGGTTAGGGCTTTCATAGTTTGTTTTTGTTTTTTGGTTTTGGGGTTTTTTTTTGGTAGCGGGTTGGTTTTTGTTTGGTTTTTTTTAAACAAAAGGGCTCCCCCCCTGTAAATCAATGGACTCAGTGCACAGCCTTTCCTAAGAATTGTGCTCAAGCTGACATTCCAGCGGCTCACAGGCCCTCTGCCAGACTTCCTCCACTAAACCCATTTCTTCCTTGTCCTGGGGAACCCCAAAGTGGACAGAGTACCCCAAATGTGGTCACAGGTCTCTTTCCCTGCCCTGCTGTTTACACTCCTTGTTCATACAGCCCAGAACAGAGCCAGCAGCCTTTCCCACAAAGGCAGACTGTTGGCTGGCATACCATTCATTGTCCAACAGGACATCTCCATGTGTCCTTTACCACAAAGCTACTCCGTAGCCTGTTGGCACCCACTCTCAGCCCCTCCGTGGTGATACTCCACCACAGATTCCTCAGCAGTTTCTGAATTTCATGAGGTTTCGTTCACACCACGTCCCCAGCTTGTTAAAAGTAGCAGCATTGCTTTGCAGTGAAATCACCACCCTGCATTTGGTATCACTCACAAACTTGCAGAAAGTACCTGTTCATTCCCATCATTCAAGATGTTAATAAAGAATTTTACTGCATTGGCTCTACTGTTTCAAGATGCTGGTGGGTAAGGAACTGCCAACTTTGTTTCCACAAATCCTACCATTTTGCCATCTTTAAGCTAAACCATACCTAACCATCTTGGCTATGAGGATATACTAGTGACCTCAGGAAAACATCAGGACAGCAAGTAACCTCAGAAAGCTGCCAGGTTGATCAGGCACAATTAGGCCTCACTAGACCATTGGCTCCTCCCTTCTGTGGGCGGCTGATCCCTCCCCAGATCCTCCTCCCTCGTCTTTGGAGAAGTGTAATGTTTCCATGTTTTTAACCCCACTTATTAGGAACCCACACCAATCACTGAAGACTGCTTATCGAGAATTACAATAATTACAAACAATGTATGTAAAACAACCTAGAAATCCTAAAAACTAATCTATTTGCCTAACTCAACACCCTGTTCTGTTCTCCCTTTCCTTTTCCATTATTTTCTGAAACCTGAGAAGCAGACAGAAGTGCCACTTCAAGTATTTCAGTATTATGACTGAAGCAAATCTCTGTGTATGCAGTGAAATTTCACCAGAGCTTTGTTTTTAACAACTTCTTTAGAGAACTATAAACTTCACTCTCAAATCTTTCTAGTCATTCTCAATGCTTATATAAACATCTGACATTGAAGATATGTCTTTAGACTATGTTATCAGAGAGGAAGAAACACATTCTGCTGAAAAAGTGCAGGAAGTGTTTTTAGTCCTCAACGGTTTGTCATTTAGTAACCTCTGATGCTTGAGCTGCTGGGATTCACTTTGGTCAGACACACAGAAAAAAAAACAACTCTATTTTCAACTAATTAGCTAAAATACCTGCCTGATATCTGACACTGAATAATATTTATTTGTATGTATGCTTATTACACACCCTCCCACCAAACAGCACCATTATCAGCTCATAGTCCTTTGCATGCCAAGTGACAGAAGGGATGAGTCAACGCTCTGGCATCACACCTTTCTAACAGTAAGAGAAACAGTCTATCAGACACTTCTCTATGGCTTTATGAAACAAATCACATGTGGCTCTATGAATCAAAGCTGACACCCGGAGCTACACCCAGAATTATAGAGAAAGACAATGCAGTTGTCAGACAAATGATTTAATACAGCGACTGTAGCTCTTCCCGTTCAACAGGCAGGCAACCAGTTACAGTGTGCAGATGTACACACTAAATGATAACTGAACCACCTGCTGCTCAAGGAGGTTTAACCTAGAGCATGGATTACTCCAGCATAGTCAAAATCAAGTCCTAAACCCACATAGTTTTAATATGCAAATGTAGCTAAGTTGTACTAGTCTACATCTTATTGGCTATTCCAAACATGCAAAGCATTTGCCTTATTTAACAACTACGGAAAGAGTGGGTGAATTCAGTTAAAGTTACACTCAGACAGAACTACACCTTAAGAAGTCTTTTCAGCCTCTCTCTGCTAACTTGATTCAACACAGGAGCAAACACTTTGCGTTGCTGAGATGTACCCACCGTGAACTACTACAGCGCGTTTATGCTGGTTTTGGCTTCAATGGGGGCAAAATTAAGGAAGAGGATTAAAAAACCTCTGCATACACATCATATTTAAAAGCCCCCATACAATACTCAATGCTCCTCAGTGCTCTAGTGATCATTCTCTCTCTCACTCACTCTCAGTGACTTCAGCAAAATTTCAGCAGGCCATGTATACTGTCTGATGGGTCAGTCATATTAACATATCAAGATCACAGGATGACTTCAGCAACCAGAAGGATGGCATTGCCTTCCTACTCCCATACACTACAATCTACAAAGACGTGATCAAGTGAGACTAGAAATTAAAAAAAACAAAACCCTTTCACCTCTTTTTCAGCAAAAAGCAGCTTTGTGAAAGATGCTGAACACAATTCGTACCTCATTTGTTATTAACAACACGTTTGTAATATGAACTGAAGAAGTTGTGATATCTGTGACCTCCCACAGGTCATTTGTAACTATGTCTCCTATGAGTTATGAGCTCTTGCCATCCATGGACTAACTGCAATCTGGTGACAGTAATGAGACAGATATGTATTAGCTTCATGCCTCTGAAATTGTAATGCCCTAAGTGAAATCCCTGACATTTACTATTTGCAATTTTCTCTCATGTAAAATGCAGTGTAAAAAAACAACTGAAATGCATGAATGTGGTGGCAAGTAATTTCAACTTCATACTGACTCATTAAAGTTAAAATATAGTCTTTTCCAAATCATTCAAGGAAAGAAATTACCACATATAAAAGGAGACGCCATATCTGGTAACATCACATTCTATGACTTTGACAACAATCTTTGGTCAGTTATTCTTAGATTTGCTACAAACACTTGAAAAACTTTTCCACTTGATGTTTATTTTGATCCTCATCCTGGTCTTTTGTTGGACCTTACTGTCTGCACTCAATTTTCAGGATGGTTCATTTCCGTGTATTTAGTGAAATTCTGCTGATGGCTGCAGGTGCTCTGTATTTTAATTTTTTTGTATGAATGAAGGTAAATCCTGTATAAACTGAACCTCTTCATACAGCAAAGACACCACATTTTGGTAGAAACAGCCCATTGCAACTCCCACTATATTATCTCAGAACTCCCTGACTGGGAGCAGAACATCTATTTACAATGACTCCAAAAGTATCTTGACAGTCTATTGGGTAAACAACCCTTATTTTGAAAATCTTATATTATAATATGTAGTTTAAAAGCCTAAACTGATATTTTGTCTGATGGACTGTAATGGATCCTCAGGAAATCACAAGTATCTTGTAAAGTCTCTTTGTATATAATTATGTGGTGACTTCATGTTAAAATCAAACTGGATACACATGAAATATCTTCAATCTACAATTACAGAGGCAATTTTAGTGTCCTATTCTTGATCACCTGTCAGTAATTATGGAGTTGTCTTGGCTTGCATTAAATAATATGAAATTATTAATGTCTCAACCCTTTGCCAGTCCATCCTATCTGGGCCAGGCTTCTTATTCATAATTCAAGCATAATTCTTGTACCTCCTGGCAAGGAGTACAAGATCATGACTTTCTTATGAAATGTTCATCAGCAAGTACAAATGTGGGTTTTTTCCCCATCTTAATTCTGTATGAAAAGCCACCTAGCTGGGACATTTATTGCGTAACACCACTGTATGATGCTTTCATATTTGCCTGATATTTCTGAACATATGGAGTGCCTGTACTTTTTAAATCAGTAGCTGAAGTGAATAAGGCTATTGAACACTCCAGACAACCAGGCCCATTCCTATCCACTTCTCCCGCACACCACTCTCTCTTTCCAGGCAATAAACACATGCCTGGAAGGGAAAGAGTAGCTTGAAGATAATGGATTTTTGAAATTAGAAAGATCATTCATTGATTTCTATAAATACTTTGTTCTCCAAATAAGCATTACAAAAGACTGCGAGATATGACACACTACAGGAAAGTGGTGCTTAGGGCTAAAGTTAACAGGAGGTCTAACTTAACACAGTCATCCCATGTTAAAGTACACACATACCACACAGAACAGCTGACAAATTAGATGTCAAATGAAAAAGGCCCACAGATACCAAAAGAAATAAAAGGTGGAAATATGAAAAGCAGTTTGACATGAGTGCTCCACAATTAGCAACTAAATAATGTTTGGCACACTTCTGCAGGCAGAATTTTACAAGGCACTATTACCAGACATATTTAACAATTAAAAGACTATTTGATCCCTATTTAAGATATTCCCTGATATTTCAATCAGAATTTCAAGGTTTGCTTACACAGTGCTGAGAGCAGAACTGTTTAGTAAAGAAGCTTGTAGCTCTCACTGCAGCAAACTGGCAAACAGAGAGCACTAACCATCCCAAGGGACAAATACAAACTGGAGCTTCAGTGGAGTATTCTGCATTTGTCCCCACAGCAGAATCATCGTGTGGTTACAGTCTTCAAAGTGGAATTTTTGTGAAAATAGCTAAAATGCATGGTCAGCAACTTTCAACATACTTCCCTGGGATTTAGCATAAAGGACTCAGAACTAAGCTAACTGAGAAGTTCGACCCATCTTGTCAACCTTTCCATAAAATTTATTTTTTAAAAATATGAGGAAGGACCCCATGCTTGACCATCTTACAAGTGCTACCTGTAAATTCTACTCAGTGAAAGGAGAGAGGAGGTTTCTGGGTTTTCCCCTAGGTAATCTGAATGTTTAAATAGTGTTTACTAAAGTAAACATGCACAGTTCACTATACTTAAGTTTAGAATATTTTCCTAAGCATAGGTAATTTGGTAATATTTTGCAAACAGTATTTTGATCCAAAAGCACTTAACTGCTTCAGCTTTCCAAGACAATTACTTCAAGAGACTGTCAAGCCATGTTCACTCTTATTTTAAAGCTATTCTTACATTTGAAACAGTTTCTTCCTAACACATAAATCAACCTAATTATGCTGCAATTACTTCCTTCTTGCACTACCCTTTTGTTTTGTCCTGTGGAGGAGGCAAACCTGATACAAAATGCCACTATAAAGAGAAGACAACATTCCTATTGCCCGGCAATGCAGAACTAGCATCCATTTTACAGAGACAATTCCTATTGTCAGCGGTTTAACTATTACTGTCACTGGTCTCTCGGGGTCCCATAGGGAAGTAGCCGCACAAAGAACATTAATAGAACAATTATATAAAGTGACAAGTCTATAAAATATGAGAAGCATCATTAGGATGTGCAATTGTACAGTACTCCGTGATGACATTCAAAACTTTAATCAGGGCACTGACAGGATCTAAATGTTTCCACCATACAGGATGTCAAAACAAGGTAGCTCAGAAAAGGAAAGCCTCGTTCAATTCTAATTCTACAGCTAAGCTGATAAACAAAGTAAATCAGTCATGTTTTTCTCCTTAATGCTTGGATATAAATAAATCATCTTGCTGTAACCGTATATTTTAGGACAAGAAGCTAAAACTTGATTTGAATATTTAAGAGACAAAAATACCAGTTATTTTTAGGAGGCAACCTAACTCAGGGTACGTGAACCATATTAATTTCAACATTTATTATCTTCCAGCATATTTTTGCAATTGTGGCTCCCTTATGTACTTTGTCTCTAATTCTTGTCTTCTTTACAGTCAGTAAGAAGGAAATTACAGTAGAAAATACGGCTCTACCTCTTCAGTTTGCCTTGTAGATTTTTGTTCTGGTTCTTCATCTGCAATAATAATCACAGCTTCTTGCTAGATAAGTTATACAGCTATTTAAATGGGAAGGAACCAAAGGATTAACAATATGATATTGCATACATAAATATACAGGTTTTACTTAAGTTTATTCTTGTTGGGCAAAAATCCCATTTCAAGCAGGGATTTAAAAACTCTCTTAAACCTGTGAAATTCACCCCCAAAAAATCAGCTTTAATAATATCATTAGAGTGCTCATATACATGCACAAATAATAAAATTTACTCTTTTCTTTCACTCCTTCCCAGAAAAAAAAGCTATACAACAAATCCAATGAAGTATTAAAAGTGAAAAGTAGTTAATTCTCAGACTCAGAAGAAAAAATTCTATGGAGTGATAAAAGATCAAAAGCCTCTGAGTCACAGTCCCCAGTACCTTGGTAACAAGAGATCCTGGCATCTGCCTTTCCTATTTATTTGTATGATTAGCAAATAGATATCTGAGTGCCTAAATCTCCAAGACATCAACCCACCTACAACTACTAATTGACTGATTTTCTGCAGCTCACACTGGATATGAATCTGAGGATAAATAGTGTTAACAAATAACACATTTAGAGAACTCAGAAAATCTCCAGTATGTTTCATAACCTGGATTATGGGCTGGAAACTCATTCATTTATCATCAGTAAGTAATCATTCAAGGATTTCTCTAAAGCTTTTTCTGTTTCAAGTTGTACTTGGCCACTGCTCTAAAACCAGCATTTGCCTTCTCTGAAGGACACTCCAAGTGTAAAAATTCCCACTTTCACAGCTTCCTAAAAGACTTGGCTACTCAGGCCTACCAAATTTTATCTTTTCCAACTACCCTTAGACTTCAAATTCAGAATCCTGTCAGTATCTACCACAACTTCTAAGGTGCTTTGAACACATAAACCTGCAAAACAAAATGGTATTGTCTTAGATGTGGAGGTTTTCAAGCATCTGGCAGTATCCCATGACTAATATTCAACCATCAGCACTAAGTGTTCATGTAGAGTAAGATTAGATTTCTCTTTCTTTTAAATAGTATTTTCCTTAAATAATTTATGGATTTCCACCTACTGAGAAGGTCTGAGTGTATGTTCCCCCCTCCTTATTTCAAGAGATTTTAGTCCTATCCTAAATTAAAGCTTAATTCACTTTCATTCACTTCAGAGGAATAAAAACCCACCATGTAATAGTATCTGTTCAGTAGTTTTCAATTATCTGTTTTGCCTGTGAATAAAACAATTGATACATTTACATAGGATTTTTTCCCCCAAAAGGCTCCAGCAAACAACTCCAGCATTTTAGGAGACAGGTATTTTTCTCCAAAGACCTGGGAATATAAACTATTTTACTATGGTCTTCAGCACATAGTATGCAGTGAAAAGGGCTGTTTACCTTTGCTATATGAAGGAAAACCATATGAGAAAGACTTGATATAGTACCACCCTCATGGTGTTTTGGAAATCTCAGAAATTTGGCATTGAATTTGCTAATCAACTATTTTAATTTATTGTCTTCAAGGTGACAACACATCTCTAGACATCAAATCCCCAAAGCTACTTGAAGAGTACTAATCATGTCTCCAGCTTTTAATCCTTGTTCAAGATGGAGATGCCCCTCCGATTGGTTTCTGCTTCTTCCAGTTCCTCAGTATTGCATTCCCTATATGGATTAACATGGATTTCTTTCCTAAGGAAGTAACTGTAATGCTGTAAGGGCTGCTTTATCACTTTGTGTTCACTGCCCTGGGATTTCTCATCTTGAGCTTTCCCATCTTCCCTCTTCTTTTTACTGCAGTGAGAGACACTGAACTCATCTGTTGTTTCCATTAATAGAACCATTTTTTGAGATTCCCCTCCAGGTTTCATCTGTAATCAACATCCCTAATGCAAGTATTTAAAGCCTCCTAATCCTCACAATATCTAGGATGCTTCAGGGACAACACTGTGATAAAACTGGAAGCATTCTAGATTCAGCAAAGGATGGGCACAGCAGCATCAACTGTACAGAGATAAAATAGCTGTGTACAAAACTGTTCTGCGGGACATTTACATAGGATATTTGAAAAGCTTCTCTTTGCCCCTCCCAGAACACTGGTGGATGACGATTTCTCCCTTGTGTAGTCCAAATGACTCTGGAAGACACAGCAATAGACAACTTCCCTTGGCTATGCTTTCTGTCATAGTGAGATGACTACACCTTACCTGGAGCTTATTTGAGAACAATGAATTGTGCAGCTTCAAAAACAACAGTATGAAATGTCAGAGATGCTCTGGTCAAATATATATAAAAAAAGAGAAAACCCCAAACAAAACTAAAACCATCCTTATGTGTCCACACACACACAAGACACATTCAAATACAGATTTTCAAATAATTCTATCTGTGGACAAAAGCCAACCATGGATTGTCAGGACAGTTCAGAACACTGAATGCATACTGACTGGCAACCAAAGGTTTTCCCTGAGGGCAAACACTAAAGTAAATTCCAAGCACAAACCCAGGATTACTTTCAAACCCAGACTACAGCATGATCAAGTCATCTTACAAAAGCACTCAGCACCAGCAAACTGAGCCACTTTACACCTTTTATAAAACTTCGAGCTTCAGGAAGACTGCAGTTGGGCCGCTTTGAATACCACAAAATATTCCATACTATCATCAGATGTGGCCTTGGGAATTGCACAGAGTGCCAGCACTGCTGAGGAGCAAATCTAGATGGTAACCATGGACTTCAGAACTAAACCTGCACTTTAAATTCATTTCTATTGTAAACATTTTGCCTGAGATACGGTTTCAGGTGGGGTATTTTGGTTTATTTAGGGTTTTTTTTCCTCCTCTCATGTTTTCATTCACAAATTCTGATGGGACTTTGTGCCTCCTCTCATGTCACCACTGAACTGCACAGAGGTCTCAGTACACATGGTGGCTTCAGCTGATCCTGTTGAACTTACAGAGTGGGCTCAAAATAGAAAAATCTGAAATAAATCCACATGAATCTGCAGCAGCAGCCATGAAAACTAACAAGTGCATCATGAGAAACTGATGTGAACTATTTACTGCCACTCAGATATTGGAGGGGATTAGTTATGATTTCATGTTTTAATAGGCTAAAGATATTTTCTCATATCTGTGAACTGCACCTGATACAACATTATCATTGTACCTCAGGCTACCCTGGACTTGACTTTATTATGTACTGATTTAGGGAGCTGCTTTATTTCTGTTATACAAGTCGTTGAGCTGATTCATAGAGCTTAAAGCTCAAGCAGCCCTTGGGAAAGGAGAGATCAAGAGTGTACTACAGGATATACACTAGTGCTCTTTTAAAGGATATGCAAGAATTTCAAAAGGGTGTTCTCTGACCCAACAGATATGACAGAACTTTCCACAAAACTGTTAGCTCAGTCCCGTTGCCTCTACTCACATTCCTGTCTTGTGCTGTGACAAATCCCACTTTCTGTTTTTTCCATTTAAGATGTTTTTTCTATTTAAAACCAAGTCATTGCCTAGCCTGAAATGTTGCATATAAATTACCTTTAGTATGACTGTGTGCTGTATTTTACCCTCACAACAGCAATTGATTCAACTTATCAACCTGTTTTTATTTTCTGACCTTAACACCATAATACTAAAAAGTTAAGAAAAATTATACCTCACTATTCTGGTTGCTATTTGACATAAAGGAAGGGGTAAGCAAAGCAGGACGAATTTGGGATTTTTTAAAAATTATTATATAGGGATTATTAACATGACAATATCCCTCTATACTGTCTTCTCTTGCTTGCTAGTTAAAACAGCAACAGACTTACACAATCTGGGAATTTCATGTTAATTAGGTAGTAAGCCAGTTCAAAGCTTCCAAAAGAAAAAAAGACTCAAGGTGAGTGAAGCATCATGGACAGCAGTGAGGATTTTCCCCACCCTGCCAAACCACTGTCCCTGATACAGAGTGCAGATTTAGCTCATCTTCTGTGCTTTAAACCCTCGAGATTTCACATGTCCAAGGTCTCACACCTAGTTATAAACCCTGCCTTAGCACTTTCAGTCCTTCATTAACATCTCAGTTTTGCTAGTTATAAACTCACGCAGCAGTATCTACATTTCTTGGAAACANGCCAAAACTTTAAATAGCACATTCCTAGTTGGATTTTAAATGAGGTTAAATGTTAATTCAAAGTACAAGCGACCTCAGCATACTATATTTGGAACATAGATTTTTGTTTATATATTCTTTAATATTAGAAAATTACTTAGTGACTGGATGCATCAGTATTTTATGCCTTTTGCATTTACTGAAAATAACATTAGCAAGACATGAATTGAATTTATTCTAGTACTAGCAAACAGGAAAGCTAATTAGTGGCAACAATTTACTTCAGAACAAGATTTTTATGATTTGCTGGGTTATCACCTATAATTAAATGTATTTTATGTGTTTCTTGCACCAAGATAATTGATATAATGCATAATCAAGACGGTTCGGGGCCACGTCTTTCTTAAAATGCAATTTAAAATAAAGCACACTGTCAAAGAGAATGTGTTGGATATCTAGAGAATCCAAATCTTTGTCAGTGTTAATGGAAATAAGAGAGAAGGAAAAGCTGATTTCTTTCAAGCAACACAGACAAAACACATTTTCCACAGAATCTCTTATGCTTATTTGTAACCTAATTAATGCTAAAAAGATCAAGAATAACCAACCTGAACAACAGCACTTTTAAAACCCACTGGCCAGCTAAGTCAGTGTTTTCAGAAAGACCTGAGCACATCCCTTGAAAAGAATACACTATTCTATGAGATTTTCATTCAGTCTTATGAAATGTTATGTTTCAAGTTAAGATATCTAGACTGATTCTCTGAAGACTTAATTACGTAATTGAGAGCCACAAAAAATTACACTTGTTTGAAACTCCTGTGCTAACAGTAGACAAATAATTTCTTTGTAAAGCAGCAAAGAAAGACTATGTTTAATGAAGCTCTCACTGTGACAGTCTCTAAAATGTTATTCTTTCCTTTTAAATCAGTATAAGCTAGTTTAGGTTCTCTGCAATCTGATTTGTATAAAATCCTGATATCATTTAACAGGTAATATTTCCACTATTTTCAAGAACTACTTTGTTATTGAAAACAACTGACAGAGCGAGTGATACTTGAACTAAACTTGAAAGAAAATAGGAAACTAAAGGAAAGGTGGGAGTCAGAGGTTGAGAGACATCAAAATGGATATAACTGAGAACAAATATTTAAGCTGGCATGTGGCATAACATTTTAACTTGAAGTCCTTGTGGTCTTCAAAATTTTTAAGTATTTCAAAAGAGTAAAAAGTATGCACATTCAGAATCATATGTTCTAAACTCTAGGTTCCAAATCACCTGTTTTCTTGGAATGGACTAGGTTTTCAAGGTTAGCTCAGTACCAACTTAGTTGGAATTAACCAAGCCAAAACAAGTTTTATGAAATGATGAAAATTAAAAGCCTGACTTAAAAATTCTCACCAAAAAATAAGAGTAATTTCCTGCATACTGGACTCAGGTGTATTAAGAGCTGCAAAATACCATGAATGCTGGGAACAGTGAAATTTTTTGAAGACAAGGTGCCTGTGAGAAAAACAGCACTCAAGTCAGAAGGAAAAATCAATGTTATCATAAGTGTCATAAGCACACAAATAGGTCTATTATAAAACTAATTTCACAACACTCATTGAGAACACTGGAATATAGTAAAACTGATGTATTCTACAGGATAAAAGTATACAGGTTTTCTGAATCATCTTCATTAGGAGTAAAAGAACACAAAGTTCTGCACCAATATTGTAGGTGAAGTGTCCTTGTGATTTGTCCCTGTCCTCTATGCCCAGGAGAGGTTATTAGGTAACACAGGAGCAGAAGTGATCACTGCCATGCATTTGGGTGAGTTCAACGGGACAAATATAAATGTAGTGATGCAGTGGAATCCAGTTACAAAGACAAAATAGTAGAGACATTCTCATGAATATCCAGAACATGCAGAACATCCAGGAACAGACAAATAGCCAGTAACAATCACATTAATCCATAATAACCTACATCACTTCAATCACAAACCCATCTGATTCTTTGAACAGCTATTCCTGATGGGTAATTAATTGCCAAATGAGTAAGCTCAGCAGGCAGTTGTTGGGGGTGTTGTTTGCTTGTTTTGGTCCCTCCTCTTCCCCCAATGACAGCAAGTTAATATTACCAGTTAATAGCACTGTCCTCATAGAAACAGCAAGCACTGCATTAGGGCAGACAACATTTTGCCTTCTGTCTACCCAATCTCTAAGAAAGCTTTGAACTTATTACAGAAATTCTGACAAATCAAACCGTTATTTTCTAGGGCGAAATTGTCCAAGGCATCAAATGAAAGAATCACTTGTGATACTGTAAACCAGATAAAACTCATCTGTATTTTAAATTTAAAACAAAATGAATGTGTACAAAAAGGCCCCAAAAAATATATGCTATACTAATTATTTATTGAGAAAAAGTAGTGAACAGATCAGTTCTCAGAAGGTACCGCAATACCCTTCACATGTAAATGTTCCCTTTCTACATCAAACCACTCATCACCTCAGTGAAAAAAACCCCACAATTTATTACATTTACTGCAAAAATTTTCAAGTCAGGAGGACCCTGATAGCAAGCGAAGTGATACGTTTTTCCATAAGCAACACATAAATGAAATTATGTTTTAACACGGAGCTATCAGATCTCCTGTTTATTTCATTCTACTGGAAGGATGAACTAAACGAATACTTTTATTTTGACAGAGAACCTCCTCATTCTCTCTCAGCTTTCTTCTCACTTGTAAAGATGTCTTAGCCCCCCTCTGTCAACTTGAAAGCTCTTACTGTCACCAGGCAGAGAGAAAACACCTCACTGTGTATGAGGACTGTCGTATGCCAATGGATTTGGCTGTCAAGCACTGAAAAGTACTGTCACTCAGTGTCAGAGGACTAACAAAGCAATTATCAAAAAACCCACACTCAAGAAACTGAAGACATGCAGATTAAAATGAGACTCAGACAAATCTAACTAGAAATGTCTCTCTAGACCAAAAAGGTGTGACTTTCATACAGATTCCACAAAGCTTTATTTTTTTTAATCCCCTACAGGAACAAAAGAACCCCCCAAAACCCTGTTCATCGTTTGAGACTTGGTACATATTAAAAATTATATTTCAAGAGAAATACTATGAAACCAGCAATTATGAAAACATTTTCCTATTGCCAATTATAAGGGCTTAGAAGAGTAATCACTTTGATGGCTAGTCAGGACAAAAACCGGTCTAAAAAAGCCATTGAGGAAAGTAGATTCTGAAAAGGTACAATTTTGTATGAAAAGGACTCCAGATAGCTAAGCAGGTGTGTCAAACCAGGAAACGCAAGATAAGAGCACTAAAACTAAACAGAAAAGTGAAGCTACCAAGAACAAAATGTTTAACTGCTCAAGAAAAATGGTCAAAAGGAATAGTACAAAACTCCCATGGAAGAAAAGCAGAGAACAGGAAAAGAGCAAGTGAACAACATCAACATTCATCAGTTCCAAGGAGCAGCAGAGGACAAGCCTTTTACAGGAGGTCATATAAAACTCTCAGCCTACCAGCTGTGCCAATATTACCTTCCTCCAGCAGCTCTCAGATTAAATAACCAGTGGGTACTCCAGTGTACCTTTCTTACTTGGTCTCTCTGCACACTTTAAAACCTGCCTGAACAAATCAGCTCACAGAGGGGGTTACTTTCTGGCAGGTAAGTCAGGTTAAAAGAAGCTTCTTAGCCTAAAAAAATAAATACCTTATTAATAAGTTCATATTTCATTTTAAAAAGCCAAAAGTTCACAATCATAGCATTTTTAGGTTTGATGTTACTCTCAAAAAAACCTCACAAGTATTTGCACAACTACGAACAGCTTGTACTTTTTAAATCTACACTTGATACTGCAAGGTGGAAACAGCATAAGTGACAGTTCCTGGGTGCTGGGAGGATAACTGTTCTGCTGAGTTATGAAGATAACTCATGAAACTACAGTCATCCTTTATGAAAGTATTTTTTTTCCTTGCCTGCATTGTATCCTAGATATGGTAAGATCCCTTAGATTTTTTTTTTTTTAGAATGCATTTAGGATTTTCTGCTCCCACTTGCTTATCACTATTGCGTTGAAAACTCCTTATCATTTTTGAATTGTTTGAAAGTCATCAGATATATATCCAATACATTTGAAAGAGACATCTAAAGCTTAAGTTGCTGCCAGGTGCTCAGTGAAGTTTTAAAACTTCACAAATTCCATCAAGACGTGTCAGACTTTTACATTAACCTTTAAAGCTGTAATGCACCATGACTGGCAAAAGCAGGTATCAGAGCTGAAAAACTGTTCAGTCTTAGTTATGCCAAACCCTAAAACACTTCAAACATGCAGGTGGGAAAAAAAGGTGTAAAATGTGTGATTTTGACAAATGAAATGTTGCATTATCATTGGAACAACTACAAATAATAGGCCTGCAGATATATCCAGGTGAGCAGTCTGCAGGACTTATAAAAAAGCATGAAAAAACATGCAAAAACACATCCAAGATTTTTTCATTTTGCTGTACTGACTGGAAAAGTCACTAGTACTTGAAAATGGAATGCCTTTTATGATATTCCCAACTGAATTTGACATTATATATATAATTCTAATCATGTAGTGTTCTCCCTTTGCAAATTCTGTTATGTTTGTGACATTTACCAGCTGAAATGTTGCAGGAGAGCTGGTAGATGTGAGTATGACATCTTCCAATATTTCTCATTCTTTACTGTCCATATAATTCTCTTTCAGTCACTTTTCACTTACAGATTTCTAATACATAGTGGTTCAGCCTCCGGAAAAAAGCACTATGTGTTACATCTGTCCAGTGTCTCACATGGTGGTACAGGCATCAAGAATAGTGGTCAAAGTTAGGAGGGAAATTGAGTTTGGGAAAAGCTAATTTCAAGAAGAATTTAAAAAAAAAAAAAAAAGCTTTTAGGTGAACTCAGCCTCAACCAAACAGTCCAGAACTTCAAGTCCACAAAGCTTCTCCTGAATTTTGCTGAAATTGTGGCCAAGATGGGGTTTCAGAACTGCTGGAATGTTTCCAAAAGACAATTTGCCTGACAGGTTTTTAAATACATCATTCATGTTACTGTGGTTAACAGAGTGGAGGAAAAGCTCTGAGCACAAAACTCTACTCGTGAAAATACGTCATCTTCATGATTAGCGACACTATTACTACAGCCTGCAGCTTATTTCTTTGCTCACATAAGGAATCTGTTATTATGGAGCATTGTCCATAGTTTTCCCTCATACACATTAGCATCTCAAAGATTTCCAGGGAAGATAAAAGTTATGCAGAGGTGCACTCAAAGACACAACTTCCTCTGCCAGGATGAATGCCCGGTGTGACAGAGCAGAGGTGGAAGAATCTCTAGCCCTGACTTGCCTGCAGAAAAACACATCTCAGGAGCAGGTCTGACACCTTGGACAGGATCTTAACACTCTGCAAGAAACAGAGTCCCCAGTGGGTCTGTTCCATACTGGAATACTTGGAGCAAAAAGGTGAGAAATGCAAGCCTGGCCTTGAGAAGGGAAGGCACAAGATGTGGCACAGGACCAGAGGCAGAGTCAGGAGATGGGGCACAGCCTTGGCACTATAAACAACTCACCAAAAAGAAATGAAGACATGGAGTTGGACAAAAGTGGTTTAGGAGTAACAAAGAAAAGAATTAAAAAAAGAATATTTAACATATATAAAAGGCACTGAAGCAACAGACAGTCGTGGACAAGAAAAGATACTATTCCACATCAGCTTGTTAAGTAGTGTTTGAATCTGCCCCAGTTCAGTTGTACCCACTCTGGTTTAGGTGTTATATGTGACACCTATTTCATTAGCTGTGTGAGGGGGCAGTGACTTGGAGCACTGTTGGTGCTGCAGCTGCCCGAAGATGTAGAATTGTCCACAGTTCCTTCAGTGCTGTTTAAATGACAAAGGTGCAACTTCCACTAGCACAGCACAGCTCACTGGCTGTTTGGAAATCTTATGGACTACAATAAATAATCTTTCTTCCCTGCATAATACCAGCATGTCACACATCAACATTACATATGCAGAGAAGTTGATAGAACTTACAATATTTATACTTTTTTCATCATGATAGAGAACATAATTTTTGACTATATAATTACATCAAAACAAGGAAGTACTTACAGAAAGTAACATGATACACCAACACTTTTTTATTTGTTTTCCTATGTGACACAGACCACTGGTTCACTTCATTCACTCACAGCCTCCATTGAAGTGAACAGCTAGAAGCTTGTTTTATTCTTCTGGTGAGTTATTCATTATCTAGTTTGCACAAAAAAACCCCAAACCTCAAAACATTTAAAAGTTAGGATTATATTAGCTTGGACAGTTGAAGTTCCTTTTTAAAGTCTTAAAAACATTTGAAGAAAATACAGGATCTAAAAAGGCATTTCAAAGCAGAAACTGCACAGCCCTTGAATTAAGTCAAATGTTTTCTCTAAGTCTTTTACATCCCAAGTGAATATACAGTTGGCTGAAGGAATGTGTATTTTTCCATTCTGAAGTACTCAGTAGCAAGAAAAAATAATTTATGCTTTACAATATGTTACTCCTATATAACAAACATACACGTTTACTCAACAAAAGATATCCAACCACCTTGTTTCACATTTATAAGCATGTTCATATTTTGTAGTGCAAAGGGCATCTCTCATACAAATGCCAGGTTATCATAAAGATGGTACCAGCAATGAATAAAACAGATTTTACATCCTACTAAGTCCTCACTACTGAGCATTGTCATCAGCTAAGGAAGGTTCGGAGCATTTAGCAGGTTATCACCTTAACGAAAGCAACAAAGAGGACGAATCAACACCTTTTTCAGGAGAACACCTGTGTGATGAATGCATCACAGAACAAAGAGTGCTTTAACAAAATCCATATGGTGTTATTTATTCATTTAGACAGGAATCAAATAAGCTTTTTCCTTCAGAAACTTTCCAAAGTCGTAATTTTTTTTTCCAGAAAGTATCTATTTGTACAGGTTCTTTTGGGAAAAAAAAATTAAAGATATTAAAATTAACAGAGGAATATAAAAAAATCCAACCCTCATTTATAGACACTCTGAACAGGGCAAATCAGCAAGACCTTAGAGCTAACTAAACTAAGTGACAGATACTAAAAATATGGTTAAATTGGTCTAATCATGTTTAAAAAAGACTGTCTATCCCCAGTCTGAGACACATGCAGAATTTACTACAAGAGGCCATATAAAAGCACTTCTAGCTGAAAAGTCTCTAGTTAAAGGTGTTTGCATAGAGCAGAAGAGGGAAGTTTATAGGATTTGACAAAATAATTACCATCTAACTCTATCCCAATTCACAGTTGTGAAAATTAGATAGCTACATATCCCGCAAAAATCAAAACACAATAAATTTCTGGATTTATTCCCTCTAAGTCTATGTACTTTTTTCTCTGTGTCTGTTTCAAGCAAGGGACTAAAAGATCAACAAATAATTTTCATATCTTTGTGTGAGAGCATATTCTTCTCCAGGTCATATATCTCCAGATATTAGAGGGTTTCTTGGAAGTGTGGAAGCTAAAATGGCAGACCTTTACAATCATTAACTGTCCCTCCACATTCGTTTGCAATCCGCCCTGAAGGAGTAACCAATTCCCACTCCTGAAATTTATGAGTGAACCAACCAACAAACACACACAGGAACCACCTGGCAAGTGAAAACAGACCTTTTGTATCCATTGGGACATTGTGATTGATCTACACACTAAATCCATTCAGTGAAAGTAATATTTCAAGGGGCTTTTATGAAAAATCTACCTGAAATGAAGGAAAATGCAAAGTGTTCCACAGAGATCTTCCCTTTCTTTGTTCATATTAAAAGCAAAAAGTTGTATTAGACAACTGCACTTCCATCCAAGTGTGTGAAACTGCACACAGGTGCCAGACATTCAGATTATCACACAAACCGGCCACAATGTTAGCTCTCCAAAGTATGACCAAAAATTCTCTGAATACAGGGGAAAATAGCAACTTGGTAACTTGAAAGTTGCAACAGGATGTGCTCCAGCTCTTCCAAAAGCTATGCCTTTGGCACCTAACAGCAAAAGGCTCAGATGAAAGCAGTTGGACAGGATAACCTACTTAAAGAACAAACAAACAAAGGAGAATAACAAAAATCCCCACACAAAATCAGGCAAACAAAACCCAGCAGCTGGAGAGGCAGTAAATTTGGCCTAAAGATTATGTGGTATTTGCTTGACTAACACCTGTCTTGACTGCCATCAGGAGAGGCATAGCTCTGAACCTGATTACCTTCCTCGCCCTGCCCCAAAATACAAAATAAAGGCAAAACTAAAGTAAATGGGAAGAAGGCTGTGCTGGTGAAACAACACCCAGCATCAAGACACTGTCAGATTACTGACATTGGACTGGTAACACCATTCATGACAAATTTCTGGGTTTCAGTTTCTCAGTTGCTACCACCAGCCATGCTAATCACCTGAGAACTTGCAGACCTTCTGAAGTAGCCATAATAAAACCCTGTCCTATTCCCCCAGCACCACATCCCAGAAAAAAAAAAACAAAAAACACAAAAAACCCCACACCCTAGGACCAAAAATGTCCATTATAGAAATCTCAATGACACTTATTTGGCAAAAATTCAATTAAAGAAAAAAGCTGTTAGCAGAGGATGGCTTATGTTCACCAATTAACATTTTTGACAATGTTAGAGGATGATAATCAGTCTAATGGCTTTTATGGATTTCAATCTTCCACTCTGGCTTAAAAGAATTATTCTGCCTTTAGATACAAGGGCCTGCTAGGGCCTGGTTATACAGGCATGCAGAGCAATTAACTGAATCCTCATTCAGAATTGTAGTATGGACAAATAGTACAACACAGAAAATCTACACCTTATCTGTGTGTTGGTTTGAGTTACAAGAGCAGCTCAGTGTAACTATTCAAATTAGAGGGTCTCTTCCATGAGTGTTATCAAAACACCAAGTTTTCTGACTCATTTCAAACAGCTGAGCTACTCAACCATTCAGTTGATTCAGCCCAATTTCATTTGGCAAGTACCAGAATCCCTTTCCCTTGGTTTTCTCCTCAGCTGCCCAGCAGGCTGAGGTGCTCAAGCTTGGTGGGCGCTTCAGCCCACTCTTCCCAAACATTTGGAAACTGGGAATGAATACTGCCCCATCAGATTTTACAGTTGCCATCTGCTAATGGTTCAGTTTATCAATGTACTCCACAGTAGTTTTTGAAAAGAAAATGCTCTTGGTCCACTCCATTACCGACATTCTCAAAGCACCTGACACTGCTCAAAGGAACACCTTCTGCATTCTCAGGTATCACAGTTCTTGCAGTGAGCTGCAATGCCTCTCATTGCAATGTCCTGAATTCACATGAAGCTCAGAGAAGCAGAACTGAGCTGCCAATGCACTGCTCCACCATCCTGGCTCTTTGGAATGTTCTACTGTCCCTGTCACTTGTTAAAATTTCTCTGGTAAGAGTGCTCTCTTTATAAAAAGAAAAGCCACAGTGCATTCAGATTTTACACCCAGGGGATATTGCAGCAACTGGACAGGTGTAAGTGGGAGTCAAAGACAGGGCATGAGCAAGAGGCCAAACAAGTGCAGATTTCAAGCATACCCTTCACACTATTCCTTCATATTACAAGGTATGTCTGTATGTCTGACAGGTGTTGGAAGTGTGAAAAGACAGCTAAGATTAAATAATGAAACACTTATAAAATGTCAGAAAGTCAATGTGCCTACCTAGAGAGAGAGCGCACAAGAGAATGCTTACCACAGAAGCACTGAAAAAATTCAGCCCCTGAATTAGCCAAGAAACAATATGTAAACCAAGAAAGTAAACCAGAACAACCTCCATGAACTGCAGAAATCACAGGACAGTGAGTCCAAGCCTCTTTGAGGTATTTTTTGTGCCCTAATGGGCACACATAGCCAGCTATGACAATGAGAAATTACTTCTTCCACAGCCTGGACTCAGCCAGCCTCCTCTGAAGATCAATGTTTTCAGATGCAATGAGGATCAATGTCTCATTACAATGTGAACAATAACCTCAAATACTCCGCAAGTCTTCCTGAAACTAGCTAGATTTTTCACAGTGCTTTTCATCTGTTTTGTAAATCTGTATTTTCATACTGTTATCTGCATTGCCCCATGACTACAGTCTTGGAACCAGCAAAGCTGAGCACAACAGAGGGTTTGGACACCCAATGTAAGAGGGTAGGGATGGTCCTGTATAGCCGGTCATAAAAATCAACATTACAGCCTCAACAGTGGTTAATAGGAACACCAACATGTGTAAAGAACACTTAAGAAAGCATTCCAAATATCTGAAACAGATGCTTGAAACTTACGTTGCTGTGATAGTACCCCATCAGAAAGATTACGTAACAACTGAAAAAGGAAAACTAACTTTCAATTTGTATGAAAAGATCTGACACTAGCACCATCAAGCACTGAAAACTCAGAGATACTCAGCGGGATTGCAGATTGTAACACAACTCGTGAAAAGAACAGAAATGCTCAGCACTCTTCCATTGTTAGAGCCTTCGCTTTCATGTCAGAACTGTGCATTTTCCCAAATACCACTTATAATCCATGTTCAGCCATTAAATGTTTTCACTGTTTAAAACAAGCTAGTGTTACACTCAAATATTATGATCACCCGAATATTTTACTTCAACAAACCTGAGATGAGAAAATAAGAAAATACAGGGCAATACTGTAAATCCCAGTTAAGGTGGTGGATAGGGAAGAAGCTTTATGCATTTTGACAAACAGAACAAGCTGCAGGGTACTCATCAGCCACAATCTACAACTATTACTTATTTTCCTCCTTCCTCCTGCCCCCCCCTCCCCCCATTTCTTCCTTCCCTGCTTATATTACCAGGTTTAGAAATTTATTTCTTGCTTGCTGTAACATCTCTGGACAATATTAACAGAAAACAGGGGGCACATTTCTTCACATTTAAGTTCATTTTTCACTATTTAAAAAACTCAAGCTAATACAAAACATTCTCTTACATTTTCCATGGTGACTTGAATAATGTCTTTCTGCAGTGGTATGTTAAACTTATAGCATATTTTTCATTTCTTAATAACTTCTATTTTAATTTTATCTTTTACTACCTGACATTCTTAGTGCCAAGCTTTATTTGCTTTACTTAGCCTATAAATAAACCCAAATTACTTCTGTCTTGATGAGCAATAAAACCTGAAAACTGTTTACAAGGAAAAAACCAAAAATAGCAATTTTAACCCCCGACTTCCACCGTGACATTTCAGCCAGAAGCAGCAGTTCTCTTCAGGGAAGAGAACAGTCAGTAAAACAGGACAACACTATTGTTATCCATGCTTTTATCTCTGTGTCCAGCTGACTGGAAACACCAAGGTCACTCAAAGAATCTGATGCTGTTTTCGGAGAGAGAAAAATTTACTTACAGCAAATGAACATTCTCAGGAAGTGCAACAGCATTGGAGCAGAAAATAACTAATGTGACCCCAGGCCCACTTTTAACAAATTAAAATCTTAAAAACAGCAGAACAATAAATATGTACTTGTTACAACTTTAGCTTTATCTTCAGAA
Source organism: Grallaria varia (assembly GCA_013396735.1). Lineage (NCBI taxonomy): Eukaryota > Metazoa > Chordata > Aves > Passeriformes > Formicariidae > Grallaria > Grallaria varia. The sequence goes on along the minus strand of VWZG01013026.1, from coordinate 1,224,730 downwards.
TTCAAGAACCAAAACAAAACCTGAACTCTAGTTCTCACCAAATAACCCCAAATCTGCACCTCTTACCAGGCTTCCTTTTCCCCCCAAAGTAGAAACTTCAGACCTGATGGAAAAACAAATCAAGAAACCAAACAAAAATAAGTTTTGCTCAATTGAGAGCTTGTTTCCTGTGGTGTGATTGGGAAGAGGAACTACAATGTTCAAAGAGAAATATTTATTATTTACTGGGCATTACAATGACACATTTTGTCAAATGTACAAACACCAACTTCTGGACTTTTTAACTCTTATAAGCTATACTTCACACCCTACCCTTAAGAAAAGGGGCCTCAGTTGTAAAAGTGCTACATTTTTTTCACAGATTTGGTATTTGGATAATGTATTGCCAGGTTCTCTGAATCAAGTCCCAGTCTCCATTGCGCTCCATCTTTCAGAGGTCACAGGAGAACCAAAAATACTTTATCAAGAAGTAGTGAAGTGAGATAGAAAAATAAAAACTAACCTCACATGGTGCACTTATAACAACATTTTAGTCTTAATAAATCCATTTAGGTTCTTTGCTTAATTATATGTGGCTGAAAAAAAGGGAAATTACTATTAGGAGAAAAAACAGTGACAGGAAGGTAATGAGAAAGCTTCTGTAAACTGGCACATTTGGATGCTTTTTAAACCAAAACAGCAGAGACTTGTTCACTTTTCTGTTTTTCCACTCGGCCAAAAATCAATCAGAAGGAAAGACCACACCTCAGTACTACACCCAAACCCTTGGTCTGCCAGGAGACAGTTTTGAACATTCCCTTTTCTAGTGACACAGGAAATGGCCTTCTGAAAAAAAGAGATCGTCAGGAGAACCACGTGCAAAGTTGGGGATCTACAGCACAGTCATTTATGTTAAGCGGTATTTATATAATATATATGTTGTATTATTTTATGTTATAGGTTGACAGGAGAAGTGAGCAGGCAACAAACTTCACTTATATAAAAGTGTAGCATCAGGAAATACCTCTAGGAGATTAAAATCAAACCAAACCCATAACAGAACAACAACAAAAAATGACAAGCAGCAAGCCTAGACACTGTCAATGAGCCTTTGATAAACTGGGAATATCAGGGCCCTCCACCTTTTTTTGACTCCCCAGCACTGCCTAAGTCATCTTTTGGCAAATTATTTTAACATTCAGTTTTCACCTGATAGATCTTTTCACTTGTGCAATCCATTTTGGAGGCATAACTTGTTTTCTTTGCTAAGATTTCATTTCCTCCCATCTCAGAACTTGATGAAATCTATTTCTTAGTTCCTCATCTCCCAGGGAAAGCTGACAACGAGTATCAGACAAAATGTAGCTGTCCCGTATGAAGTAATTCATTTCTGTCAAAGATTAGACATTTTTTTCCCCTTAACACAAGATGACTGATATTGTTCTGTGAGATCCGAAAGGGACAATTTAACCCCTGAAGTGCCCAGAGATCCTGAGGGTCGGCTTTTCCCCTCAGAGCGCACAGCGCGCTGTGGAAGCAGGGACTGAGGTGGAAGCCTCTGGAAGGCCTGTTGATTCCCTTCCTTTCGGCTTGAGCCTTTCACTACTTTTAGTCCTAATCAAGTACTTTTGACTCCACACTATATCTGCAAAATGGCAGTGTTACGAAATTGCACATCTGAACAATTCTAACCAGTTAACACTTACCTTCTACTCCGCACAGCACAGAGGGAGATCCTGAGGCGCCTTAAACTCCCCCGGGGAACAGGAAACAAACACACAAAGGGACAAAGGGGAACAAAGGCAAGGCAGCCAACCCCTCCCTCACAAAAGGCTCGAGGCCCTCAGCACTGGGGGCAAAGGGAAGGGCCTGCTGATGAACTTGGCTGAGCAGGCCACAGCCTCAAGCACAGCATATTACTTAACTTATACCATTTAACTGAATTGCACTTGATGGATAGACAGCAAGAATAACAAAATAGATGTGAGGCAAAACTGAGCTTAAAGTTCCTCCAGATAGATAGATGAACCAGGGAACAAAAACATTTTGGTGCTGGCATCTGATGTTTTCTTCAAGAAATAGCTCTTGATGCCAAAAATACCCAGGAATCAGCCTTTGAAAGGTTAATTAGATTCTCCATAAGTATTTCAATTACAGGAACGAGGCATTAGCCCCTTTAATACGTATTTAATATGTATCCCAACGCATCCTATTTGTTTCAGATTTTCCCTGCCTCAAGATTTCTCTTTTGCGGAGGACATTGTTAATCACAACACCCTCTGGCAACGTCATGTTTACAGCTCACACCACCTCTGGAGGGCCAAGGGCTACTCTAATCAAGGGCTTCAGCTCCACTTGTTGACTTCTTCCATCAGCAACACGAAACCCGCCCTATTGACAGCCCCCCAGCTGCCCAGAAGTGAACTGCACACCGTGTGCCCCTCGCACCGAGCCTCAAAGGGGAATTCCGCCAGATGAAAGACCCAAGATACCCCCCGAGCAGCCATGAATTATCCACAGAGCTGCCCACCCTCGTTAACTGCACGGGGGCAGCCATGCAGACACTGTGCTGCGCACAACACCCTCCGCATTTCACTCCTGGGTCAAGTCACACGGAATTAGAGGTAGTTACGTGAGCATTTGTGAGATGAGAACTGCGCTGTGTTGTCTTTCTGGCATTATCAAGATCAGAATATTTTGCAATTATATCCCGGTTGTTCCTTACTCTTAGAAAGTGTAAGCAACAGCTCTTTGGCAAGGTAAAAATATTTAGAGTTTTATTAATTCAAGCTCAGTTAAACTTCTATAACAGGAAATAACAAGAGTAGAGTGTTCTTAATAACTTACACTTCAAGTCAAAAAAGTCTGAAACACTAAGAATCCGTGACAGATGAGTAAAAAGAACGGAAATAATTTTGAGACTAAATGGTGATACTATGTCACTGAACAGTCTGTGCTAGGGTTTTTTCACTTGTTTTTATTTCCCATATCCATAAGATGAATTTTTAATTTTGTTCCTGAGCTTAATAAGGGCAGAAAGCCACCCAATGCCTACCATTCCTGCAGAACACTATTAGGAGAGAAAAGCTGATAAAGAAACACCTTTGTACAATATCTGTGTTCTTGCTTTAATATCTTCTGGAGTGGCATTTTTTTTTTCTATGTATGATTCTGAAAACATTTTATTAACATGCAGGATGAGTTTCCCTCAGACTTTAAATTAAACCCAAACAATTTGCCAGCACTGAGCAGACTGACACCATGTCTCTGTGTTTCACAGATCTATAGCACTAAGCCTAAATTAGTATTCATTCATAGAAATAGTGATAGTCCTGGAGCTTTCAGCAGAAGTAGAATTAGATCTCTGGTAACACAACCCAAAGAATCATAAAAAAGAAAATGTTAAGTTGGCAGCATTTTTCAAAAGTGACTGGAAGCTTAGATAAGTTTTCTATGCAGCAAATAAATATTACTAATAAAAATGTCTTTGTTTGCCTACCCATAACTAGGAATTTAGTCCACCTAAATGTAGTCTTAGTGGATGAACAAATAATAGACTCAGTAAGTACCATCAGCCAGCACACACAAGATGCTTAAATAAGAACCTAAAAGATCTTCTAGAACTGTGGCACCCAAGGTTTTACTAGTTGGCCATTCATAATTGATCAATGTATTTCTAAGTAATTGCAGTCTTTTACACAGAACTAATAGTTTTACTCAAATTTTACCTTCACACAGGATTGGAAAGCTTTGTTTTCTGTCTTAAAATAAGTTATGTCATAATTTTAAACCAACCTAAAACTGCCTCTATTCTCTTCATTCGCCCCATCTCAGAGTGTTGATCTTAAAGCCCCAAGTCCCATCCCTGTGGGCATTAAAAGGAAATGTTTCAGTTTTCAGTATTTATAACTTCCATTATTTCCACAATTATTTGCTAAATTTAATTTCTGATCTTGTTCTATAATCCCAGTTACAGCTTCTGATCAATTATTTGATGCAACTTCAAAACAACAAATCTTAATTTGTGCCTCATGCAAGATGATGTTTTATGAGTGCTCTAAGGACTGGCTTTTGGTAGAACTACCTCAGAAAACCACAGCAAATCTTCCCCAGGGGTTTAAATCACTTGGCATTTTTTGCCTGACAACTTAATTAGGAAAATTAGCAAGCGAATACTTTGAAAACCAGCAAAATATTGCAACAGCCCAATTTCCTACCGGCAACACTTCCCCATCTACTCCTGAAAGACACATCTGATGAATTTATTGAGAGGAACAATGGATCATCTCTGAAGGGACTGAGATAAATTAGCAGTCATTTTAAAATTTGCAGAGTGCAGAAAGCACCTAGAGCACATAAAGGTCATTTAAATTAACTAAATATGAACAAGTTAAGGCTGGATCTGGTGGTGGGAGTTTGTGTCTGCATATGTGCAGTCATCCCATCTGACACTACAGTTAAGCTGCTTTTTAGTGTTATGTTCTTATCTGGTCACTTTACAATCCAAACAGTCCAGAATCAATTTCTGGTATAATTTTTGTTCTTACAACAGGTTTGAGAAGTCACATAACCACACAGAAGGGTAGTGGCTCACATCCAGACAGGTCGGAGAATAAGAAAAACTTATTGCATGATGAGGTGCCTTTGTTTCTTGAATTACTTCCCTCGTCCTAAAGGAGACCTATAAGGTGAATTCTGAGTGAGCAGCAGAGCTGATAAAAATGATCAGGAGTCAATGACACAAGGTCCAAGCTGAGGCAGAGGCACAGGGCTTTCATGACCAAATCTATGTTCAAACCTCTCATTCACAAAGAGCTTGACTGCAATTGCCACCTGCAAAAAAAGCAATTTGGAAAAGACACTGCAAAGATAAGGTTAATGGAATTTTCCTAAAAGCAACTCCTAAGGGACCCTCTGCTAAAGGAACCACTTTCCACCTTGGATCTTGGTTCATTTCAGTTATCATTTAAGGAGGCTGACAATATAAAACATCTAAATAATATGCAGCCCTCGAACTCTCACAAATTAGCCAGCAGTGAGCTTCAAGTGAAAGACCTCAAAATATCATCACCTAAACAGCAGAACTCTTTCTTTCCACAAGGAAACTTTAAAAGTGAATAGCAGTGAACTGTTTACATTGTCAGAACAGAACCTCTGTTGACTTTCCCATTTATTCAGCTTGGGAACTGTCTGAGAAAGGAGGCACCTGCAGAAGAGATGCTGACTATAGAGCTAAAAATAACCATATAGAACTAAGAAATACTGCAAAAACTAACAAAATTATAGTGAAATTACTTAGACAGAAGACAAACTAAAGAGACAATAATGAATGAATGGTCCAGGTCACTCAGATACTCATAGGTAAGGAATTTCCTAAATTTTGTTCCCTTGGGTATTTCATACAAGGTTATATGATACATTTATGAGGTGAAAAGTGAAAATAATTTAAACAAATAATTTGTTTTAAAAAAAAAAATTCCTCAAGGGAGAAGTGTGATGAAATTATTTTATTTACTTTTAGAGAATGCTCAAGGGAGATGGCACTTTTATAATTTTAAGGTCTAAACCAGAAAATAGGATATAGTAGAACATGATGAAAGTTAGGGACAGCTGAAGTTGTACAGTAGGAAAAGCAATGGCATTAGAAAAAGGATAAATTTAGACTTGTGGACTGAGGATAAAAGCTTTTTGTACCAAGCAGTACTTTTGTTTCCGATCCAAATAAGAGAACACAAGCCATTGATTCTGAAGTGCTCTCATCAGCTCACAGTGCTGCGAGTCTTTCAGCTCTCACATCGCTATCAGTCTGCAGACCTTAGTTACCAGCCTTGTTTTTAGCTGTAAGTTAAATGGGTTCATTTTGCACAGAAAAACAAGGCACATATAATTTATCTGCAAGGCAGATACAAAACCACAAAGTGCATTTTCTGTCATGCCAGAGCCAGGCTATTGTACATCCTGTTCCCATCAGTTTGTAATTAAACAGTTTTTCCTCCGAGATACTCATCTGAGTAGGATCAGTGCCTGGCTGGCACCTCCGGTATGGAAAAGATTGGGAATGACTTTGGACAGAGTCATCTGAGTTTTGGGAAGGTACCCCTCTTGGGAGGAAAGAAAGTTAGTTTATGAAGAGGAACTTATCCCAAACTTTTCTCATTATGGCTGTTCACAATACTTCTATTTTATATAGAAGATCTTGTGCAGGATTGCATCCTATTTAAGTGGCCTAATGTAGGGTCAACAAGGCTATAAATTACTTGTCCCTCTATTTCACTTTTCTGTGGCCACACAGAGTGCTATAGAGGAGATTGGATTGTGAAGAACAGTCCTCCTGTTTCTATTTATTGAAGAGGACTCTGATCTATTAATTTAGCAGCATAAGATACAATCAATGATCCTAAGCTTTCTGTCATTCCTGTGAATTACACAGCTTCCCTTTCCTCCAAGTTATTGAACAAGACAAAAATGATTATTTCATCCATAATTCTATCTGCATTGATAGGTGAACTCTATAAAGATATCCCAGTTCAGGTTACATTTTGAATTTAAGGCTGTATGTGCTGTTTTGCAACAAGGGAAAGAGGATTTTTTCCTGGCCTGCCTGTGGTGGTTTTTCAGAACTTGAAGGAAAGCTCCAGATGAACAGGACTGGAATGTTAGCCAACCTGCCAATCAAGACACTAATCCTCCACACATCTCTACCGTCAGGAGACAGATACCTGGAAGCTGGTGTGCAGGAGATAAAGAGGAAAGTTGGACAGGAACCAGAAAATGCTCCAAATAAAAACTAGATATGTATGTCCAGATATATTTTCCTTGGAAAAAATCTAATATGAATACCATCAAAGAATTTTGTCCTCCACAGATTAAACCGAACTATATGCACATTCTCAGGGCTGTTGAGGGTACTTGGAAGAAACAAAGTACAGTATTTGATCTTCCCTGCATTTCCAGACGACAACAGCATAGTGTTCACGACAGTGGAAACAACTGCACTGGTTAATTTTAAGTCACCTCAGTGACTACAGAAGGCATATTTAACTGTTAAAACAAATACACAATGTTTTTATATCCAAATCTTCACTTTTCAACGCAATGAAAACACAGGCAGGTAAACAAACTCTGTTATAGTACCCCAAACTCACTTGTCATTGAATATTAAGCATTATGATCTTTTACCCACTGAGAAAGAAGGAAGGAAAAGGATCACTTACAACTATGCTGTCCAGTTCTACTGTTTCCTGACGCATTAGGTTCAAGGAGTTAAATTGGAATAATTTATTAAACAAATCTTTTTCTTGTCAGAAGTTCTCTTCAGATATAATTCATAATGTAATTTCTGCCAGTAAGTCTTGATCTCTAGCATTTACACAGGCCATTCATAACAGCAATTTGACATTCAAAGTTTAGCTGTTTGGACCAAGAACAAAAGTCTCAAGAAATGTTTGTGCTCAGTGACACACTGATCACATTTTAAAGATAATCTTAAAACTGTGTGTGAATACTTGTAGTTATGAATGAGAATTTTGGTTTTTGTGAATACTCCTGCAACACTTAAAGTTGGCTGGTTCACCAAGTGTTCCTGCCAGTAAAGTAATTTGCTGGAATACTGTTGGAAAGCAAATACAGAAGGGGTGTGAATACAGTCAAAGAGAACGCATTTGCAAATCAAATGGATGGTGGAGGAGGAGTTGCATTCAATGAATTCAACAAAGGCGCTGTCACAATAAATACAAGAACATTTGGCAAGAGTAACCTTTGCAAGACTTGCTATCTGTGTTCTGCTAAGGTATCCGTACATGAGAATTCCCATCTCCGGGCAGATTTCTGTCTCTTCCAACAGATGCACAATTGGCCTATTAAACAGCTTGTGGAGCCAGATCACTAGACTGGTATTAATATTTGCAGCTAGAACTGAAATGGCTTTTCTGAAGAGGAATCATTGCATAAATAATTGGCCGTTGTACACAGGATGAGGTAAATTCACATAATGTTTTACTCCCATTTTATCTTTTACTAAAAAATGCACCAGGTACTACCATTATTGTCATGACAGTGTGGAAAAAGCTCCTAAAAGTTGTGAATTGTACATTAGCCACAACTAGTTATAAGATATTTATATCCCCACTCTCCTGTTCAGGAGAGCACAGAAAAATAGTCTGTGGCATTAAAAAAAACAGGATACTATTATTTTCTCCTAAAAATCATGAAGAAACTGAAAAACAGCTCTGTTTTCCTCATACTTCATGACAGTAGGAAAGTCCACTCTCCCAGCTCTGGTCATTTGCCTCAGGTAAAATTCCTTCTCCACGAAACCACATCATTGCTACCTGTCACTAGATGCTCATAGCTGACCCATCCTAAGCATATACTGGTGTTGTGTTAAAACAGTGGATTTGATGAACTCATTTCTGTGAAGAGCTGCCCAACTATTCACCCTTGAAACCCGCTGCAGCAACTGGGGCAAAGAGCTTCCTCTGTATCCCAGCCTGTACCACAATGTTATCAAAACCTTGACAGGAGATTTTAGAATTTGCCCAAACATTTACACCCAATGCATTTCTGTTTTCTGAACTTTTGGAAGTCAATTCAGCAGTGAAACAAGATAGCCATATTACTCAAATGCTCCCTATGCCCTGCCAGGTTACACAGTAATTGGTAAAGACGACAATTTTAAAATCGAATTGACAATTTGAGCATATACACTTTAATTGTATTAGTTCACAATAGAAATCATGTTTAAAAACAGAAAAGTACAAAATGGTAATCAAGATAAATCATTTTTAGAAATGTTCATCCTGACTAATATATCTAATGTTTTGGTTTCATTAGATTTCAACATGAAAATGGTGAAAGTTTTTTGCAAATCTGTTAACTTCTGATGGACTGTAGTTGGTATCTGCAGAGGCTCAGAAAAAAGAAATGCATTGCAAAGCTTGCCTGGTATCTTAATTACAAGAAAAAAAATTCAAAAGAAAAGGTCGTGTGTCTGTGTTAGGCAATGACACTCGTATGGAAGAACTTCCAGTTGAGTGATGGAAGCAATGATAGTCTATATTCCCTTTTTCAATGAGAATGTCCAAAGGAGGATTATGGCACACCTGGCCAGTGCTGAATTAGAACTATGTTGCAGAGATGAAAGCCCATGTCCTAATCTGTTGAGCTCTGAAGTCCACTGCTGGGCTGGTTTACAAAAATCCTATTAGCGGCATGACCAAGGGGTCACAAGATAAGATAGTAGATAGCTGGAAATGATGGATCAGACAAAAATTTTAGACAAGAAAGGTATTTCTTAGCCACGTTGTGCTTAACCATGTATTATACAACTAGGAAGTACTGGTGACTAAAGGGTAACAAATTCCCCTTATTGCTTTTAAGGTGCTTCTGTGCCCCTGCTGGGCTGCCTCAACAGTCATTTTGTCTTCAACAAGACATTAGGTAAGACATGCATATAACATAAAATTAGCAAATTTGACAAGGAAAATTTCATACATTTTGACCTTTTGCTTCTCATAATCTCGATATTTTCTATTGAGGCATTCCTGCTGTGTTAAACCCCCTCAGGATCTGCATTTCCCTGTTGTAGGTAACTGGCCAGGTTCAAAGGCCACTCAAAGACCTAGAAAGGACCCCACTTATGACAATTTTAAATGAATCTTCCCTCAGAGATCAGTATTATTACTCGAATTGAATTTACAAAATAATAATAAGCAGATTCTTGAAATATCAGACATCAAAACAGAGGAAAAGTCTTGTTTCCTAATTATTTCACCCAAGACAGATGCTGGGGACATACTCAACTGGCAGTGACAGCCAGTGCAGATTTGGGTCTGATCTGCATTTGAACTCTGAAAAAAACAAATAGTACTTGCTCTTTGCAAGCAATTGTGGGGGGAAAAAGTCTTTCAATTCAAATTTTGAAAAAAATGTTAATATTAGTCAAAAAATATTTTTCTAGAAAAGTGTGTTTTACTTAGTCTTCCAATATATTTATTGTTTTCTTCTTATAAGACCCAAACTTAAAGTTCTAAGTACAAGATAACTCAGTTCATACTGAATGTCAAAACAGGCACAAACCAATACCTGAAGTTTCCAATTTAAGAGAGTCAAACTACAGAAGTAATAACTGAAGTTTAGTGGATAAGGTGGCAAATGACTTGAGTAAGAACAATTAATTTTACTTCTATGTGAACATGAACAAATGTTGAATTCCAGTAAGATCAAAGCTCTAACGCTCTCTCTGGAGTTTGCATTCCACAGTGGAAGCACAGAAGGTCCACAGTGTGCTTTTCAATTGGATGTTAAGGAAAAGCAGTGAAACAACAAAGTGCAGAAGAAGAAATAATTAAAGAGAATTTGTCAGAAAGCATTGCAGAAAGGTGAAATGAACAAAATCCTAATGAACTGGATTTTGCAGAAGAAATTAAATAATATAAATTAAAGGTTTGGCTTTGTTTTTTCCTGGTTTAAAAAGTGGAAAAGAACAAGGGACAGTACTCTAAAAACACAGCAAAGGTAAAAATCATCTTGATATAATTAAATGCACAGTATTTAAGAATATATAAAGACAGAACCAGAGGAAGCTACTGAAGTTATTGAAATCCCTCCCCTTCCATCACAGTAAGGACAAGCAGCAAATCCTTAGTTGGACAAGTTCCACAGACCACACACCTTGCAGTCACTGATGCTTTGCAGCTGCACATCTTTTCTCCTAACTTATAACAAAGCTCAAATCAAGTTAAAAACTAACAGCTGAGAATATTATAGGGTGTAGTAGGGGAAAAAAAAAAGCCAGAGCATCCCTGCAGTATCACAGGATTGGGCAAAATCCCAGATAATCACAGAAAACCTAATCCCCACCTAGACAGGGAGACAACATTCCTCCTATTTCCCATTTCAACCTGTGTGGTTTTTTATCAGTCTGACCTGATGAAACTTCTCTACCTGATTTCAAATACCTAAATCAGTGTAATTTGAGATTTGAGTTTAAGACACCAGCCAGAGACTAGATAATGCAACTGATGTAAGAGGAGCACTGCCACACAGTGCTGCTGGAAATGCAGAGATTAATATCAGAACAGGGAAGCTGATAGGAAATTACTAAAAAAGGAAATTTGATATTGAAGATGGACAGAAGGAGGTCCTCAAAGACTGATCTTGGCAGAGCGAAGCAGAAGAGTGAAAAATGAGTGCATCCATGAACTGTATAGATTATCCAGATTCAGAAGTGGCACCACACTTAGTGCCTGTCCTGTCAGGCAGCTGCACTCCTGGGGACACCTGGAGCCTTGATCCCTTAACTGCCTCCAAGGATACATGTCTTACTTGGCTAATCCAGTCTGGGGTGTGTTCTGCTCCACACAGCCTTAGATGTGGCTGCAACACACCCGGCCACAGTAAGATCAGAGAAGGGTCTGTGTGTCCAAACACTTGGGGTTTTCAACACAAACCCTTTGACATTGTTAACAGCACTACAACAGTGGGCTGTGGGACAACCCCTCTCCTTATTCCAGGTGCTTTGTATAGGAAAAATAGACAAATATATTTTTTTTTTCTCCCTAGACATATGAAGTAGAGCCACACAAACTGTCACAACCACACGGATGCAACCAGCCCACTTCAAGGGATGGTAGTTTTCAGAGTGGAGGTTACAAGACAGTTTGCACCAACTTGTCCAGAGACCGAACTTTGCACACCATGGAAAAAGGCAAAGAGTTATTATGAAGTATGAGAATTATTTTTTCAAATGAACTACAAATGAGGACACCTCAATAGTGTTTAATTTCATTTTTTTGTTAACTCTAAGAATTTTCGCTGGAGTTCAGGATTTATAAATTGAAAGTTAATGGAGATTAAAAACTGGATATTAGCTCATAGCAAGATGAATAAAAATCTGCCCATGAGTGACATACTTGCTAGAAAGATTATTGTGACTACGATAAATCAAGTAGGGAGCAATACATAGGAAACATCTTATTTGTGTTTCAGGATTTAGTTCTGCAGAATTTTTTTGCTAAAATACTAGTAATTAAAATCACATTATTATTTCTTAAAACGAACAAACAAAACATCCAGTATTCTCACTAACTCCAGAGGCAGTTACCACTCAATTTTCCATCAGTATTGACAACACATCAAGAGCTTAGAATCATTAGATGGTTCGGGTGGCCAGGAATTTAAATATCATCTTGTTCCAACCTTCTTGCCATGGGCAGAGACACTTCACTAGACCCAGTTGCTCAAAAGCTCCATCCAACCTCGTCTTGAATTCTCCCAGGAATGGGGCACCCACAGCTTCTCCCCACAACCTGGTCCAGTGTCTCACCACCCTCATCATAAATATTATTTTTCCTCATATCCAACCTAAATGTAATGTGTCCTATTTAATATTAGATAATTAGAAAATGTCCCACAAAGTAATGTTATATTCCTTTTCTATATGACCTGCTAAGGATTTTCTGAAAACATATAGCAATAAAATTTAGTATTTTTAGTGCCAGATATCTGCTTTCAGTTTTTTTCCCCCGCTTCTCTTGTAACAGTACCACAACAAACATGACTTTAGTGGTACCCATAGAAATTGAAAAGCTCACATGAACTCTGCATACTTCAAGAACAATTTAATTATTGTTATTTGCAGTAAGTGACAAACCATGTTATTGATGCTGGAATCACTGAAGGATTGTGCTTAGGAAATTAGGCTTTTCACTACCCCTGATAAACACTGTTTTCTTGAACCATTAATATCCTTCTTTAAGTGCTCTTAAAGAATTGTGGTGTTACACTGCACAGAGTCACTTGCCTGGAAAACGCTCTTCTAATAATTTCCATCTTTTAATGTATATCTTGCCATCAAAGGTGGAGTAACAGTCCTTGCTGTAAAAGACTATCAATATCACTTTGTGTGAGATGCTCTGTGTTACACCTACCCCTCCAGACAATAAAATTATCTGCCACTAGTACACACCTGCTCGCTTGCACTGTGCCATCTATCCCTAGAAATACCCACATTTTATGTGTATCACTAAAATTTCTCAGTGAGAGGACATCATTGCCATTTCTGTTCTGTTCTCAGAAGCTGTCCTGCGTTACATGTCCCCTCTCAACAAAAGAAATGATGGCTTAAAAGAAATTATATAAAACCAAGTCCTTAGCTAAGGGAGGTAATACAGGTCCCATTTTCCTTCAAGTTGACAATGTACTGGGTCAATTTGATGCTGTTTCCAAACAAAAACAGACAACACAAATTAGTATTAAAGAAATGCGGTGTTTGTACCTCAGTCAATTTCCTCCTAGCCTGTGACTGCCTTTAGAAAATCCTCTACGGAACACTGGATAGTGATGCTGTTTATAAGGGGCACAACAATGTCATCTGTCACCTGAAATGCTTGTTTGGGAAACCTTCTACACCAGTGAAGTCCTGAAACAGTGATATGAAACCAGAAGTTTTTTTCTCTTTAAGTTACAATTTTTAAAGACTTCAAAGGTCTAAATATTATGGCAAGCTTGTCTGATGGATAGTACAGCACAGTAGATTTTATGTAATGTGGTAGATGGGATTCTATGTTGATGAATTCAGCTTATACTGCACTTAAAATAGTACTGGTAGAAAACTTCTGCTGGTACCTCCAAGCAAGTTGCTGTAAATCAGTATAAACTCTATTACTTACAATGCATCATTGTGCTCCAGCAACTGGAAACAGGACTTTACATCTGCACGGACAGAAAAGCTTTTAAGAGATCCTTTCCCCAAAACAGTCACCAGTGAGGGGTTGTAAACCTGAGAAACATCTTCAAAACCACAGGGAAAAAAAAACCCAAAACCAACCTACTGGTCAGGGAAATGATCAAATATTGGGAATCTGAAAGTATAGAACAAAATATAAACAGTTGCAGCTACTCCTTATTTAAAAAAAAATAAAATGCAGACGCCTTATAGATGTAAAAGACTGAACTGCAATTATTAATTTGGCCTCATATCTCTTATATGATGTGTTATTTACATGATGTACAGTACTGTTGCATGTAAATATAAATTTATACACATTCTGAAGAACATATAAAAAACATGTCCACATTCTGACATCTGTGCATACATAGATCTCTCTCCACTTTCATCTCCTTTCATCCATCTCTCTCATCGCAGATGCACACATACCTCTGCTCAAATGAAATAATTCTCACTGCTTGAGTTGGCTACAGTCTTGAGTTCAAACTAGTGGTTTGTTTTTTTTCTTCTATGTTCACATCTATTTTTTTTCTCTACAGGATTTAAAGCTTGAGAAGCATGAAAGATAGAGTGGAAATAAATTTGAATTCTATATTACAAAAAAATGTGAATATCAAAAGATTCTTTCACAGCTGGCATTTATAAAGAGTCAGAATCCTGGAATATAAAAAGGCAGAAACACGGTTGGTTTTCCAATCAAGTGTATGGAGAAAAAGCAAAAGAAAAAGTCTACAGGAACAGCAAGAAGGTCTAGGGGTGGGTGACAAGTAAAACCTAGTTCCTTAATTTAAACAGTCATTTCTAGAATCACTTGAGCAGGAGGTTGATATGAAAGATTGACATATTCAGTTCTACTCTTTAAACTGCTGTTTGCATTTTACCAACAGTATAAGGAAGAAGATGAAAGATGTCCTTCCTTATTCCTTCCCTAATTGAAGTGTCTATTTAGAATGACATTTAATACAAAAAGATACAATTTGTGTTACCAGAGCATCTTTGATTTCTAGTCACAAACCAGAACTGTGCTGTGACAGAGGTTCAGGTGCTGAAAAACGGTGTGCCATATTCTACAATGCTAATGGGCAGAGTGAGACAGGACAACTTTAATCCCCCCAATAAATTCCTGTCTGCTGTTCAAAACCTGCAGCAAAAGATCATCCATTGCTAGAAAGTTTCTAACTCAAGAGGAACAACTGCTCACAGACTCAGTGCAGTGGTGTTGCTTAGTTGGCCTTATCAGCAACATAATACCTTGTACTCTCCTGGAAACAAATGTTGAAAATAGCGTAAAATATAACTTCGGATGCAGAAGGAAAAACTATTTCACTAGTCCTTCTAAAACATTTTAAAAGAGACAAATTTCTTAGTGAAGTAGAAGGGAAGCTTCTCACACAAGGGCAATGCCTGTGCTCAGTTTTATAATCTTTTATTATTTGATCCTTTCCATTTCCCTACTTCTTCTAAGCCTTAAGTGATCCTTGCTTTTCATGGGCTCACAAGCTTCCAGGCTGATACCAGTTGCAATACCTTGTCTTGTACATGTTCTGTATTAACATAGATGGCCTTGCCTTTGTCACTAAAATTCTGCACTGAGGCTCCCAACAGAACTTGTAGTTACTCAGACAGTTTCACCCTAAATTGCAAAAACTTAGGATCTCTCCTGTTTTAAAGCCTGATCACAACCATTAGAACAACTGTTCTCTTTTGGTTAAGTCTACAGGTGTGAGAGTTGTCCTAACCTGGTCAAGAATAAAGAAGGTAAAGAAAAACAGGCTGTTTGGATCTCATGTGTTGAAGAACAAGGCGCTTGTTGGTTTTAGGAATTCACCCTGAATATAACTGAAATATCAGGTTTGTTTCTATGTTCTCACTGTAAGGCAAAAAGTCACAAAACTTATAAATATGGCATGCTGGGAGCCAAAGAGCTGAGACTGAAAGCCAGATGTAACCAATGCTGCTTTATATGGCAGCTAATGAACTAAACTACAGGAAAAAAAAATTATATAAGTAATACTGGAGCCTTTCTGGAGACTTATGTTATAGACTAGCACTGTTGGAGGAAATGCTGTGCATTTGAAGCCTGCCAGAAATTTTTTTACAACTGCTCACTCATTTTATTTCTATAACTCAGCACATTTGGTATCACAGTTGTTTAATGAATAACTGTTTTAATTAAAACGTTTGCTACTTGTCGGCTCTTAAACTGACAAACAGGCAGAGCCCAACAGATATGCACACAAGTGATTTTATTTTGTGGGGAAAAAAAATTGGGTAAAGTTTAGCTATGGATGCACAAATCTTTAGATTTGGTCTCTAGGTTTGGTTCAGTCTCCTCAAAGGGTTTCCAAGCCAGCAGAATGTCGGTGGCTCACAAAAAGCATCTATTTCTTGTGGTGCAGAAATGATATTTTCTTGTGTACATGTCATAAAGATGTATCATAGGGAAATAACATAGATGCTAAAATATAAAGTTAAATGTCAATTGGAAGAGAAAGTATTTGATCTGCATCTTTTCTGGACAGTTTGCCCTTTGGATAAGCAGCTACTGTAATTATGAAAAACTGGAGAACGCTTTGCATATACTTTGCTTTTTCCACATTGACCAGCATAATGTTTTCCAGCAGAGTAAGTTGCATTTGTCCCTAAAACTGAACAGGATAAATGCAGCTGAGCTGTGGGGTGATGGTGTCATTTGAGGCTGAGCTCACCTACGGTCAAAGTGTCATTTAAGCAGTTACCTCAGTTCATTGCAAATATTAGGTAAGTATAACTTGAACAGTTGGGTTTCGGAAAAGATTAAGGAATTTTGCATCATAACTACAACAACTGCACTAGTGAGGAAAATATATACCTATATGTTGTGTATCAGATGTATCAGTATAATCAGAACATCCAAGCCGCTGTCACATGGGAGTTCAGCAATGCTCCCCCTTAAATTGGAGCAGCCAAGAACCAGTGTGTCCTACCACAGTTTCTTTGCTTTCCACCCAGCTCTGTAACACAGCTTGACAAGATGCAAAACCCCTAGCTAACTAGGCAGTCTACAATAAATAAATACATCTCTAATGAGGTGGAAAAGGAAAAGGTCAGAGGCTGAGCTTTTGACAACAGTCTAAGGAACATGTCTGGTTATTGGAATCGCAACTTTTGACATCACATAGTCAACTGATTTTGTATTCTTTAAGTAATACTTGAAAAAGATTATAAGGGCTTCTCATCTGAGAAATAAAATAGGATCACATAAAAAAACGATCTTTGTAGTACACCCTCAGAATTGTTTTTTCTTATTTTATATTCCATTTTTGAAGACTTCCTTAAAGTCTAAATCCCACATCAGCTTTCATGAAAGTGGCTACATCAAACTAAGTTGCTCTCAGTGGGCACATCATTTGAAGCTTGTAATGCCAGAAGAGGTTGCCTTTTTAAAAATGCTTGCGTTTTAGCTAACTGCCTTTTTTCCCTTGACCAGTTCTAAGTAGTAAACTCTTGAAACTTCCTATTCAGCTCTAGAAAAAATTCTTTTCATCGCAAATATCTTAGAAAAACAAAACAAAAAACCACAACAACACTTCTATCTCAAAGCAAGGCTTTAAGACATTAAAAAAAGTGTCAAGATACACATGGAATTAATTTCTCTTCCTTACATAGGTATCAGTTTTCTCTTCCTTACATAGGTACCAGCTCCGGTAGTAAATGTGAAGTTGATTTCTTCTCCCACTCCCATGTGAACTACACTCTCAAATGGGTGTTCCAGTGCCTTGTCAATTAAACACCCAAATTTTGTGTGTCCTTCATCTCAAGCAGTAAATCCCTCTGAGGTTTCTTATAAAAACAGTAAGTTTTAGACACATTAGAAATTAAAAATGTATGTTCGAATAAACCAAGCAGTCATATCACTCCATAACTACTTTCAGCACAAATTAACCCTGAAGATTCATTTTGTCCACAGGAGAAAACCAAGCCCCCAACACTACCATTAGCAGTTCAGTGCTCAGCCAGCAGGCACTGAGGCTTTCCCTGCCTTCCACAGCTCTGCAGGAAGTTTCTTTGCCCTTTGGCAGCACTGCTGGTCTCGGACTGATCCTGCCGGCCAGGCAAGCCCTGCCCTGGGAGCAAGAGAGGCACAAGGACCTGGAGCTCAGACTCCCGAGCTCCTCTTGGGTAATGGACAGACTATCCAAGGAATGTTTGAGTTTGATATCATATACTAACCATATTTACTCACACTTGTGAGCAATTGCAAACAGAACAAGGATTGCTTTAACACGAGTTTAAGAGAATAAGTAGCCCAAGGAGAATATTTAGCTGTGTGCTTCAATGTTAGCTGTGTTTTATGACATGATTTCCATGTTGAAAGTGCAGTGATATTCCTAAAGCTTTTTTTATGCCCATTTAATCCACACTATATTGCATTTGTAACAAGCAGCAGTATTTTTGCCCCTGCAAGGCTGAGAGCGCTGCCTGGTAATTATGCTATTTTAATACTGAATAACTGATCTTTAGTATTATCCCTTTGACTAAGGGATACATTTCATAATGCAACTCTGGGAATGGCAGTGCACTTTTAATAGCAGACAAATTAGCCCTCTGTAATTTTTCCTATTGTCATTTTCCTTCTGTTGGTTAGAAACAATCAAACAAATTTATTACAAGGCATAAAACTGAAGCAGATTGCCCAACTAGCAACTGTTTATGTAACTTGTGAAATATTTATACTGAAGCCTTGTTCTTCATTTTCACATATTTTGATTTTGCTATTTCTCTATTCAAAAAAATTAACAATGAACATGTTATGCTGTAAATTCAGATTTCTTTTTTCTCTCTAAACTTCAGTGTCTTCTGACATTTTCAGGAAACTAGGCTGACAGACATTATCAGTAATTCATTTACAATTGTCTTTAAAAATGTCTTAGGTTTCTGTTATGCCTTTCAGTTAAACATGAACTGTAAAAACTATTAATATGATGTTTCAAACTGAGATCCAGGCTTTGCAAACTCCAGCTGCTGCTCTGCTACATCAAAGGATCATTAAACCTACCATCAAAAATGCAACCACCTCTCGGAGACGCAGAGGAACACAAAACAGGTACAACACCTAAAGGAAGAGTGTTATTTAAATACAACTGCAGGAACGATTTATGTAGGCAAAGTGCCTCCAAGACAATTTTGTGGCAGAATTAGTCGGTGTGAAGCACCTGACAAAAGAAGTAACAGAATATCACTGTTCAGGGCTCCACGGCAGGACCTTCTGAGAGCAATGGACAGGCAAGGCTGAAAAGGAGTGTCGTGGTTTGGTGGTTTGTTTATAACATATTAATGGAGCCAAGGGAAAGTGCCACGTGCAGCTGCAGCTTTGTGTGAACAAAGAACCGCTTTAATTTTGATGCTTTGATTCAATTTCTGGAAAGCTAATAGGAAAGAAACTGATGTGGTGGCTAATTGTCCCCTGGAGTCTGACAAAAACACTTGGAGAGGGATGATGGTCAGAAATCAAAGTACGAATGGATGGAGACAACAAGTAGTACCATAACACTTAAAATTACACATTTTTCTTATCAAATGAACACTTCACCAACAAATTTTCTGAATTTAGAGGACAAGACATTCATAGTCCTTGCAGTCATATGCAGCAAAGCTGGCGCTTGTATTTAAGCTATTAAAGATGCACTTTATTACTTCACATCAAACACAAATCTCTTTATGAAGAACAGTGGTGGATGTCCAACAACACTGAACTGCACAGCATTGATAGTCCTCAGGTGACTGACATTGAACATTTCAATTGCATAAATATACCTCTCTATCCAGCAATGCTTCTTAACACATGAAGGCTAGAATTGTGTGCCTAATACTGCCATCAGCTTGATTTAGGACTCCTGATTATTTGGGGCAATACACAAATAGCTTTGTAGCAGTCCAGGTGCAACGTAAATGCAGGAAGTGATCATTGAAATGCACAACAGCAGCAAAATGCAAACACAGCCCTTTGTTTTCCAGCCAATCTGATATAACTGTAATTCATATCACTATAATGACATCTGCGTACTTCCTGTCTTTTTTTCAAGTCTCTACACCTTCTCAAGGGCAAAGCTGTTTTCTAAATAGATTCTACATGCATTCAGTCTTTTCTGCTGAAGTACTCCAGAAGAATGAACCAAAATAGCTCTTATTTACACGCAGACCCCAAGCTCCTAATATTTGCATGTTATCTGGGAGCCTGTAGGCTTCTAAATCCAAAAACATCTCAAAGTCACACACTAATTTCTTAAGGATCAGGAAATTTGTTAAGGTCAGAAAAATATAAAACGCAGTTACCAACCAAGAATAAACACTTAGGGTACTTTATGTGACTACACCTGGGATGGAATAACAGACTATGCTACTATCTTAGCTTACCAAGGCGCATCAACATTGATACCCAGAGGAAGGCTGACACTGAGCAGCTAGAGTGGTTGCTGCTTAAAAACCAAACAAGCACCAAAACCTGCTGTCTGCCTCCCCCCTCAAAAACAAAGCTACAAACAAAAACCACCCAAGAACAACATCAAAACCACCAACTGGAAACCAAAAAAATCCAGGCACCTCATCTTGTCAAAAGACCACCTATAATGAGTGCTAAAATCACTTTATGAAATAAAAGCAATGAAAAGCAATAAAAAGAAAGCATTTCTAATAATCTGAGTCTTTTGTTTGCAATGTCTTCCATCATAATAATTACTAATAATTACTGACAAGTGTTACTTCAGCTCCTTGGGCATCAGCCACTGACACTCAAGTACTACTTCTAAGGAAAGTGCTTAGTAAACTACATGCACAGCATCCATAGTACTGGACAGCTGAATACTGCCTTTAATAAGCTGTAGCTTTACCCTCTGCTCTCAAATCTACCTGCTGGCTCTTTTTTTCTGTCTGGAAATGGATAACATGCAGAGCTGGCCTGTGAAGACACTATGGACACATACACTGACTAGAAGTGATTTCAGCCCCGTTTAGGCAAATCCAGTTTTTTTATTCCTCACTTTTCCTGTATCTTGCCAATTCATCTCTGACCAGTGCCTTTTGATTTTTACAGTTCTGCTCTGAGATACAGTGAAGCTCAGAGCTTCTGTACAATGTTGGAATTGTTTGTTCCACCACTGAATTCATTGATGGTCCTTGAAAATAGTCAAGGAGGACAGTCAAGGCCAATATGAAACTATTATTAGCTATAAATCTCCAGTTAAAATGCAGTACTTTGCTCAAATTGCGGCACTTGAGTGATCACATGGTTTTTGAAACTAAAGGAATTCTCTTTTTTACATAATAACTGAAAGGTCTCATGTAGCATCACTTTTAAATACATCAAAAGGCTAGTCACAACCATCTGCAAATGCATTCACATACTCCAATATATGTTCAAACAAAAGGAAAAGTTTTTCTACCTGTGCAATATGTTATCTTAGTATATGTTATGCTTAATATTGGTTAGCTGTTATCAAATAAACAGCATCATTTATCACAGACTTATAATCAGTAAGTTGAATCTATATAACCTGGACTATTCCAGCTATTTGGTTTTCTTCCCCTTTAGTGAAATAGGTATGATACAAGCTATGGTTAGATAGAAGAAGTAAAATCAACATTACCAACTAATCATGTAGATTCAAAGCAATTAATCATGTAGATTCAAACCAATGCTCTCATTTCCCAGATCATTCATACATGGACAATCACCAACACTCACCTCTTTCTATAGAAAGGGAAGTTATTCGCTAAAGTCTAGAAAATAAACAGAGTCTGTCCCTCTACACATTTTCCCTTTCGGAACACACCCTTTTTTTCTCTCTGATTCTCCTCCCCCCTTTTACTTAAAATTTCATAACATCTCTTCACATTTTATGTAAGCATTTTACATGCTCATGCAATAAAATTTACTGTAAATTCAGAACACATTGGAAAACAGATTCTGCTGTGGAATCTCAAAACTGTACTAAGCAGTCAATGACAAATGGTCCTTCACCCACATCCATGCAGGGAAACACACTCACATACATAAAAGGCCATCATAATGACTCAGAAAATTTTGGCTCTTGAAAGACACTGTTCCCTACAAACTCTCCATTTCCACGTCTGTTTTCACTCCATATTTACCAGATGTCACAACTTCACTTTTATGCATGCATCACAACACAGATTCAATGCTGTTCCTTTCTGTAATCCTAAAACAGATTTAAGGATGACAGGTGGAAAAACAGTTTTAGTAATCCCTTCATTACCTACTTCTTGTCACTTTTTAAAAGTGGTAGAAGGATGCTTGAAGTTCTGCCCCAGCTAAACAATTCTTTGGAAATCTTTGATTCCTGCTTCTCAAATACTGGTTTAATTAGTCCTATTTCAATCAGGCTAAATTAAAGCTCCTGCTCCTGAAGAAGTGTACCACTAACAATTGCCTTAATTTAATTTTTGCTGTCTGAGGGCAGCAGAAAGGCCAATCTAATCCATCCAGGAGGCTCCGGTTCACCTGTAAAGGCAGGTATAGTTGAGAATACAAAAATCCCTTCTATTACTTAGAATTTGCACTCCAAATTCAACAGGTGCTGGATGTACCAGGAACAGACAAGAAAAATCATGTCTTATCATCCTTTTTTTCCCCCACACATATACATTATATTAAATGTGAATATGGCATTCTGCATTTAACCTACATTTCATGTTAACCATGAAACATAAATGCAATACACAATCTTGTCAGGCAAATTCCCTCCATACAGTGGCAAGTGATCCTCTGTGGAAATTCCTCAGACTGACTGAATATCCTCCAACCCACAGTCAAACATGCTCATTTCACCGTGAATCATCACAAGTGCATTTTTTTTAAAAATTATTATTCAGAAGGGCCTTGCTTTCACCAGCATTTTCTTTGCATATCAAAGAGTTCATTCTATCACAATCACTATTAATAAAAGGACCAGAAAGGAAGAACAGTCCTCCTTATCTTCTCACCATCAATTTCCTTACAGAATCAGCAGGAAATTAGATCAAAGGCTGCCATAGCCAGCAGAAGGTACCCATTTCCTGACCTCCCCTTTCTCCTCATTTGCACAGTTTGGAAAGTGTTTCCTTTTCTTCTCTCTCCTCTCGCTCACCTTGCTCTCTCATCCCAGCCCTTTCTGTACCAACAGAGCAGTGTCCCTCCATCCAGGCCTTGTCTTTTGACCCACGCTGCAAAAACCCCCTAATTGCTGCTCTGTGCTCTAGGGATTTCTCACTGTGATGTGCACTTGGTTCAGAATCCTTTCAGACCTACGGCACAGGAGGGTAAATAATTTCACAGCACAGAGGCAAAACGGGGCTTTGCCCTGAGAGCACAGCCCCTCTCAGAGCCCTCTGCAGGGCCCCCCCACCTGCTGTAAGCGAAGGGTTACAGAGTTAGGAGCAGATGAAGCTTCCTTTTAACTCAAATGGCCCTGTCAAGAACAGGAATGGCATAGGATCAATTTGATTAACATACAATGTTAGTTGTTTTTTTTTAATGGAAGATTATTTGCTTAATCCCAATTAAATCCTACAGTGCATTTTTCTAAGGCAACTAACCAGGATAACAACAGCTAAAGCAAACATAACTGAACAGAGGAAGAAAGGTTTAATATTCTATTAATTTGCTTTAAGATGGGCTACCTTTTTGAGCAAGAACATTTCCAAGAAGATGGGTTTAGTACGGCAATATATAAATAGCCCCAGCTGAGGATGTAACAATTGCTTTGCCTCTTCTCACACTGAGCAGAGCAGTAACTAGAACTGAGCTGACTGCAGAACTGGAATATTTTGCAGCTTAGATTTCTTCAATAAGCCTAAGCCAGCTCAAAAGATTTCACTGTTGCTCTAACACACAAGCCTTTGATGTTCCCCTCATCTTTACATCATAGAAGGAGCTCAAAGGGTTAATTAAAATTTAATGATATCGGCAGTACTTTGAAAAAGTTATGAACTTGGGTGAGATCAATCACTTTCTTGGACTGTCTGACTTCAAAGCAGATATTATGTAAAGGGAAAAAAAAAACCCTCTCTCATTCTGCATTGAATTCCTAAGCAAGGATTTCCTCATTAGTGGTCTGTGCATGGAGGAGATTCCAAGCTCAGACTGGAAGGAGGTGAGATGCCAAAAAACTGGTTAATCAGAATTTCATGCCTTTGATGCCAGTCACATGTTGAGTGAACGCACCACTGCAAACCGGGAGACACTTGAACAGTCCCAAAATAAGAAGTCAGGGATTAAGGGATGAGCAATATTTTTTTTTCCAATTCTCAACTTGTTTGCAGAGATTTAGCTAAAACCTCATTAGCTTGTTTATTCACTCTTAGTGACATTCAGTGAAATGTCAACTGAAATAACAAAAGTAAGCTTTTAAGAAATGTACACACCTCTGGTTTGCATCTGTTGTTTTTTATTGTTTACTGTCTACATTTTATTTGAGCTGACAGCTTTTGCTTTCTACAGTGTCTTATTCTGACCTGAAGGATTACTATATTTTCAAAGACAAATACAATTCAGATGACAAAACTATGAAAATCCTCTAAAGAAGATCAAAGTTTACCAGTGACTAGTTAGATTTATCACAAAGATTAGGAGAAATTATTTTAATGTGCTGCGTATTGACAGTCAATTACCATCTCTGCTCAGAAGAGATGTGTGGGGAGCCTGATTCAGCACAATCCTCACACCTTCCTCTAATTTCAACACAAATCTACTGTGTAAGGTGGACATACCCTCCATGGGATGAATGCTCCTGGAGATTGGTTTGAGCCATCCCATAAGCACAGGTAGAGCCCTCTGTCCTGGCAACCTCATTAGGGGCTCCAGAATAACTCCACAGAACTCAGGACACTATATTGTGCTCTCTGATGTAATACTTAGTTATACTGAAGACATACTGTGAACAGGTAGAGTATTTTTTTAGTTTATTTGTTTGCTTTTGGTGGTTTTTTTTTTGTTGGTTGGGGTTTTTTTCTGTTGGGCAAACTACTGAATTTTGCATTTTCACTTGATCCAAAACAGACACGAGGTCAACCCTTCCAGCATAAGTGCACTGAGGAAGACCTACTACACCACCATTTTTAAGTCTTCATATATCCCCAGTACTCTTCTAAACTCAACAGATAACTCCTTAATACCTCTTCATCACACCAGCAAGTATGCAGAATTGTAGAGTCCTCAAACCTAACCTGATCCATTCCAGAAAATTATTTTCCATATTCCCATTAAAACGTGCATCCTACAAGTACCAATGACATTTACTCTTAAGCTTCTACTGCCTGATGGTATAAAATCTTGATTTCTAAGGTAACTATGTTAGGCATAGAACTCTGAAAGTTGATAGTCCAGTTCTGGAAATTCAAGTACAGGACTTCTCTGCCCCAGAGGCTCCTGCAATATTAATTGTATTTATTATAGCACAGAACTCGAGTGCTGTAGTGATCTGCAGTGATGGGTGCCTTATGACAGCTTTCACTTCAATCATTTACTCAACACCCTACAGAAATTCTGTTTGAGGCAACAGTTTAGCAAGCAATTATTGCCAATTAATGGTAATCTTCACTGTTTCTTGATCAAGATGATGTGAGTAAAACGTTGTGGATTCTTTTTCTAAACTTTGGAAGCACATCAATAGCAATAAAGTTGTCCTGCTTTAGTAAAACAAAAACACACAAAAAACCCTCCAGACCTTTGTTATATGGAAATCCACACTAAAAAAACCCCAGTAAATCCTGTTTGTCGCTGTTCTGGGGGACTGGGAGGTTGTTCATGTTACCTCGGTGGTAGTCAAGGAAGTTTAACACTTAAAACATAGTTTTCAGCACTACACAGACTCTTTGTATATATACTTCCCTTTCCAATAAACATTCTAGAAGCAGAGACTGCAGATCACCTGTGGCTGAACAAAATTTCTCATGTTTCTTGTATAAGAAATACATCATGGACTGATTCTGGTGCAATAGAGTCATTAGGGGTATTAAGATGATCCTTTTCATCATATTATAGCAAACATTTTAATCATTCTGGATTTTGAGTTTATAGACTTGATCTGAGTTATTTCTGCAGCAAATGGTTTTCATTTGAAGTGTATTCAACCTTTTTTTTAAGGATACTGATGAAAAAGCAGCAGAAGTATTTAAAGAACCAGAGCTACAACAGATTATATTTTTGGCACTAACCCTTCTCCCTTGCCTCTTTAATAGAGAAATTCTGTAAAATCTCTTTCTGCTTTTAGGTGGAAGAAAATAACAGCCACTATTTTTCAGGGGGGCAAAATTACCCGAAGATGAAGAATAGCTATCTTTCACTGATGTCAAAACCAGAAAAACAATACAACAGGGATGAGAAAAGGAACGACAAGACAGCAGCTCATACTTTAAGACCTGTCTCCCATTTCCTGACAGAGACAGGCAGGTCTTGTCAGCTCCCTGAGAATGGCAAATGCACACCAGACAGGACTGATTGTAACGTGACCTGTAACACTCCTCTCTGGTCAGAAGAGTGTATGAAAACAGTTCTGGCCAGGCAAATCAAACTTCTTCAAAAATGAGGCATTAGAAGAGGATGTCAGGAAAGCAGATGGATGAGAAAGTACAGGAAAAGGAAGCACAGAGGAAGGATGACCAAAGCATCACATTCCCAGTGATAGTGGAGGCTCCTCTCCAGTTTCTGTCTTGTCAGAAATGCCTTGGAGACCCCTGGGATCGAGGCAGTGGTAATTCAGGGATGTCACAAAACAGCAACTCAGCCCACTAACCCCTTTCTGTCCCCTGGTCCGGTTGCAGTGAGTGGGTGGGACAGTCCACTCTGTGCAGCACAAACTTGGCCTTTTTGTTGTCCACATGACCTCAACATACCATCGCTGGTATTTTTATAATAATATTTATAACATACATTCAGGTCTTTATGAATTATTTCAATCCTTTTAGCATGATTTTTTAACACATACATGCAACTGTTCTAAAGTCTGTGTTGGATTCCTGATGCCCAAAGCCCTCTGTTACCAAGGTCAGAGAAGGTAATTTTAAATTTTTATCCCTGTGGGGCATCAAAACAATAAGAAGCAATGAAATAACATGAAAAAAAAAAACCTGCCATCATTGCTTCTTAACATTTACCAAGATCTACAATATTTTCATCTACCTAAACAGTCTAACTTTTGGAAGCATGCAGGTCTCAGATCATACTTGAAGCATATATTTTCATGGCTTCTTCACTATAGAAATTATATATAATAAAACTAGATCAATTTTTTCCATGGTAATAGAGTTAAAATAGCAGTGCAGAAATGAGAGCAAAACACCTGAGAAATTTCTGAATCAAGTATTTCCTTAACTGAAAAGGTAGGATGCAATCTTATTTGTGCAAAATTTGTTCAGTTTGCTTGTTTCAGGCAGTCAGACTCTGATTTGACAGTCATGAAATCAGGAGTTCCCTTTTAAACCAAACTGATGAAAACTGTATGTCATTTGTTGTTTAAATCATTTGAGGGAAAAGGGCATCTTACTGAGCTAAACCATGTATTTATAAATGTCCAGGGGTATAACTCTCAGTAATCATGTTTTTCCTTTAACTTTTTATGTACTTTGCTTTCTCTTCTAGTGTGGTTATTTATTGTGATTACTAAGACACTAACTAGTCATAAATAATTAAATCCAGTTTTCCCAAATTAAACAAAACTCATTATACCTTGCTACTGACCCTCTTTTCCCAATGAAGTTCAAGAAAACCACAGTATATAAATACATAGAGTTGCAACTCTACTAAAATAGGCTAATCAAGGCAGATTGTGAGACTACAACCAGGTTTTTTTTCAATTTGGGGGTTTCAGGTTAGGGATGGCTCTGTAAATAAAGCTTTCCTGCTGAACCTCAGACTCTTCTGTTCCTTAGTATCATATTTGCTCATCTGAAATACCCTTGAATTCTATTCTGCTAGATACAGCCTCGAGCCTAGAACTCACAGGTAACACTGCTGATGGTATCCCTGTTCCCTAAGCAGTTCTGAATAGATGGGTACTATGGTTACATTTAAGAAATTAAAACACAATTTCAGCCTGGTTTAGTTGTAGCAAAACTTGGATAAAACTGAAGGATCTATTATGACAATCTATTATCAACTGTTTGCAATCAAGTATGTGCATGATTAGGTATAACAAGAAGCCCAAAGAGTTCAAAATGATAAGCAAATTATTTCCATAAGAACTACCCCCTACAACCATTTTTATTACTGATGGTGACACTGGAAGGGCTGTCAAGACTAACAATCCACCAGGCACAGCAATCCATAGCAGTGACCAGAGTGAATCCCGTACTGGAAAGTTCTTATGCATCAGGAAAGACAGTAATGGTTAATGAGAACTAGTTGTGACATTTGGGAATTGAAAAGGAAGCCTTGAGAGAAACAGAGTTCAGTTGGAGCTCTCAGACTGTGGGTCTTCTTGAAGACCCTGCAGAGCTGTGACAAACTACTTACTTTACTTTTCCAAGGGGATCGCATGTCTGAGAAGACCCTTAGGAAGATGTCAGGCAAAGAGACAAAGCCTTTTTTGATGAGAGAAGGATCACCTGTGTTAATAAAAGCTGTTCACTCCAAAGATTTTCAGGTTTTTACTTCCTTATTTTTAAATATACAATGTTGCCAAATGCAACACAAAATGCCCTTGGCTGTTATCACTGTATCTCCTTCTGTGCTTCATTTTTCCCCATAAAACCTCTATGCTGTAAGGGGGAAACCAGTCTTAAAAAAAACCTACTTTTTCCTCCTTCTCAAAGAGGCATTGCAGAAAGACAAACAGAAGAATAAGCAAGGAGGACGTGTACACTGTACCCTTTTCAAAGCATATTTATTCTGCCCCAGCATGTGTTTCATTGCCTCTCAAGGGTACAGTTTATCTGCTTATATACTTCAGAGTAGTTACAGTGCCTTTATACTCCCTGAACATCTATTACATCAGTGCCACTCCTAATACCAAAAGGATGACATGGATTCAAAATGCTGCTATTCTATCAGATACTTATTAAGCTTATTAAGCCACTTTTCTTAAAGATTCCAGATTGGAGACCTATATTCCTTTAGTACGTCTTGATAAGTTTTTTTATTTTGTGGAGAACAATGATTATTTCATCCTGTAGAAGCTGAAAAATGTGAAGCGGGAAAAAATATTACAAGGGTGAGCATCAAGTGAGGTTTGCTATAACTTTGTAATTGTGGGAGTAGAACTACACTCTGCATCCCGTTGTGACGGCACACTCGTGCTAAATAATTGATTGTACTTAGATTGTCATGTGAGTTTAATACATGGTTGTTAAATTACTACCTTCTGGTTATTATGACATTAGTACCAGAGAATTTCAGTTCTGTATGCATTAAAAAAAGAGGCACAACACACTAGTGAGATTTGAGCTTGAACTTCAAAGTACAGGAAAGCATGAAACAGTTAAAGAACTGGGGTAAGTTGTCCATTTATAGAAAAAGAATATGTAGTTCAACCTCTGTGCCTTTGACAGTGTTGCTTTCTGTACCCTTAACTACAAAACAATTTCATGTGTAATATGAATATTTCTGGGTTGATCCAAACCAGAAAAATAGAAGGAATTTAACATTTTCTAACTGTAAGGCAGATTTTCAATTAGACATTTTGACTACAACCTTACATGAAGTAATGCGAGTTACTGTCATTGTAACTATGATGGTTTAAGTGCAGAAAAATGCAAAAGAGCTAAGATATTTCATTAGACAAACTGATTTCACTGGAAAAACAGATACTTGCACATAACATCCATTTTTCAGGTCCCAAAAGGGAGTAAAATGTGTTAGAGAAACAATCAAACTAGTTAACAACCTAAACATGCAAGAGGAAGCTTGGTGATCACCTTTGGAGAGTCACAAGGGACAGCAAACAGTTTTATTCCTTAGGGGAGTCTGTTACTAACTGTAGTTTCAGGTAGTTTTTTCTAAGCTGACAGTCACACTCCCCCACAATTAGCTGCAAGCATTATGTTTAAATGTTATCACATAGTGGAGCTAAACATTTCTTGGTTACAAAACCTGTAACCTATGTTACTGCTCAAGTTTTTAGCTTCTTTTAATTTAATGGAAACTTTTTTTTCCATTGAAACTCAGCGCTTCAGTGGCTGGTCTTGGTGGGAGAAAATTCATCAACAGCAAGGAGACTGTACATCAGCCCCCACAATATGAGTGTCAAGAACAAGCAGTGCATGAGGTTTTGAAAAGATCACTGCACAGGTAGATAAAATTCCTTTACAGATCACCAGGAGACCTAAGCCTGAATGAACCCAATTTTTGAAGCCTTCAGAGGGTCTACAGAGATACTACAGTGGAAGGATTTGGTAGTGTAGCAGTAAGAATACACCATATCCTGCCCAGACACTCACTCCTGGCTGGAATTATTCCTCTTCCACAGGCTGTACACATCATCACCAAGTGAAGTTATTGCTTCTAGATGAAATAATCATTTGTGGGTAAAGCTCAGCTTTGCCAGTGTAAACATCTACTGGGTGGCTCTTTTGCCAGCACAGCCAGGATAAACCTTCTCACCACACATTTTCCCTTTTTGTAGTTTAGAACTAGCCTAAGATTCTGCTTTCACACAGCATTATGCACATTCATTTGTGAAATTAGGGTTTAAATGGACAGAATACAAGTGGAATTCCTAGTGCCTTTAAAATTGCTTAAACATGCTTAAGTGCATGTTGATTTTTTTCTTTCATAAAAGCTGAAACTTGCTCTTACCTGAAAATGATATAAAAAACTCTTTGCATTTTCAATTTATGAATTTCCTTTGATATGCAAAATGTTTACAAACTAACAACTCCAGCAAACCAATAACAACTCACCCTGTATTGCCAGAAGATTTTGGACAGTCAAAACATGAAAGATACAAAAAAGTTTCTAACTTTCAACTTCTCCAACAGTAAAATACACAACTCCTCTCTGCCAAGACCATGACGGTGAACGAACGACAGCGCTTTAATGAAAGAACTGGCCTAAACTCCACCAGGCTTCCTGGTCTGATGTTCTCTGGAGGATGGTACAGTCTTCCAGGATTCCAGTAGAGTTCAGCCCACATCACACATGGTCTCCAAACCTGAAGTGATGTAGCCATCTAAACCAACCTGTAATGCTCCACAGAACTTGTGTGTGAGCCCAATGGTCTAATGACTGAGAAGTCATTAGATGCCCATTAAAGACATGAACACCCTGATATGTCAATAGCTTTCTGGACTAAAAAAATTGGAAGAGAAATCCCTGTTAGTTTTCCATGAATTATTTAAGCAGAGCTCCTCCTGGTGCAGAGGGCCAGCAGGAGGGCAGCACATCATCACAGTCAGGCTCAGTGCCATCTGCCAGGAACAGCACAGTGTTGGTGCTGGGAGCTGATTGACAGAATTAGGTTAGCTGGGGCAGGCAATAACACATAGCCAAGGCTTGGGAACCAGACACATCCCAGGAACTCCAATAACCTGGGAGAAGATCGGTGCAGTCATGCTGCTCTTCTGAACAGAATGTTCCAGCAGCCTGGAGAAAAGGATGGTGACCCCTGGTTTCCCCATTGCAGTTGTACAGCCATATAAAATTCACAGGCATGATGGGGAAAAATGGTTGGAAAAGCAGAGATTTTCAAGAATTATCTTTCCCAGGGGATTTCTTCTTGCAACCAACCCAAGAGATAACTACAAACATGCACTCAGCACTGGGAGTTGAGTGGAATGAATTCTCACCTACTGGATCACAAAGGCTCAGCCACAGCTCTGTCATAGAACCAGCAGAGAAGAACAAAGACTCAGCAACGCCTATAACAGAAAACACCCATTTTTTGTCATTTGGGCAATACCTCCAATTTGTAAATGTAAATGCCAAGAATAAGAATATGTAAACCACTATTACAAATCTCAAAAATTCAAGGATTCACCACCATTTCTCTGTACTCCACACACAAGATTACTCCCCAAAATGTGCCTGGCCACAAAGCACCCGTGCTAATGGCAGAAGCTTCTTTAACTGCCTTCTCTAGTCATCTGAACACAGCAATGAGAGCAGAAGGCATGTAAAGCTGAGGGTTAGTGGGATGGCTGCTTTCCATGAGAGATGGCACCTGGTAATGACTGACTGACAGGCTCTCTGAAGGGGAAGACAATACAGGCAAGAACCTGCCCCTCAGGTTGGAACTTGATGGCTGGTAAAAGACTTATTAAGATGCATATCAGAAACAAGAATATCACTGCAACTGCTTCCATGACAACAAAATAGTGTCGTAATGCATATTATGGTTTCATGGCAGGATGAAGCCTGTTTATCCAGGCAGCCTCTTCAGCAATGAGCAGTACTGGAGAATAAGAGTTCTCTTTTGGGAACTGGTATACTACCACTAACTTTAAAAACTAGATTTTTATACATAGAGATGGAAAAAATGGCATATTAATTCCATTTTATTTCCATCTCAAGCAATATCAGTACCCAGAATAACAGTATCTGTGAACAACTTGCTTTTTCAACCTATGCATTAACAAGGAAATGTGATGGTTTTCCTTAGAAGGATATTGGGAAAACCCCTAAATCCAAACAGATTTTATTGGTACACAGAAACACTGAATTGGATCACAAAACAAACTATAACATATAATCCTGTTCATAAACATACCAGGTTACAGAAAAGTTGGGTTCTTCACTTCCATCAATTTTTTAGGCCCTTCAACAGAGTATATTACTGTTAAAAATAGCTTGGCTCTTTTTCCATGCATGTTATGACAGTGATTAAGGTTGACAAATCCATAATGCCTCCATCTTACCTTTTATTTCTATGTATAGGAACCATACCCTGTTACCTCTACTCCAGCACTATTATTCTGCTGGTTTTGTGTCACACAACTAAGTTACGCCACATATCTGCATGTCATACTACTTTCCTGACCTGTATATGTTCCCTGTATTAATATACAAGCATCTCATTTTTTTTGCCTAGTTTTGCAGCCTGAGTAGATGCAGTTTCTGTACTGAAGACACTGCTCAGACATACAGCCCCCATAGATCCCATCAGTATTCCACACAAGCACACTGGAACACCCACGTTAAATAGCGAACTTTGGGAATACTGATCTGGTAACCCACATCCTCAGGTAGCCTGCACAGATGGAAGGAAATATCACTCATGGTCACATGCAGGAATGAGGGAGAAACTAATGGCCTGCACCAGGAATCAAATCATTAGAGTAATAATCCATAGGTCCTATGGAAGTATATACAATTTTACTGTACAACCTAAAGGAAATACAATGAGGCTGCAAAAGGTTCCTCTACACCCATTTTTGCACCTGACTGGTTCCTACTGGTGTACTTAAAATGCCATGTCCATGGCCAGCAGCCTCAGCTGCAGGAAGGGTCATTATTATAGGTCTATATTGACCCCTAATACAGGTATTCCAGCAGGACAACAACCTCAGACAATTATTCCAACTTAAACCAGTTTTGTGGTCCCTTGATCCATACACCAGTTACTAACATAATAACAAAAGCAAAATAATTAATGGGTAAAAAAAATTTAAAATTAATTTCCTCACTCCTGCCAAGAATCACTTTTTGTTTTAAAGTGTGCCCATCCTGGAAATGAATAAAGGTCCTCACAGGAGGAAACATCTAAACAGCCACACATTAAAGCAACCATGACAGGACAATGATAAAGTCACCACACTGTTCTATTTTAATGGTTTTCTAATGTCAGGAACATTATGGATTTTTTGTGAAAGGAGCATATAAAGCCTTAAGACTTCTATTTTTCATATTTAGTTTAAGGATTTCACTTCAATCAGCTTTCTCTACTTCCTTTTTAGAACTGTCTTGGGCTGAGTGGCTGATACTGCCAGTGAATACATAACAGTAGTTAAGCAATAATTGCCCCCTAGGATAAAATTACTTTTTGCATAGAATAAGAAGGAATTAAATTATTTGATGCTCAAATAAATTTTTCCTCAACACAATGAATCTATTTCTTTATTATTTTTAGCGCAGAGAAATGCTTTTCTCCCAAATTATGTGTGCAATATAATAAAGACTGCATGCATAATTTTTAACCTTTCTGAAATAGCTATGTAAAAATTATAAAAGCAGTCACAAGAACAATGTTAGTGATATGCATGGCCTAATTACATGCTGAGAACATTTGTTCTGATTTTTTTTACAGTCTGAAATTCACCTTTTTTGTTTTCAGAAGCCATAGAAATAGCATGGCGCACTTTTCAGAATAACGCAGCTGTCACAATAGGAATATGCAAATCATGATTATTTAAGATGAACTTGATTTTTTTTCCAAAGAGTTATCAAATGTGACTCATCTAGAAAGAGGTCCTATTAGAATATGAGAAATATTACTCTCTCCTTTGAAACGTAACTCTCAAAATAATGCTACTGAATCAGACAATTGCCTTTCTCATACCCAGAAGCAGTTTATTTCTACTCAGTCCTATACTTAGTTACAATTGCTTTCATATTTGCCAAAGGAAAACGTTAAAATATTAATAATCCAGTAACCTATTCCATGACAGTGAGTCACTGGTTTGAACTTTCATTGCAGTCATACACACACAAAGAGCCAAACTTTGAATATAAGCACAGAAATGAGAGTAGATCCATTATAAAGGTTGTAATATCAGGTGTTAGTGTTTTCTATCACCATGAAATAACCAGCAGCACCAGTCACAACTAAGACTTGAGCAGCACAACAAGAAGGGCCACACGTGTTCATACAAGTGCATTTCCATTTTGTTGCATTCCACTTGTGAAAGAAACTGGGAAAATTCTGCCTGGAGTGGAAAAGGGCACCAGTCTCAGTTTAGAGTTCCTCGGTATTTTCATTCAGGAGTTAATTTTCCCTTCAAACAACTGAAGAAGTATTTGCAAATATCCTTACTGAAAATGTTGTATATACACCGTTCATCACACCAGACTCACTCATGACACCTATTGGGACACCCATTTCAGTGGTAAAACTGCCCAGATCACAGAAGATCCAGAAAAATCCCCATGCACTGGAATAAAAACTGTTTAAAGGGACACACACAACTGTGTTTTCTCAATGTTGGGGGCAGACAAAGTTTCACACATATATTAAAGAATTAGTTTTAACTATCACATGAATTAAACAATTGCACATGTTGCTATTTAGTTCCCGGGTAATTACAAATGTGTATTTTGAGAACGAAGAAAAGTAAAAAACACAGGAACTTAAATGCACAAAGATTCATTTGCAAAGATCTAATAGAAGCTACCAGTTATGATCCTAAATATTCATATCCTTTTTTAAGGGCTTCCTGACAAAGTAACAGGAAGCAATTTACATATGCAAAAATTATTTCTAAAATAAAAAGATGCTCATTTTAGAAAGTGCTTTAAAGAATTTTAACAGAAGGATTGTAAAAGAGCCATAGCCCACAAGAAATATTGTAATGCAACAAGAAATATTGTAATGCAACTTGTGTTCCTGCATTCTTCTACACCTTCAGAGCCCCATCCTTTAGGACAGAATGTTGTCATCAGCCCAACTCTTGGACTGATTAAAATGAAATGTCCAACATAAGATTTGTTCTGGCTTTCCTTATGAATATGTTCTCCCTTTCTGTGTAGAACATCCATATTTTCTTTTTTCCCATATCTCATCTTGAAATCAGCACAACCATTTTTGATAATTAAACTGTTTGTACCACAGTCACAGGTTTAATAAACACTGGATGGCAGGTTATGACGAGCTGACTGCCCCCAAATCCATAAGCATGTGTATGTATATCTTGGCATATTTGTAAACATGAACCTGTAACAAACCAGCAATGAAAAAACTATTAAAATGACAATTTATTGCCATGCCTTTAAACTTGAGCTCTGGGAAAATTCCACTTCACTGTTTGGGTAGTAAAATTTAAAAAAGAAAACCAACCACACTAAAACTCAGTAAAATACCCTAAACAAGTACCAGAAATATTTAAATGCGAACTCCCAATTTGCTTTGGTGTTTTTTGGAATTATTTCTTTTATCTAAAACCAGTGGGTTTGCAGTAGGGTTACTTTTTCCTAAATACAGGAATCTTGCTGCAAAGGAGACACTCATGAAAATTACCAAAAATATGTTTTGATTTGAAGGTTTGAGCAGGAATTGCTAAAAAGCCCTCCTGATGTGACAGCCAGCCTTGCTGAGGTATTTAAACCCTGCTCCTGTTTACAGTCGCCTGCTCAGAGCACAAAATGCAGCCGACATATGGAGATGCCGAGTGACAGGTACGGAATACTGAAAGAAGTAATTTGATTGGATTTAATTTGGAAATTGATTGAAATCCATTTGCATATGAACTATGTTTTGCAGTTTGTTTGGTTAAGATTCTTTGCAGAGCTCAGTTTGCACACGCAGCTCAGTCTGGGGCTGGTTCATGGACCGAGGTGGAGCTGGGACAGGGGCTGTGCCTGCTGTGCCCACTGTGGCACCACGTTCCAGCACTGCCCTTACCCCAGGGAGGTTCCTGCTCTGCTGGGGAGCTTCTCCTCCTGCTTTTGTAATGGTTTGCATTGTCTCAAAGCTGGGAAATGCTCATCTGAGCAAGACCAGATGATTTTCCATCAGACACTACTCTCGTAATTATGACATCCTTTGGTAACTTAAACCAAGTAGAAAAATGCCTTCAATGGGAAGAAACAAACCACAATAATCAAGTTTTTCTGTCCTGCTCATCTTGCTGCTATTCTTCTTTCCACAGAAAGTGATCATCTACCCCAAAACAGCAGAGAAATCACAGAACTTGGGGTGGGAAGGCCCATTCAGTCTGTGCTTTAGTCCTGGGCGTTAATCACAGATTTACATCAGCACCATGAAAAGGTCACATTATAGCATGACCTGAAAAGAGGGTTTATTACCATTTCTGAAGAAAGTCTAACCTAGGCTAAGTAGCAAATTCCTCTTAAAATTCTACTATTCCATTCACTCATTCTCAAATTACTTATTAATTTGGCTGATGATTTCCTGTGGCTAATCTTACATACCTAAGTCTGCTTCTGTCTTCATCCTTCAAAGAAGAATTTAAACCTCTCTAATGTAATTCACAAGTTCAGACTCACTTTCACATATCCCTCTATCTTTTTTGCTTCAAGTCCATGTCTTGCATTTAAATGAACGATACAAAGAACTAATATTTTCTTGTATAATTTAAATTATAAGACTGAAGACTTAAGAAAGGAAAAGAAAAGGTACTGCTATTTAGCTTAAGCAAGAGCAGCTGCCTATTATAAGCAGAAGGTTCTTTGCATTAAATCTCTTGCTATTTTACTGGAGGCAGTTCCACATCCACAGCAAAACAAAAATATACAAATGCCAAGCTGTACATATTGTGATTGAGAGTAATTTTAATTCAAGATTGCTTAAATTGACCATTTTTTTCTCTAAGCATAAGAAATCCTAAATGCAATAAAGAGCTGTTCTATATCATCAGATATGTATTTCTTTGAATTGAATTAAATTCACTTCACTGATTTCAATATCAATGAATTGGGATATCTCTTATAGCAAAGAGAGGCAAAGAGCAGATATGGAATAAACTCACATAT
Organism: Grallaria varia; assembly: GCA_013396735.1. Classification (NCBI taxonomy): domain Eukaryota; kingdom Metazoa; phylum Chordata; class Aves; order Passeriformes; family Formicariidae; genus Grallaria; species Grallaria varia. The sequence goes on along the minus strand of VWZG01013026.1, from coordinate 1,187,408 downwards.
CCTTGCAAGAATTATGTTAATAAATTCATCTTGGCAGATAGGATGACTTTTTCCAAAGAATAATTGTCCCTTCCTGGTTGCCAAGATACAGAATTTTCTCTCAGTGTATTTTGAAAACTAGGAGCATTTGAATTTTTTGCAGTAATTTTAAGGTGGACAAAAGGAAGAGGTGAGTAGCTAAACAAAACTAATTTTGCTGAACAGAGAACAGAATTCAAACAGCAAGAAAATGTTATCTCCTGTGACTTCAACTTACTGAATTCATAGAATTGTACAAGCATCTAAATCTCACCAATTCCATAATCAAAGATATTCCAATGAGATTTTCAAGTTTCGCAATGAAGTCAGCAGAAAGATGCCTACCCCCAAAATGACACCCATTTTTAATAGGAGGAGACAAGCCTGACAATTACCAACAAACAGCCTTCTTAAAGAAATCAACTAAAAATCCTCATATTCCAAACCTTCACAATACCCAAGGAACAGTGAAGAAATACTTCTCACGAGATACTTCAGTAAACCTCATCACACCTGGAGATGCAGAGCACCCACCGGGCAGCAAGAGTTCCAGCAGCCCCCGACTGTAATAGCTGTTTCACCACATACCTCTGGAAAGCCTCCAGCAATAACTAAGCCTTTTCTTCATTAAAGCTCCAAGTCTGGATTTAATGTGCAGTCCTAATACAGTGATTTTTCTGCTGAGTTATAGTACCACTGGGACACCATGCTGAGCAGGGAGCATGAGGGGCACAAGGAAAAGAAGCCAGAATATCCTCTTCCCTCCCAGCCACACACTAGGACTATTTTCTATTAACTCTCATTCATATTTCATTTTATCAAGCAAACAATTTCCAGACTAAACAGTTACTTTGACATCTGCGAAATGCAATGTGTGAATGCTTTAAAAAAAGTAATTTCTGACCACCTAATCCACTTTCCCTGATCCACTTAGAGCTCTGGTGAGGCAAAAAGTTGATCAGTTGGCTGTGGCTTGAAGAGGTACATGATTCCATGTGCTGTGACTCTGCACTTTCACACAACAAAATGATTATACTAGATGGCACTGAGCATAACCCCAGAATAAGCCAACATTTTTCAACTGAGTAGTTTTCCATGAAATCTACATTATTGGAACAAATTATTTCTTTACAAATATATTGCTGATGCCCAAAACCATTAAAAAAACTAAAGAAAAAGAAAAATCCCCATTTTACTCCATTATACTGTCAGTATTTTAAAATACAAAATCTTATACATAGCAGTAGCAGTATAAACTTTATTGCCTTTGTTAAGAAAAAGAGTCTTATTTAGTTTGATATTACCAAAATTCTAAAATCAGATTGCAAACAATAGTTTCAAAATACAAAGTGAGAAGAACTTAACTAGTTGTTCTGTTACACAGCCTTTCTGCTAAACAGTCACCTTGAGAAAACCTGGCCCAAGTGGATGGTGCATTCCTGAGTGACTAATGGAGAAATTTTACCCTTCCTGTGTGCACAGTTCAACTTGTTTCAGTTCCTAATTTGCACATTAATAACCTGATCTGACTGTACCACCTTCCAGTGCAGTTAAAGCACCCAGAGCCACTCCCTGCATGGCTGAGCCCTAAGTCACTGCAGCACAGGGGACGCTGCAAACCAACCCCAGGTTCTGTCCTACTCTGTTAATCCTCTACTAAACGATGCTGAAGTGGCAAGCTGTTCTGAAATGCTCTTACATTATCCAATTAACATATTTAAGATGTGCTTGTTAAACCTATGGCTATTGATAGTGCTGAAACTACACTATGATCTTATTTCTTCCCCACAATTTTCCACACAGCTGCCATGTGCTTGAATACTATTTTCTTATTATAACAATAGTGGAGGTAGTCATCGAGATAGTGGTGAAATAAGGGTTGAATTGCCTTTAAGTCTGTATTTTATTACTTTCACTAAAAGGAGTGGTTAGTAACAGCTGTAAACAGACACTCCTGTTTCAAACACAACTGCATGTAAAGCAGTTGGTTTCTCACACATTCACAAACAGGGAAGTCCACTGAGTTTGTTACACAAGAACCCATTAGCTATTCCTTACAAAATGAATAATTTTGGACAAGGATTACATTTCTGAATAAAAAAAAAATGTAAAAACAAACTGCAGTGATAGGTAAATAACCATGACATACAACACCTTTATGAGTAATCTGGAAAATCTGTTTTAAATTCACATTATTTGGTGCCCCTCCACAAGAACAGGGGCTGTGTGTGAGATATTTCATCTGGCATATACTCAAAGCCATGAATGGATGAAGCACGTCCAATTAACACTGAAATCTCTTTGAACTTCACACTGCCAGGAGATCAGGAGTGTCTTATGCCAATTAGTGCAGTGGGTAGGACTGAAGGACTTCCCACCTCATACTATTGTACTGAAGACAGACACTTTATACTTTCACAGGAGTTAGTCTCTCAGTGCTCAAAGACCAGGAGTCCTCTTCCCCATCAGTAATTCAGCCCCTGGCTGCTGCAGAGAAACACCTCATCAACACTTACATAAACATGTTTTGATCCATCTCCAGTGTCATCTGCAATGCCACTCCCAGAGACAGCTACACAGTTTAATGCCATTCATAGTCACAACTGTGGATTTCCAAAAGAAATTTTCAAGGGAGCCTTCTAATGTTGCAAGAACGATACCCATTAAAATCAACAATTCATCACACACACCAATATTTAATTTTTATTTAATTCATGGAGAAATGCAGCCTTACTGGGCTGGCCTCCTTTCCTGAGGTTACAGGCATTTTATGCATTTACATTTGCCTCTCATGCAGGCAGCCCAAAGCTTTCATCTTTGTTCTTTGACTGCCAGAAGGTCTTTTCCTGCCTTAGCACACGTACTTGAGTCACAAAGTTCCCCTTTAATGAGATTAGGGGCACTGTGTTAGGCAGACCTGGAAGGTGGGGAAAGAATTCTCTACATGGCACTGACCAACTACACAAGAGGACATACATGAAAATAACAGGGCAGGCCAAAGCTCCCACTTCAACCTCAACGCTATTTTCTAAGAAACAATATCAGCAAGTGTTCATCATTTGACAGGGAAAAAACTGACAGGAACAGTGAATTGAACAATAAAAAATAGACATAGAAGCAGAGAGACAGATGAGTTGGAAAATTAATAGATGAAGGATGAAAAACCAGCAGGAGTGGTCATGACTCTCACAATCACTGCAGCCAATAACCAAGGGCTCCCAGGTCCCGCTCTGGGCAGGTCACAGGAGGCAGAAAGCCTGCTGAGTGCTCTGTTACACAGATGTAGTCCAACGATAAGGACTTCATTTGTAGATAATACTGGGTTTGTATGTTTTTCAAAGTGGAAGATTTCCATAAGTTTTTTGTATTATTTCTAATTCATATTTTAATGCTCCTGTTCCACAGCAACAAACATTAGCTGAATGTCATGAACATCGCGGGGTTTTCATTTGTTGGTGGGGTTTTTTCAAATGTCAACAAGGTCTGGTCTGAGCTTCAGACTGAATCAGGCATCATTCAAGTTTAAGTGTGAAATAACAGCAACATTTGAAACATTAATAGCTTTTTTTAACTGACACCACTGTGCTAATACCACTACCTTTATATCGTACACCTCACAGGCTCCCAGATATTATATCCAAGCCCTCACTATTCATCACAGGTGACTCAGCTGCTCTTTGCCCAGCAACAGGGCACAGCTCAGACACTTGACCTTTTCCATCACTAGGTGTGGGGGACTACAGTGAATCTGCAACCCTCTGGGCAGAACAAGAAGAAATTGACCTTGATGAGATAATTGTGTACCCATAGAAGTTACAGCCCTGAGCTAGAGAATTGTAAACAACTTACAAGTGCTGTGAGAACTCCGACAACTACAAGATAAGGAATAATGAGATGGATTAGACAGTACGGAGACAAATTTGCCACTGTGGCCAATGAGTGATTGTCTGTATGTAATAAGCACCAATAATGTTAATGCATGTACACTTAGAAGTGATATATAAAGTAGCTGTGCTAAAAACAAACAGGATCTATGCTTTACTTTTTTGGATATCTTGTCATGTGTCCACCCCAACCACAACAACTAAGACAACCAAAAAGCCTAAATACTTGAAATCCCATCTTTCTACACTCTTATTTTTCTTCTGAGGAGCTACAATACATATTTCCTTGCTTTACGCATGGCTTTTCAGAAAAACTTGGATCACATACAGTATCCTGTTACCTTAGATGTTCAGTCTTCTGTAGGGGCTAATGTGCGGATGAGCTTTTTACAAGCCCCCTACTATGAAAGTCAAATCAAGTACTCTTATGAATATGCATGAGCAAAACAATGGTTACTTACTGTGCTGGGCGGCCCTGGAAGCCAGTCCAAATGGGTTTGATTTTGTGATTGAGATTCTTAATGGTCGTAATTATCCATTGCAGTCATGCAGTACCAAACATGATGGGTAATAGAGATACTCAACTCCCCTCAAAAACCAACAAAAAACCAGCAACCCTGAAGAGTCTAATGCTTGTGCTGTAGTTCCTACAGGGCAATTAGCCCCTACTAATGATGTTTATATTTATATGCAAATGTATAAAATAGAATCTTGACACTTCATACTTATGCTCCTGGGATCTGACTATCCCATCTGTCTGTAGAAAATATTTTCCATTAGCTGTGTGTGTTGCTGATTGGGCAATAAAAACTATTTAATCTCTAGTAATTTCTTTTTGATTTTATGTTTTTCCATTTCCTTCAGCTCTGCCATAAAAACCTCTGCTTAAGAATACGAGAGGTACATGGCATAACAGCAAAGGTTTTAGTTACACTTTCAACATGTCTTGTGCATTTTGCTTTGAGTTTTAAAATAACTTATCTTTTCGTCATTTACCAGTACTCTTGAACTTGAAAATGTGGTAGCCTGAACAAACCTTTTTGAGCCTCTCACTCACTTGAGAGTCAATGCTCCTTTTCTAGTCATCTCTATTACATATAAGCAAGAATGACAGCAAATATCTACATACACATATCCACATACAGCATCACTTGTTTCATTGAGAGCTGGTCTTCAGAGACTGACTTCCTGTATAGGATATAATGTAAACCCACTGTATTACAGCAAGTCTTATTTAGCTTTGCACTAACCAGTCACTTAAGGCTCATAGAATCAAGAAAAGACATACTAAAAAAAATTCTGATTGTTTTACATTATGATGATAAAATATTAAAAATCTTAGAGTTGCATATGCAGAAGTTACTGAGATAAGCCTGGCAGGAATTAAAAATGCAAATCAAGAGCCTTAGCCCAACAAAAATTTGGCTGATGAGTGCTTTGAAGACTTATGATGACAGTTATTCCAGCCAATATTCATAGAAACAAAACTTAGAGGTCACTCCACATCAACTATTTTTCATGTGAAATAATTGACCAGCTAATTTTCAAGGAGTTTTCCATCAACTCCTGCATCCCACAGGTTTCATGACCTGTTTGTGCTCCTAAATCACCACAGCACACATTTTGTACCTTTCATGGCATTCCTTGCTCTGACACCGAACCAGGCAAAGCCACCTCTGAGCCTTCCCCCTGTTCCTGCCCTGACCTCCACACACTTCATGTCAAGCTGATTCTGGCTTCATTCACATTTTAGGAAAACATTAAAGACCAACTGCCAGAATTCCTAAATAATAATAATAATAGCAGTAATAATATGAAATAGAGGGGAGGTTGTCTCAGCCATGGCTCTGCTACACTACAATGAAACTGACTTGTTTTGCTGTTATGAATTCTCTATATACATCTGCTAATCACTAGAAGATGATTTGTTTCTATTTATTATCCCGACTTTAGGAGCTTAGCAAAAGCACTTGCCTTGCAGGTCCCTCATCCAATATCTGAACAATCGGAATGCATGACTAATTCTCATTAAGCTCAGTGGCTTTAGCTGCAATTCCCCCACCTGTTCCCAAGTCTGAGATATTTGTTAACTCTTCCAGCACAAGAGTAGTTGTTTATTTTTACTGTATTTTAATTACTGAACTGTAACATTAGACTGTTCAAATGCCATCCTCTGTCTATACTGACCCCTTTGCCCTCTGCCTATTCTCCCCACATCAGAAGGAAAAAAACTCAGCCAGAACAGTGTTTCATATGAATGTGTCCTCTTATAATGTTTTTGTTCGGAGAAGCCACAGTCTAATTTTCCTGATCAGATTTCTTAAAGATCTCACCTTCACCCTGAATATAGCTGTGACAAGCAAGTCAAGGTCCAGTGATTCCAATTAGAGAGGTTCTCACAAAGGTAGAGCATATTGCATTTCCCGACAATACTGTATTACGGCAAAGTTATTGTGAAAGGGTTTATCTTTAAAGAGGGGAGTAGTAGCTACAATTGCCTTATTCAGTGACTTAAAATTGTGACAAAGTAATGGATAGCACAAAATATCTGCCAAGTACAATCTTTTTTTCCTATCAGTGTTCCACAAAGCAGAACAATCACTTTCATGTGGTTTTACTCTCAAGAAGTGGCAAATGGTGACATATCTTCAGCAACAATTAGAACAATAGATTCCAATATTGTTTGCATTTCTGTATCTAGTTTTACCTTTTAAGATAAAATCTCATTTAATAACAAAATATTAATTGATATACTACTGACTGTACATGGAAATAGGTCTAGAACTGAAAAGGAGGATTAAAATAGGATTACACTGCATAATTATATAGGAAGGATTAATGAAACAGTGAGAAGCAGATACTGTATAGAATCATACTCAGCATTCAGTTTCTTTGCAGTACCATCTTAGGCACAGGGTAACTACAATAACAGGGTTGTTTGAAGATGCATCAGCTTTAAGGTACAGATCGCAGTTTGCATTGTGACAAGTCATAAGTATCAGATTCTTAATAGCTGGGGGAAGTGAGCAGAAAACTCAGTTTTAAGCCTGTGAAGCATCTTAAAAAGCAAGAAATTCACACCACTTGACCTTAGGTGCAGTCCAGGTCTACATCAGAGCCTGAAAGAAGTAGTTCTTCTAACAGCAAAAATATAATCTGTGTAGTACTGGTGTCAGTTACCTGAGGAGTCCACATACTCTTTAGCATAAGATATAGGAAGTTTTGAATCAATTCTCAGGTGTAAAGAGCACACTGTCATATAAACCTGTGGAATAATTTATTCGTGGCCAGTGTACAGTTTCTGGAGATGCTAGTTATTTATTACTTTGCTTTAAGTGTCCAGATGTGTATGAGGTGACAGGTGAGGAAATGTCCTTACTGGTAGGCAGCAGCCTTAATTTGCTTTTCAACAGTGCTCTGAGAATGCAAAGCCTTCCAGCCTCAAAAGCTGTCTTTGCTTCAATTTCTCCTGTGTACTAAACAAAGGAAAATCTTTGGTAATATATAATCAAAGGTATTAAATTCCAGAAGGAATGAGTGATGCTGGCCAAACTCAAAGGTAGCTGTAAAGCTGCTGTTCTGTTCACTCAATTAAAAAATTATGAGTTTCAGCACTTAAAATACCTACCCATGCAGCCAGGACAGCTCTCCCTCCACTACAAAAACATTTAGAACCATCAGACCCCAGATGAAGACCCACACCCTCCAGTTCCACAGTCAGTAACTGCCCTCTGGGTCACCCAAACAAATCACTCAGATCTTCCTTCCTATTTACTCACCCAGGGAAGGTAAAACCCAGTCTGCCTTTGCTTTGTGTTCACACAGGGCTTTTTCATACATAGGCCTCAAAGCGCTTCACAGGAGTGGTTAAGCTTTATTAGCTGCATTTCACAGTTGGTCTAGCTAAGTAAAGAGGTTTAAAGCAATTTGCACGAGGCACTGCCTTCTACTGTATTAAACATGTGTCATGTACCTCAGCCTTCCAAGTCCTGTTCCCAGCATTCTCAGACCTCCTGCACACACTCTGGTAACTTAGTCGGGCTTTCTTTCTTTCACCTTGAAAATGGACTGATCCGTGTTTCTTCTCCAGAACCAGAAGATATCGGTAAGAGGAAAGCTTCAGTCTAGTTTGAGGGTTTCATCTCTTTTCCCAAGAGATGGGAGCCACTATTTGCTTACTGTGATTCCTGTACTTCATATTTACTGAGAAAATTGCTTAGGACTTTGTTTTGTAGAATAATTTATAATAACTTTAATAATATCAAAATACAGCATTGGGGATATATTTTAAGTTGTAATTTGTGACATGATCCTATGATTCAAGAGATGCATTGATAAGTAACATTCCTAGTTGACCCTAAAAACATCTACAAACCAAAATGAATCACAAATTGTTTATCTGGCATATTAAGAAGCCACTACAAGTGCTTGGAAACTTTAGTCTAGTACTTCAGAGGATTAAACACCCAAGTGCACTAAAATTGACACCAACATTCAATCTCAAAGTGAATCAATGGTTCTAAGAGTACATATTGGCAAACACCTAAGAAATCACATACTCTTGTTAATTATTCTGTTACAAACATGGAGAATAGATCTCACCTTCTTAATGAATACTGTTATCAAGTGACCCTGTAGTTACTGCAGGGAGAAAGATATGGGATCCCCCAGCACCACTGGGTCCAAAATAAGAGAATATTTTTAGGAATTGCACAGATAAATGAATGTCAACCAGAAATTTTGCACAGGCTTACGAATATAGGAGATGATAACTGGCATAATACTTCAGAAAACCACAAAAATAGCATTATTTGTCCAGCTTTTTAACACTCACAGGTAGCTCTTTGCTACAATGCAATTCACTTTTTCAATTCATTTGTATATAATGAACATTGTGTTATAAGCTAAATAAATCCTGTGCTTTCTAGACCAAAATAAGCTATTTGGACTGAGTCACAAGATACCTTTAAGCCTGATATTTGATCCTAACAATTGGGAAAGACATGCTAATTGAAATTCAAACTTCATTTAATCAAAATGATTGACAAGAGTTGTCAAATCTCTCTAACAAAAAATAAAATAAAACCCCCCAAAATCAGAAAATGAATGGCTTGAAATAATCTGGAAATTCCTCAGTCTGAAAAACTTCAGAGTCCACTGCTTACTGCAAGTATAAGATACTAAAATGGCTATATTATGCTTTAAATTTTAAGGACCACTGGTGTTTTCTGTCACTTAAGTTTTATTACATTTTATGACATGTAACCTGACACCTGAATTTTATATGAATATAAACAACTTAGTTGAACTGTGTTAAATACTCAGTGGAAGGAAGGCAGAAATATGATTATTTTCCAAGCAGACAATAGAAGTCAGCATGAGGAAATAAGCCCAGCTTAGCTGGAACTGAGCAAATCACTCACTGGGAGCATGAAATGAATTCAGACCAAGTTTTTGAGAGACCCCTTTGCTTACACAACTTATCTTTTGCGATGATTTTTCCAGAGACAGGATATATATTGCCCCAAACCAGGAATAAAGATTACTTTGGCATATTAAAAAAACTCCCTTCTTGTGGATACCTACAATATGAAAAGGTAATATTTTGATAAAATTCTCATAATCTGTTGTCCTACTAGGCTATACAGAAAGCAATGACATTCAAAAATAAATAGTATTGTACAGAGAAATTTCAGCCTTTCATTCTTTCCAGTTTGCAAATAAACCTAGACTTGTAGTTTACATGCCTCTACAAAAATGGCTCAAACACATTCTATATATATTTATGCTAAATCTAAATTAAGTTTTAACTAACTATTCCTCTTCATCAGTATTACTATCTTCAACACATAGCTGCAGCTTTTCCCCATTCATTTTGCTGTGAACTCCATGAGAAAAAGGCTTCAAGATGAGAAGTATTTCCACTTACATGCCTTTAAGTCAACTTAAAAGGAGAACTATGTTTTACCTAACCAGGACTCGTTTAGTTCTAGTTCTGTTATCTTAAAGGAGAAGGTACTCCCTAGGTTGGTTAGCAGGAAAATGTTCAGCACAAAGCACTGTTTAGATGAGGTGTTTTTGCTGTAATTGTGATCACACTTGGATGATGCAGGAATGGCAATCATTGGCATCTTTCCTGCAGTGCCCTTATGCATCTCAAATTTTTAAGTCTCTACATTCTACTGCAACAACAGCACTGAAAATACCAGTGCAGGACATCTGCCGTCCCTCTGCTACACATCAACTGTACACCCAGCAAAGATTCCTTCTGTAGCTGTGTGCTTCAGGAAGTCTCTTTGCTAAGGCAGCCCACGGCACAGATACATAAATGCCCTCGGTCAGTGGCTACAGCAGAAGGCTGCAAATGCACTGAGCTCCTCCTCAGAACCACCCCGAGTGCCACCTGCAGGATCAGCCAACCCCCTGACCTCACTGCCTCACCTCCACACCCCATACAGAGGGGACAGTGTTATGGCATCTGTAAAATATTTCCACATGGCTGGATGGAGAGATGCTTTATATTTATGACAGGACAAACCTAATGCTGTTCTCACATTGGAAAGAAGGAAAAGAAAGCAGGAAGCCCACGTGGCATGTATCAGCTGGGTCATCAGATGTATTAGCGGAAGGCACTCAGTGCTCAGAGTGATTTTGTGATCAATGGAGCCATAGAACAGAGCTGCCCTCTGCCCACACGTGACTGAGTGCTCAGGTTCATGCACTGGCAGAGCAGCGCTGCAGCCCCTGCTCAAAAACACTTCTCTTGATCAGCTTGCTTAGAGCAAGAGAAGACAGAATTAAATCATGATCCACAGATGCCAGCCAGGGGTCATCCACTAGGCAAGATGAAGAGAACCTTCCCCATGAAAAGCTGAAGTACTTTTTGCTTGACCAAAAGCCGTTTCACAACCATTCTCACATTAAGTTCCGCATGTTAAAGAGGTTTCCTTGCAGAGTCTATAGTGTAGAATGTTTCATTTCTAATATTAATTGTAAAACAAAGGAAGACTCCTTTCTCATACCTAAACTCAAATAAACGCAAATGAAAAAAATGAGACATGTGAACTACCTTTTTCACATAAAGAACTTTTTTCCTAGCCACTCCTAAAGAAGGTTTGAATAGTAGTTAAACCTACTATAATTCCGAGTAATACTGTTAAACTCAGCCTTTGAAATACTTTATTTTTTCAAGTTAATTCACCAACTCTTTTTCCTCTTGCAACTGCACCCAGTAATCATGTTGGAGAACATAAAGCACTGAGTCAAACACTAGGGACAGCAGTTATTTACTGCTCTCTACTGTACTAAGAGACAGCAACAAATGCTTTATATAATATATCTTTCACCTGCAATTGAGACCCCAGCTGGAATACTGCATCCAGCTCTGGGGTCCCCAACACACAACGGATGCGAATCTCTTGGAATGGGTCCAGAGGAGACCATGAAGTTGATCAGAAGGATTGAGCAGGTCTCCTAAAGAGACAGGCTGGAAGGACTTAGGGCAGCTCAGCCTGGAGAAGAGAAGGCTCTGGGGAGACCTTATTGCAACCTTTCAGTACCAAAAAGGGGCCTCCTGGAAAGCTTGAGACAGACAGTTTAACACAGCCTGTTATAACAGGAAAAGGGGTAACAGTTTTAGAACAAAACAGGATTGAGTTACATCAGATATAAGGAAATGGAAAAAGGAAAAAGTTACTTCTCCCATCTCATTTCTAATGGAAAATGGTCCATGTTTGCACTGGGCATTTCTAGTGCTATGTGCATAAAGTCACTGGTGACACTTCAGCGCTCAGTGGGGCTCCATTTCCATCTCTTTGCACACTGTGTAATCATTGTCTTTCTGAAAGAACATCTGCTGGTACCTCCACATCAAAAGCTTCTTATCCTCTTGTAGTTTCTCATTTGAGAGTACCCCATATGATGTTGACACTATTTTTAATGTCCTCTCTGATTTCTTTCCTCAAGGTCTCCCATAACTCATTGTATTTGACCTGCTCCCTCTTCTGTTGTAATCTTCCTTTATCTACCCTCTTCAATCATATGTGTTTCATTTCATTAGAAGTGGCTTCTCTCTCTACAGCCTGTTACCTACAATCCCCTCTTTGTTTTAAGCATTGCTTTCTTTGATTTGTCATTCAAGCTTTATGTTCCTTCAGCCAGAGCTGAAACTCCCTGGAACTGGAACCTGAATTCTCTCGTCATTGTGGAGACAGGTTTTGCTGTTGTGAGGTTTGACACCTGTTCCACTGTGTAAGTCATTAAAATGTACACGCTGCTGTACTCGCATCATAATCAAAATCTTGAAAGCAGTAGGCACCTTTTTTATTTCATAAAAAAAGGTGTCACAATATATTAAATGCAAAACAGGTAATCTGTTCACGAATTTGACATCAGTGACAGAAATAACTAATCCATTAACTGAATTATTTAGTTAAATGCTTTGATTTGTGTTGGTATTTTCATTACTAAAAAGGATTAATAATGCATTGATACTTTCATTTAACATAAGACTCTCTTGTCATTTAATATAATCCTATTTCTCCAGCAATTCATCCAGTAATTTTCATTGGCTTTGGACTAGTTATTTGCAATATTTCCGTGATTTCCATCAGACAGGCAGACAACTCTTTTCCCATTTACAGCAAAACTTAACTAGAACACCTTGCTACCTAGAAGGTGCTGCTTTGACCCTTCAGTATCTAACTGTCCTTAAACGTTGCCTCAAAGACAGCTCACATTAGCATCACAAACCAGATACAGCTGATCCCACATTTGAATAAGGAAAAACAGAGGTTGGTCTCTCTGCATTTATCACAGGAAAAATTGCCCCATGGAGGGCTCAGTCAAGGTTGTATCAGTCACTGAAAAATATTTTCAAAACTATGTGACTTTTTGTCTCAGTACAAATAAGTAATGTGATTTCAAGCCTTTTTTTTCTTTTTTTTTTTTTTCCCACCTGGCAACAAAGCTAATATAATTTGCATTGTTACTGTATTCACGTGGATTCTACCCAAAGTGGGAGTGTCAGCAATATGAGGAAGGACACATGATCTCTTTTCTCATTTTCATTTACTAATGAGTGCCTTGCCTAGATGTGAGAAATTTTGTACACTCTTAAAATTGAGATCTTATTAATCATTATTTAAAACAACATTGGGAAAGTCCCAAATAATTTCTCAGCATCTTTAAACAGTTCTAATAGGAATTTATTCTCAACAAATTTGTTTGGCAATTTGCTGTAAGGGAAGTGCTCCTGCTGCTTTCAAATCACTTCCACCTACAGCTACCTGTGAATCACCTGCCAGCCGCCTGAATTTTCATGAGGGCTGCCCTGCAGTGCAATTTCTCATCACACACATCTAATGATAACTATATAAGCAAGAAAGAGTCCCAACTTTAATTCCATCAGACATGCTGTCCATGGTGGCCTGCTGGCCTGTGTAGCTACACAAGAAACAGCTGCTGTGTAATACAAAAAAAACCCCACCAACCTATACAGCATATACTTAATATACAAACCATGAAATAGTTAGGGGGGAAAGTAATTTCCATGGAAGTCAGTTTTCTTAAATGTAAACACTTCCAATAGCATGTTTTCAAACAGCTACCAAGCTTCCAACATTCCAGTGTATAATGTCTGTACTTAACATGGTCCAGGATCGTGTGAACATGGAACCAAATGCATTCTTGTACTGTTGAGGGTCATCAGCTGTAAAATCTGTATGAGAAATCCTTTCAGCATAGCTGTCACCCTTGAAACAGCCTTTTCACCTGGAATTCAAGCTAAATCCTAGCAAAGTTGAAGGAACAGCTCAGGAGTTCAGTAGGAATTGGATCAGCATAGTTAAAATTCACAACAAACAAGGCATAATATCTTCAGAAATCTTCCTGCAGTTTGTTCAGCTGCCTTATGCCAGCCTACTATTTCCTCCACCATATGAGACATTAGAAAAAATTAGATTTCTTGCCTTTACTCAGCAAACTAACCCTTTCCAACATGAAGGGGAATGCAAGGCTCAAAATGCTATTTTCAGATTCACAGGAATTCTCTGCCCTTCTCTTAATCACAACCTTCATCCCTTCTCCAGGGACACTCCACATTTAGTGTTGCTAAGTCACATAAGTACATGTCAGAAATCAATCTCTTAAAGAGCTTTCACTAATTTTGACCTGCTCTTTGGCTCTCCCAGTCTGAAAGAAGAGCTTTTTCTACTGTGTCATGGAGAAGCATCGAGTAAGACATTAAAGACAGTACCTGCTGTTCCCACTTATTTTTTCGAAGCAAAAAGAGTGTGCACAACATCATCTATTTGTATCCCTGCTATTCATGTCTTACTGATTTAACCTTAGTTGTAAATTTTCATGTCAAACTTAGTTCTAAAAATAGTGTCTTCAAATATCTTGGTATAGGTATTTATTTGTAAGTAACATTTTAGTAACATTTAATTCAATTCAACTTTTATTTTTCCTCCAAAAGGACTCTTCAAATCAATCCACCCAAAACCAGCCATTATCTACTCCAAAGAAGCCAAGTAATACAGTATTTAAATTAAAAAGTGGCATCTTCGTGCCCTTCTCCTCTTCCCCCTCCAAGCCCCGCACTTGTGACGAGGCAGTAAATCCCCAATAGCAGCTGGTATTTCCCAGTGCTGGGGGAATGCAGGAGCCCTGCCTGCCATCAGGGTCAAATACCAATTAGGGCTACGCAGGAGCTGAGCACCGTATGCTACAAGGTTCACACTCAGCAAATTTAAAGCCACCACCTATGTATGAAATTAAATCAGTCCCTTTCCATCTTGTAGTGCAAAACATGAATAACTACAGCTGAGAAAGAATTGGATACATCTCCAGCCATTCTGATTTTTCTTGTACAGATGGAATCGAGTAAAAGAAAAAACAAGGTTATAATTTTCATACAAAAGGAAGCAGAGTAAGAGAAAAAGGAACTCAAATCTCTTGAGTGTATCTCCAATCCAGCTGTTTCTTAATACTGTCAACATGAGCAACTACTTTTGCTTTATAGTATGCACCCGCAAAGGATTCCTATTTCTGATTAAATATCATCAGTATGAAAGAAATAAATTACAAATAAAGGTTACTACCTAGGGAAGAAAAAGCAGGCATTATGCATTCCTGTAAGTTGTCCTTCAGAATCTGTTATCATAGACAGCAAAAACACAGAACAGCTTGTACAGACAGAGCTGGAGAGATGAACTTGCAGCCCCCTGAGGTCTTGGTGGTGGCACCCTGTGCTTTAAGTGTAGCAGGATGGGAAAGTATCTGTGCTCCAGGGAAGTCAGTGCTGCAGTGTGGAACTTCCACTACAGAACAGCAGACATTTGGGTGTTCAGCACTAAGGAAGAGAAAGTTACTCCCATTCAGCTCAAAGTGGGCAGAGGTGAAAGGAAAAAAATACAAGAATTACGCCTTTTCTTTCCCTTAAACTTGAACACCTGTTCATTTTACACTGGTCATAACTGATTTTGGTTTAGCTAATTTTGCCCAAACTGAGAGGTAACATTCAAACTGTACTTCCTCACTCAGCCAGCTCCCTTTTCCTTAACCTGCACTGCTCTACAGCAGCAAGGGCCATCTGCATCCCCAGGCTATTCAGATTTAGATCTACCACTACTATTATGTTTTCAGGTCCTTTTTTTTTTTCTATTATTTGAATTTGCCCCTTAATTTATGTAATGGACAACCCTACCACAAGAAACAGAACAAAAGTATCTACTCTGAAAACCTTAAGAAGAGACCTTGGCAAACTCCCTTGTACTTTTTCTCAGGACAATTCTTACTGCTTGATGAAAGCCGAAGGAAAAGAACAAAAGGACACATCAAATGGGTACTATGGAGAGGAAGGAAGGAGAATTACTATGCCATATATAAGTGTCTGTACAGGTAACAGCAGTTTCCCTTCAGATGTTAACATCCTTAAAGGGTGTTAAGGGAAAAGGAAAGAAGTATCACATGCTTAAAGGAAAGTGCTGTTCCCCGTCACCTCAAACGGGAAATTCTGTGAGCACACTAATGAAAACATTGTCATACCTGGACTTGTTCTCAATGTGGGCATGACTGTCTCTTAGAAACAGACTAAAGAAATGCAAACACCAGCAAAGGGCGTTGCTTGGGAACAGGGACACTCATTCAGCATATCTTAATAGAAACAGGATTTTTTTTTTCCTAGAGTGGTACAGATATTTAACACTTCAGAAAACAAACATGCACATTGATGCTAAAATATGTTCTGTACCCTTATTAAAATACTATTTAATACAACAAATACCCATGACCTGAAGCAATCCAAAGCTTTATCACATTTGAAATTTCCTTTTCAGCTAGAAGAATAAACACTACTGGATAATTATTAGGTAAGTCTTCTGTTGGATGCTGAAACCTACAGAAACACCAACCTGTATCTGCGGACTTGACAGTATAGCAGAACCTCTTGAAAGATTTAGAAATGGGCAGTTCTAATACCTTGAAACACCAGCCTTCCATTTCCATTACTGCAGGAATTCACAATGATCAGTTCACAGCCTCACTTTTCCTGAATCCACAAGTTGCCATAAATCAATAACAAATACTATACTCAGTAGCACACGAAGTTTATGAAGTTCATGTTTATATTTACAAGGATAATAAAGGGCCATTCAGGTACTCGGCTACTGCTAGAAATTCCTCCTGGAGTGTAGGAAGTTATTCACCAACAAAAGGGTTGATTTCCTTCATCATTCTCTGAGCTCCAGAACACTTGATATTTACCAAGAGCATACCTTGTACATGCTGTAGCCTTCCTCCTGCTACAATGAATCTCTGGAATTGTTCCTGTAAATGCAGAGGAATATCAACATATATTTATTATATGCACCTTGACTCAGGCTGTTTTCCAGGTAGAAAACTGGCTGGGGAAAACAGCAGCAAGCCACCATAAAAGCTCCCATTTAATGAGAACTAAGACTAAAAGAAACAACACCTCTCCGTATTTAACAACAACAAAATCTGTTTTTATGACGCTCCTGTTTTTAACAGCACAGCTTTCTAAGACTGACACCAGGGAAAGATAATTTCTTCCATGAAAATAACAGATACTACAGTTAAAAAAAAAAATAATCAAAAAACTATGAAAATCAAGCCAAGAACAGGTTGATGTTAGTAGGCTGGTTACAGCCTTTCCATGCTCTTTCAGCACCTTATTCATGGATCTGCAGAGTTACTTCTATGGAAAGGCTTACCACAGTACTAATTTCTCCATTTGCATCATGCAAATAAAATATACCATGAGTGAACTTTGCTTCCAATTACATTATTTAACTCAACACGGTGATTACAAATTACTGTATTTCACATGAAACAGAATATTTTGGAGCTCCCTTCCAAAATCCCTGTGGAGACCTCAATGCAGGAAGGAATCTGCCATTTAACTGGCTCTGTCCTGATAGCATCTCTTGCTTGGCAGTGAGCAAATTAAATCACTTGGGAATGCCACAAAAGACAGAAAACTTTAAACTAAATGCCGACCATAATTCTACAAAGCAAAGCAAAGGACTTGTTCCCCTTGACACAGGGAAGCATATTTATGGCATTTCCATCACTACATAGAGGAAACTATCAGGTGCACTTTTGTCAGGATGGTGGCTCTTCAAGTGCGCTGTTCAAATAATAATACATTTCCAATGTAAATATGTACTATCTATGTATCCTATATTAGCTAGTTAAATGAAGTTCTATCTCAGTATTTTTCAGCAGACACCAAATACAGAGGCCATTGCACGACTCTCCAAGCTGCTTCTGTCTCCTTGGTCAGCAAAAAAAGCCCCTACATACCTATATATAGAGAGAGCAATATGTCTGTGTGTATATACATATATACACACCAACTACTAAACTCAGGTGCAGCATGGCTTGTTAAAGCTTTTATTTTTATACAAGCATCTTTTGCATTCAGCTGTGGCCTTTGCACTGTACTTTTTTTTAATATGAATAAACTAACTTGTGCAACATGGATATAAATATTAGGGTGTTAGAATTGCTTAGTGTTTATCTACTGAGAACCTTTTTCCTGCACCTGTATATTGGTTCCCAATTTTGCTGGGAGTTACTATAGCTGCAAATCACTATTTGCAAGTCCAGTAATGAATAAAGTAATGACTTTTATTAACTTGACCAATATGAGCTGCTCTGACTGGACTGCAGTTAAACAGTATCACCAGTGAATCTAACTTAATTAACTGAGGTAAACAGAAATGAGAGTCATTACTGCCTGTGATCTGTGATCGTGGCTCCTTCCAACAGCACATCCCAAAGCCTGTAAATTTTACCTTCCTATGACTGCCTGCTGCTTTACATAAATAACTCCAATTAATATACAGACAGCTCCCCAACACTGTACTAATCGTTCCCCCAAACAACCTCAGGATTTTCCATATATTGTGTTTCCTAGGAGCCTGCAAATGCAAAGAGCCTGTAAAATCCCCCAAACATCTTTACCTGGTAAAGATAATCTATTCCCCTAGTCCTCCCTTGATACCTTCTTGTGGAGGTCAGTGCTGAGTGAGCTCAGTCCCTCCAATTCCAGCCAGCCATGAAAATCCATGTGTGTTTTCAACAACCAGGGAGTCAGAAGCACTCCGACAGTTTAGACAAGTTTCATAAATATACCATATGTTGTGTTCCTGACACTGGATGCTGGGAAATCACTTCTTGGGGAAGAGTACATCTAGGTCAGTGGTTCTGATGTTTACGGGATAAAGTTCATGTACCAGACAGCAACAATTAGTCACATCTACTTAGGAGTTATGTGTTCCTTTTAAGCAGGTGAACTTGTTCATTGACTGAAACCTTTTAGAGAAATGCTTTTCTTTAAATAAATTCACAGTATTCCATCACACCAAGCTGCCAAATTACACACCTACTGAATCATGATGCAGATGTTTATTTTCATAGTAGAGAAAAAATGAGATAGGAAATTGGGGGGACAGAAATTACACAGAACCCATGGTCTTGCACAAAAGAGTTCAATTAAATATTCAAATTGTTGCCATGAAAATGTAAACCTTTTCCCCCCTCCCATATGTTATTTTACTTTCAAAATTTTAAAAAGAATAAGCATATACATGCTCACATATACCAGAAAAGATTGAATAAAACCAAAGTACTGCTCTGTGATAGATGACAGATTAGTCAACACAACCATATATCAATTTGGTGACAAGCAATTAAGAAAAACTCATTTAGAGAATGTTTGCTGTTCATACATAAACAGGAATTTGATGCCAACTGGAGAACATTCTGAATATAACACAACTACATTTTGCCACAATGGTTCAATTTTGAAACTGAAAGGACAGTTACTGGAAATTAATAAAAAATGGTCTCAAATAATAAAACATCAGAACACAGTCAGAATTCAAACACATTCTTCACTGAGCAAACAACCTTTAGCTCTATTGCCATCGATAAACTTTTGAAGTTGTTACAGCCAGAGCTTTAAGAGAGAAAGAAACCTAATGAGAAAAGCTTATAAACCCAAGATAGTTCTTACTGATGGACTAATCGTGCCCTTTTCCAACAATAACAATTCAGAACATCTCAGCTCCACGACTCAGTTTTTCCTCCCATAAAAGATTTACAATAGCCACAGTGTGCCAACTTCAAGTCTACACAGGCCAGAGGTAAAATGAGCTCCAAAATGAAGCACATCTCAAAACAGATGACAATTGGAAGGTTTGCCCTACAGTGATTTAGGTTTTTAGGCTTCCAGGGCTTAGAGCTTCTTTTTCAGCTATATGAATATGTGGTGGGATTTGGCATGGATTGTATTTGTTTTGTGGGATCCTGACCCTGAAAGTGTTTGCTTATAACATTCAATTATGTTCTTAAGTGTTACACGTGTACACGGAGCAAGAAGCAGATATCAGCAATAGCAAGACATACATAATTCCTGGAGAAAAATCAGCAGGTAAGTTCAGGGATATCTCCCCAGCCAAATCTGACTATAGGGGGAAATTTAATAAAGGTACACTATCTCACATAAGTTTGTTTTTTTTAATCTTAAGAAAAAGAAAACAGCCAACAAACCACTACCAAAATACACTCCCCACTATGCAATATTCACAAGTCATACATATTATATTTGGTGAATATTGCAGTCTGAATAGACCCATGTCTACATTTCAGATGACTAACCTTTAGGCATTATTGCCTATTAAATACCAATATATACACACTAAAATTAAAGATTAACACTTGTGTCTGTCAAGAGAGGTATATCAGTGGTGATACAAATACTTCTCAGAACTCTTTTAATGCTCAAGGTTAAACAGACAACGATGCTGAAAAGATCTCCCCAGGGTGTAAGAAGAGATCAAACTGTAATTGGACTCCCATAATTTCTGTTAGTGTTATAGATGAAAGCAGAGAGAAGAACCTTATTAGGTTTACTGCAGTGTCATTAAGTTTTTTGGAGGTCCTAAAAGTTTCCCATGAAATAGCATATCAGGTCAGTAAAAAAGAGGAAGGAGGGAAAGTAGCCCTGCAAGGTCATCTTTACATTAAAAAAGTCACTAAAGAATATGAGAGAAATTAAAATAAAAACATTTGCTTATATAACCTGTTTCTAAAAATATGACTACTTCACATCAGTGTATTTCTTGATAATTAAGGGGCCTTACTGTAACTCCTGTATCTCATTAGTGTACTTAAAGTTTGTCTCAAAGTAACTTATCCTTCCACCATTCAAAATCCACAAGATTCTGAGCCGGCTCTCCTTGCCCTAGCAAGCTCTGAAACACGTTTTTTTAAAGGAAAGATCCTTCAAGATTAACATTAACAAACCGTCAGTTCAATATTCAGGACATTGCTTATTTTCATAAGGTTTTGTTAAACTAAGTGCTCAACATGAAATCACTATAAATGTATCAAGCAGTCATGGAGATATTTTTCAATGGTTAATTAATATGAATAGGTTCATAAATACTTTCAATAAGTTAAGTCCAAGTTTCAGGGCACTGGTAGCCTGACAAGTCACCTTTCCCAAAACCTGAGATAGTTTCTGAAATGGCTTTGAAAGGTTGACATGAATGTCATCCCAAACGTATCAAAGCAATTTATACATGAAAGCGTACAATTGCAACAAAGAGAACATCAAAAACTACAGTGGAATGAAACACAAATCTTTGATTTCTAATTGCGTAACTCATTTATTTAAATTAGCTTTCCCTAAATAATTTCTTCTCTGAAACTCAAATAATGAGCCTGCTGAACTCTATAAACAGAGTTGCAACAAGCTTTCCCCCCTTCCTACTATCCGAAAGACCATGAGATTGTATCCATTACTATAGTTTCAATTATTTGAGAGGTACTTATACACCAGAGCAGAACTAGTTATATGACTGCAAGACAGTCACAAGTCCACTAAAAGCATGTATTGTTAACTGCAAGCTGGTTTATAGAGAACTTTAAACTC
Source organism: Grallaria varia (assembly GCA_013396735.1). Taxonomy (NCBI): domain Eukaryota; kingdom Metazoa; phylum Chordata; class Aves; order Passeriformes; family Formicariidae; genus Grallaria; species Grallaria varia. Next base: position 1,166,039 of record VWZG01013026.1, on the reverse strand, counting down.
TCGTTTGGTGACTCAAATCCCTTTCCCCACCCCTCCACATTCCAGGTAGCCAGGCAATTAGGTTAATAGCCAAGCTCCCTGCAGATAAGCACATCAGGAACTGCCTGTGTTCCTGCTGTACAGTATTACTTTGTTTGAGATACATTTGGTAACAAGAAAAATAAACACTAAAGGCATATGATTACTTCTGTAATTTAACTTGCATTTTTCTAAACCACCTCATAAGTAGATTAATTTAGATCTCATAAAAGAGATAGAGATGTGCCACCAAATCTAAAAATCAAAGACCAAGAAAGCCTCTTAATACAAGATTTTATCAGACATGTTCAATATAAGCATCTGTGAACTGAACTTTATCATTCTTATTCATGTTTCCTCTTTGGCCACTCAGCGTCATTCGATGCAATAATGCAAAGAATGAGTCAGCACAAACTGACTGCATTTTACCAGATGTGCTCTAAACCAAGACTTGAGCATAGCCTGCAGTAAAACAAAAACTAATACAAATAAGAAATACAAATTAAAAACACGCCCCTTCAACAAGAAATCAATCATACCAATGCTAATTAGTAATGACACTTTATGAAAGACTAGGACACTTCCAACTGTGCCTAACAAAAGGAAATGTCACAATTTAGGAAAATCTGGAAGATGACTTGATTTTTAACTTGAGCGTTTCTGGGGATGCAGAATATTTGGTGACTCAGAGAGCAAGGCAAAACTAAGTAGAAGCAGTGGTTGAGCAGTTCTCAGCTCTCAGGTTATGAAGAAGTCAAACTGCAACCATACAAAGTATTTCTTTTATAAATGCATTCTATTTTGACAGCATCAGCAATCACAGCTCAACAACTTCCTGGTGACAGGGCTCCAGCACAAAACCCAGATTTGTCACTATTTCCTTCCCATCTGAATGCCCTGTTTTGTGGTTTATGGCCCCCACATCATCTGCTCCAACCAGGCTGTGACACCAAGCCCGGTGCCTTCACATACCCTGGCAGGGGATCCCCCAAATGCCATCACACAACGCAAACCACGCACGAGCAGGACAATCCAAACTCAGCAAGGCTGCCCCAAAAAGGGTCTCCAGTTTCCAAATTTCTCTGGTGTCTAGAAGCAGAGAGGGGACCAAACATAAAGAGAAGGAATCCAACTGCAGGACTCTGTATGCGTTTATTTAAATACTACAACTATGTGTGATTTTTGTTACTGTAAGCAGTATGCTTCCACCACTGAAATGAAGAGAAAATTCGTAGGTAACAGAGTCTTCCTTTGAGCACACAGTGAGAACACCATGTGGCAAGAGTTTCAAGTTCATTTTAGGTCTGTGAAACCCACTTAATTCATTAAAACACAATTACACAATGCAACTTCAGAGAGTGTAAAGCATCTTCTTAGTTCATTTCCATGTTAAATTAAAGACTTCAACCTCGCTATTATGCATATCTTTATTGCATAAAAGTTAAGAAATCTAACTTTAAAAAAAATTGCTAAGAAGTACCAGATATCGAAGAATTTCCCCTCTGCTAATTTAAATACAACTCCTTCCATTTTACCTGAACTTACAGTAGCTCTGGAAATTGCTCATCTAAGTCTTGTGTTCCTAAAAATGCTACTATTACAGTGGTCAGGGCAGGAGTTACTTTGAACATGCTTAAGGAGAACTGAATATTATAAATTACCACTGGGTCAATGAACCAAAGCCCTTCTTTCACATGTATAACAGCCATACATAAACACAAGCTGAACATACATAACCCATGTGCTCAGCATGGTTAAGTCCCACACACCCAAACCTGCCCACCAGGGCCTGGGCTCAGCAGACCAGCAGTGGCTACACAATCAGCCAACTCACACATCCCCAGGAGTAGAACACGGATCAAGCAGTGCATAAACCACCTATTGCAGAAGCCTTTGTGCCATGGCCTGTTCCAAAGGCCTGCTCCAGCCTCTCCACACATCACAGCTCACAGACTAATGGCTAAAGACACCCAAGAACCCCCAAAATGCAGCACTCACCTCAGACCCCAGCAGTGTGTTGCCATCAGGCACTGCAGCAGCTCCATCCAGCTACAGGGGACAGCAAGAGCTGCAGCAAGCACAGCCCAGAGCCCTGCACATACAGACTCTCCATCCCACACAAGGTGGGAAGTTTGGGCCTCAAACACCAGCAACACCCTCCCCACCCATGCATTAAACACACCCCTCATGAGATGCAGCTGGGAAAGGCACCGAAGCCTGAAGGATCAGCTGGCCCACTGAGGGTAGCCACGATTAACCAGTCCTATACAGGTGTACACAATTAACCAGTCCTATACAGGTGTACACAATTAACAAGTCCTATACAGGTGTACACAATTAACCAGTCCTATACAGGTGTACACGATTAACAAGTCCTATACAGGTGTACACAATTAACCAGTCCTATACAGGTGTACACAATTAACCAGTCCTATACAGGTGTACACTACTAACCAGTCCTATACAGGTGTACACGATTAACAAGTCCTTTACAGGTGTACTCAATAACTTCTTGGCCCAGAGGCAGGACCCTCTGAACGATGCCAGCCGTATGTTCTCGTTAACAACTCTAATTCTCACCTATCAGTGGGGATGAGCAGCATTAACAGTAAGACAAATTTTCTTCCCAGTGGAAGTGTAACATCAGATGGTATTTACTATTAGTTCAGTAGGAAATACTCAGTATTGAGTATTAAGTTCATTTTCATTAGCAAAGACTGAATAAGATTATAATTTTAGAAGTATGATTACTGTTCCAGCTTCCTTCTACTACCCAGTTTACTCCAAATAGGCAATCACGAACAATAACCTCAGAAACATTGTTTCAAATGTTAGTTCAAACCAAATACTCGTTGAAAAAAAATCACAAAACCACTCACAAAACAAGTAAAAAAAAAAAAAAAAAAAAAAAAACACAAATTTTTTTAATGGTTGTTTTTTTTTTTTNATTTTTAATGGCTGTTTTTTTGTTTTGGGTTTCGGGTTTTTTTTGCTGTATTTTCTACTTTCAGGTACGTGCATTATCTGTCACTTTCAGTAGGATCTGAAATAACTAATTATGGTGAAAAGGTTATTCAAACTCACTAAAAAGAACTCAAACCAAATAAAAAAACCCAGACATTTCCATGACAATTTTGGCCAAATTTTGCTGGTTTAGCTCACTTAAAACCAGGAGTAGTTCCAACAAATATGCAAGTACTTCTTTGGGCCTTCATTTAAGTGGATAAAAACTGCAGAGAAGTCTATGAATTTACCTCTGCCTAAACTGGTGTCACCATGGCCTTTGTGCTTCTACTTCAGCCTGTGCTTCAGCACTAGGCAGTGACAGCTGTTTTGATGAGGACACTAAATCTAAATGGTCAAAATAATGTTAACAAAAAACTTTGCTCGGAAAAAGCAGTGGTGAGCTCTAACTTGGTTGTGCAGAACAGTGCACAGCTGGCAGCGCTTTGTAATCCAGGTAGACATTCAAATGATATACAGCAAATGAATTCTTCCAATTTGCACATCCCTAATGAACTCCACATCCCCCTTCCAATAATAAACAAAAACAACAGGAAAAAAAAAATAAAGGAAGTTTTGGAGTAAAGGAGCAGTGCTGAGGAAATGAAAGCAAACCACCACTTTCCTTTTAACAAAAAAAAGGAAATTACTCAGGAACCATTCTAACGTAACTCTAATTCTGTTTGCGACTGGCAGTTAAAATCCTATGACCTGGTTTGTTATTTTAGTCCTAAGCTTTCATCTCTGGAAGCAACATGGCACAGCTATGGGTACAGCTTATTAAAGTTCAATTCATTGTTAAAAGCAAATACCTGCTGAGCACAAGGTGATGCAAGTAAGCACTCCTTAAATTGTTTACAAAGAGTACCCGTACCTGACTAAAAAAGAAAAGGAAAAAAAAAAAAGACTGGAAATAAAACTGACTCCTAGTTTATTTTCAAATGTTTCAACTCTATTTTCTAGGAAAAATTCCTTTGCAAAATTGGCTGAGAACAGAGGCACACAGCCACATTATCCCACATCAATGAAGTTCCACGTTTCCAGGAGTGTGGAACTGGCCGTAGATATTGCCTTCTAGCAACTGAAGTTATTCCTAGCTACAAACAAAGCCACAGGGAGATTTATCCCTTCTCGATTGTCAACATATCTGTCCCTCATTTAGGAACAAAAATCCATTAGGTTATGTGTATTGTGAATCCCTTTATATGAGAAATGTTTTAAGAGGTATTCTCATGTCATGATTAATTAGTGGTTCTTAGTTTACAGCACCCGTTCTGGATGTCTCTTCTCTTGCAAACATTTAGCTTTTGTGCCAATAAAATATCTGCCAAATTTTAACTCTGTAATTCCTTGTTAATAAGGAAGAAGGTCTTGTATTTTCATCACAGGACAAACTCTGCAGTTCAGAGCCTGTTTTGAACCTTTCCAGCATCCTCATAGATGGTCAACCAGAAGCAATTTAATCTGTGTCTTTTATTTGGTTAGTGTGGATGTCGGTATTTTAGTTTGATTCAGCTGCTTTTTAGGTCATTTCCCAAACTATCCCTGGTTTCATGCTTTGGTTTGCACTGCAAAAAAAAAAAAAAAAAATAAAAAAAAAAAAGTGTGGAAACTAAAGCAGAGGATGTGCACTGGGAAGGTGCCTGGAGTGGTGCTGGCAGGTGCTCTGCTCCCAGAACCAAACTGCTCGGAGCTAAACCCTCTGATACAACCTGAGTGTTGAGTCCTTTGCATCAAATATTCTGTACTTTGCATTTAGACTTGAAAAAGCAAAATACTTGGACATATCACCTATGCTGAGCTGGTCCTGGTGTGTATGTGTGACACACTGCTCTGACCAAGATCAGCAATCTGATATATGTAATTTAGGTGTATATTGGGGTGAATGCATCTCAGGGACACCCAACTTCAAATTGTACACGTGGTTATGGATGTATTTCCATAGGTAGTAGAGGAGAGGTATGTAAGGAGTTTTAATGTTGTTTTAATGGTGAATGTCTTTTCCAGTGAGCCATCCATGAATTATTCCTGCTATTAAAAAGAGTATGAATTATCACATCATTCCCTTCAGCTGACAAAGAAGTCTTGAGTGTGAAGTCAAACCTCTCTATTGAAAAGGCTTTTAAGCAAATCTCCACCTGGCTTTGTCCCACCTGCTGGACAGTTGTCTGGAGCGTAGAACACAACTGGTATTTTTACGTAGTTTGTGATGATAGCCACTGCATTTCTGCTGGCCTGTCTGTAAAGTTCTCTTATCATCATGAGCAGTGATAGGGTGTTTCAATTCCTTTTCCCTCTGCATCACCTTTAAAATTCATTTTTGGAAAAGCAGAGAGCCATTTCGCTTTCATTCTATTGTTTCTTGGCCGGTGCTTGCCCACGGCCCCCTGCAGCAGATAATGAGCACATCCCTTCTGCAATTCATCTTTTCTTAAACTGGGGGGATTCCAAACCCCCGGGGAAAAGCCTCAGATTTCTGGGTAGCAACACGATGTTGCCCTGCACACCCCACGCCACAGAACAGAAGGTATCAGGCTATTTCAGGGTTCCAGCAGACAGAAATACTGAACTGCATCTCCTGGGGCTGCTCCAGACTAGAGCTGAACAAACACCTCTGAGGAATGCAGGATTTCAATGTAGAATTCCAGTGCCAATCAATCATTCAGCTTTAAAGGTTCAATACAAGTAGGAAGAGGAGAGTTAACAAAAAGCAGTTGAAATACATCACAATCTTTTCTCAGATATTTTGTGTGTTCCTAAAGCAATGGAACTCATAGGAGTAAAACATGCACTTGTTGAATCAAGGCAGAACACAGACTGCAGAAACCTCATCATGAAATCTTTGCTTTCAGTTGCTCATCTCAACATAATCTCAGTATAGTTTTTACGTATTTAAATTTTTAACAGAACATAGATATGTATTTGTCAATAAAGGAACATCTTTAAATGTTTTAAGAAGCTTAATTAAGGAAATACTGCTTCCTTGACAATCATGAAACTTTTTGGCATAAACTCCCTCAGTGTCTCCACATCTCATATTTTATTTATTACCACTGTGTTTTAAACATTTAAGCTTTAGTTTATAGCTTTTGAAAGACTGAAATACGGTTATTAAGTGTGATTGTAAGTAAAACAACAGCAGCTTTGCTAATGCTAGTCTCAGATGACAGAACACTCGAATATGATATAAAAATAAATCCTTTTGGGGGATTTGGGACTTAGCTGTTTCTCATGTAGGACACTGTAATTGGTCAGTGAACCATTGACAGGTCAGTGTAGTGAGGCTGTGCCTGACAACTAGGAGAAAAATAATTCCTTTCTAAAAGCAAATTGAAAATCTCTTTGAATAGGGTAGAAACAAGGTGCATTTGTTTCTTCTAAAGCACAATATCGGTTTGATATTAAATAGTTAAGTAGCATTTTCCTGGTAACTGCTGGAGTCAGTTCAATACCATTTAATATGGCTTTATTCTGTCATAGTTATTATTTAATACCAGTGATTTCAGTTTTCCCTAATTATTTAAGAAACAGTAAGAATGTTAATTTTTAAGTGAATAGCAAACAAAAGCCACCTGACTTCTATTTCACCTTTCTTTTTTTTCTTCTTTTTCAACAATACATTAAAGGAAGAAGAGACATCATGTGGTTTAGGTGAATAATCATATGTCACAACCAATGACATTAAATAACCATGCTGCAAAATTTGCAACCAGACCATGGGTCTAAATAATCTGCATAAATCCTTTGGCTAATAATTTGATACAGCTAACAAATAAAATAGGCAATACTACTCCTTAATGATTTGTGAAAATAAATTAATAAAATTTGCCATTGGTTATTCTTCTTGACATACCCACATCCCTGCAGTTTTCTAAACCAGGTCAAACAGATTCTGAAAAACATGAGTTAATATTTTAATTATCTAAAATAATCTTTTCTAAAGCAAAATCCTAAGTACTTATTCTGTAATTAATTTATAATTCAGAAGACTTCATTCTTGTTATAATATATATATACATCAATATCCTTTCTATACAATGTCATAAGGTGATCAACTCACTGAACATCATGACAGGCTGAAAACCAAGGGAGTGGAAGAAGTGGAAAAAGAGAAGAAACACACAAACACCAGAGACACAGAAAATGACAATAAAGGTGAAAATGACAACAGAAGAGAACAAAAACAACACCAAGAAAAGCTCAAAAAGGCCGTATTGGTCTTGGAATTTTTCTACTGCCTTCAGTTATGGGTCAAACATTAGAAGAGTATGGCTAAGGAAAATGGAAAAGTAAGGAGGAGAGATTAAATTTTGAAGAAGAAACAAAATGGTTTAGTCAAAGAAACTTTTAAAATGCATTTTAAATGTGTCTCATAAGCATCTGTGGGAATTGTAGAATAGTAGCACTATGTTCTAAAGAAGACATACAAAAAGATTTGAAAAGATGAAAATCACTGAAATATGCTATTTTGTCTATGTTGTATCCCCTTGTCAGTAAATTGGACTGTTACAAGCATAAATGCTCTCTCTCTGTATATAAATACAGCTGATGGGAAGCTGGAGAGAGAATCTCTTTGCTACAAGAGATTTATTTTGAGTGATTGTATACTTGGACCATAAACACTCTGAAGGCAAAAAAAGAACAAGGTTTCTAGAATACAGAAAAAGAGTGGAAAGTATTAAAACTCTCATCTTGAGTTTTTATACTAACTTTAAAAAGCTCTCTGTGCTCAGGTACTTTAGATTTAGTGTATATACCAAAAATCACTCCATGAAATCAACTTGTCCGAACAATAATATCAGTGATTGCTATTTGCTAATGGCAACTACAGTTCCAATTGCTCTGCACTTCCACAGTGTATTTCAGAGGATCCTTGATTTATTCACAGCTAATTTCTTATATGTCACAACAGCTTTATAAAAGTTTTCAGCATCACTGAAATGCCATTTTTCCTCCAGAACCTTTAAAATGCAGAAAATGAACCATTATTATCAATATGAAAAGAGATTTTAAGATTGCATATTCCAGCCATAACATCTGCCATACATCCCTTGGAACAGGCTACCTTTCCTTCCCTTCATGGAAATATTTTGAAATAAAGAAGACGCAACTGAGCAAAGAAGTGAGGTGTCATCTCTGCCAGATATCACAACTGGGTGTGTAAAATCTCGTGAGGCACCACCTTTGATAAGTGTAAAACTGGAGTGTAAAATGGCTATAGGGGATGGAGACGGGATACATATGTCTCAACACAGAGGTTCAAGAACCCCGGGTAAGGATGTCCCACTGATAAAGATTCTGGAAGGGACAAGAGGCAACATCATCCATAAGGCTATTTGGTCTGTTTAGGGATTTTTGAACATGAGTAGTTCTATCTGCAAGCCAAAACTGGTGTCAAATTCTAGATGAGAAAATAGATCCTAATACACAGACTTTATTTCTTTTTCCATTAGAATTTGTATTATTCTAAAGGTCATTCCATGACTGCATAACTAATGAGAAAGGATTCATCCCTTGAGTCCCCTGGGATCTGCCACGGCACATCTGACCAAAGGTGCAGCTACTGAGCTATGACATTCCAGACAGAGGAGGGGCTGCGGCTGCAGCTCTTATCAGAGCTCGTGTGGCAGTTCATATTTGCCAATGTATCTTTCAGGCTAAAAAGATGTGATTTCCTCCCTGGTGATTTCACAAGTAACTTCCATCAATAGTTTGTTGTAAATCTGGTGTTGCAAAGGTTTGCAGCAGCACGCTTGCCAAGGCACAGAGGTTTCCTTTACGAGACCATATATGTTTTAGTCTTCTCTGGATGATAATATGAACCCTGAGTGAATATTTCTGAGTTTATTTCTCCAGAGCTCCAGAAAGAAATAAAAAGGCAAAGAGGGCACACACCTCTGACTTGCCTGTTAATGCACACATTTATGATACTGTGCTCCCTTCGGTCATTTTTGTGTACTTTGCCACTTAAAAATACATGCATTCAAAATGAAACAAACCCCACAGAAGCTAGAATGTACTGTGTCATACAAATATTCTATTACACGCACTACCTGTCATTTTCAGTGTGTTGAACATTTGTAACTTGACACTTTGCTGGTATTTAAAAACTACTCTGTATCAAAACCAGCAGTTTAAAATTGTTACTGTAAATTAATTGTTTCCTGCCAAAAGGAAAAAAGACACCGTTTCTACTCCTAATCTCTGTTCAGAGTGACTCTCATTATCCATTTTCTTCTATTTTTCTGCTAAATTTTCTCATCTGTTTTAAGACATTTTGTTCAAGGATGTTGAAACTGCAGCAGCTTCTCTTAATTCCCCTCAGTATTTTTCTGTGTGCTGTGAGAGTCTCCTTATCCTGCTGGGAAGCTTCGCAAAGACACGCACGCACCGCGCTACCTGCAGAAGGTGACCACGTTGTGGTGCTGATGAAAGGGAGGCAAGAATGCCACATTACAAATCCCCCTGTGCTCTCGGGCCTGGGGCTTTGGGGTTTAGCAAATGCCAGCAGGAATGTCCTCGCTGCTCCAGGAGCCCCCGTGGGCTGTGCTGAGGGATGGGGCGATGCTGCTCACTGCGATGAATGTTGTTCATTCAACACTCTTTTCTCACCGAATTCCCTTTGTCATCCTACACTAAAATCTAAGTAAAACTGAAAAAAAACCACCCCAAACCTGCTTATGCTTACCAGGCAGGTTTTGTCCAAATTCTACAGTTATAATTAAAAACTACATTTTGATTAAGGAAATTATGAATTACAATAAAGTGCAAGGAACATGCAAAATGAATAATTAACATTGTATAGACTTCAGCATCTTAATGAAGATTAAATACTACATATATTCAAACTGGATTAGCACATCCACTGAAAGCTGTTACGTGCTCAGTAGGGGAGTCTGTGCATTCACAAAATAATGTTTTATGAGGAGTATTCTAGCAACATTAAGCATAAGGTTGTCATATATAAAATGATTAACGTTTTATATAAAAGAAGCTGTAATTCCAGTAAATGAAGTCATTTCATCTCCCTGCTGGTTCTACCTTTAGGAATATACTGTAAATGAAAAGTGGCTCAATGTGAAGTCTAGTTAAATAGAATATGAATCCTCTTGTTTGAAGTTAATGAGACTTGGAAACCTTCATTTAAAAAAATGTTGTGATTTTAAATCATCAGTTTCATTAAGATTTGCATGCAGGACATATATTCCTGCTCTATTAAGGCTTCCACTTCCTCAGCTACCGAGGACGGGATGTCACTTTGCTTTGCCTGATCTTTGTTTGCAACCTGTCCACTTCTTACAGCTAATTCTTTATAAAGGGTAGGGTTGCTTAAGAGAACCTTCAACAAGGGAAAGCAGGCGAGGTAGGAATGCACAGAAATGCCTGAAAGGAAGAGCCCTGGGAAAAGCCACTCCTTGGCTACTGCTGCTGAGGTCGGTTTGTGGAGGCTGAGCCCGTACACGTTGCCAGGACATTGTCTCAGCACTGCACTGGCCATTTGCAGAAGGGGTGCTGACAAGGTGCCAGCTGCTCCCAGCTGGCACACCGAAGGAGAAACCGACTGGAATTTCCCCCTCAAGAGAACAGACAATGGCAAGGTTAAAGCATAGCCACGAGGAGAAGTGACAGGAATGTCAGATGTAGATAAGGCAATAAATGTGTTGGTATTTATCATTTTAAATCTGCTTCGTCTAAGGAAATAGCTGCTCTTCAGGACACACTGATTTCAGACTGGGAAACCTGGGTCAGAAGTGGTGGGAAAAAGATTCTGTGTGCTCAGTGCCAATCCCTTCTGACCAAAGTGAGTTTGGCTGCAAAGCACAGGAAAGGAGATAACTCATTTTCCACCAGAAGTTAATAAACTGTTGGCAGGCTTTGCCCGCTTGCCATGGTCAGAGGAACAGGTTGTAGGGCTGGGTGCAGGCTCTTCAGGCAGAGATTAAGGAGCACAAAGATTGCAGTCCTGGTGGGGTATTAGGTGAACCCTTCCTATAATTCTGGGCACGCTGGGAAGGCAGGAGCTGCTCTCAGCATCCCGGCAGGAAACACGGATTCAGTGGAAGATGTTACAGCCCCTGATGTGAGCCAGTGGCTCCTGGCTGGCCCCTGAGCAGCCACGCTGCGGCTGGTGGGTGTGTGGTGGGAGCCTGGGAGCAGGGCGAGGGGGGAGCCTGGGATTTGGTTTGGGATGCTGAAAGCTCTGGGCTTCCTCCTTCCACCAGAGCTCACGGGCACTGAAGGTGAGAGTGGGAAACAGGCTGCCTTCTAAATCATTTTATGCTCTTGTGTCATACCTGCTTTTAATTTGAAAGACTGGTTTCAATTGTTTAAAACAGCCAGGTAACTTTAGGATTACAAGGAAATCATAGGCGCTTTACAATGTGAAATATTCACACAGATGAACCTTATAGATTGCATGATTTTGAGAAGTTGTCCTCCAGGTACAAATGACAAAGTGGAGCTCATGTCTCGGGGGCCGAGAACTGGGAATCTCTGTGTGACTGGGCTTACAATACACCAAGTCTCCCGGAGCCCAGTAGTATCTTATCAGCTCGCAGAAAAAGCACAGGCTACGCCAAAAAGCTTGCTGGTTTTTCCACTATATTTTCTCCCCTGGGAATCCCCTGTCAGCCCCAAGGCATACAGAAAGGATTCACAGAACTGCTCGCAGCCCTGCCTATGGATGAGCACATCCTGCAGTGGCAGGGAGGCTTGGAATGCCACAGGACTTGTGTGCTACTCTGCCAGGGCCAGTCCACCCCCCGGGACCGCACCAGGCTACAGTGGGCAAAAATGAATGGAAAGATTATTTTTCCACTCAGAGATTGGAAGTAGATGAGCTTTAAGGTGTTTTTCAACCCCTTAACATTCTGTGATTCTGTGGTATACAAAATAAAGCCATTGCATGGATTTGTAAGCAAATAAAAAACCTGAAATGACATTTAGGTAATAAATGTCCAGTTTTTACAGGCAAAATTCAACAGAGAGCTATGCTGGGGACTGTGCTGCTCAGTGTGTTCATAGAGAGCCTGGGGAAGGGCTGAAGTCTTTATTATTCATAGCAAAAATTAAAGGTGAGAAGACTTACAGAATATGTAATGATATTTAGTGTCTCTGTGATAAAAAAGCAGAGGAAAATGACTGTTGATAAATGTAAAATAATGTTTACAATGAGAAACAACTGTCACTTAATACATAAAATTATGAGATCTAACCTAGTTATTACCACTCACAGAACTCTTGACATTAAAGGAGATATTTAGATGTCTATATTTGCTTAATGTTCAGTAGGAATTAAAAAAAACCAAAAACCAAACTATGGAGAAAGCTACATTTTTTCCCCTCTGGAAGTGGATAGCTGTCAGTATAAAAGAAGAAAAAGACAAAATCAGGACATCTGTATACAGGAATATCATCAGCCCATCCCCGAAAATACTCACATTAACAGTGGATCTCTGAATCTAAAAGCTATGGAGAATTTGCACCTGGGCCTTTGTTACAGACATGGATATTGGAGCACAGAAACTCATGGATGGAAGGGATCCATCAGACAGAAATTTTAGCCAGCCAGAAAAAGATGATATGACAAGAAAGAACCACAGACCACGGAATTCATGGCACGGCACATGCAGTGTTCTTCAACAGGCTTATGATCCTGTGGCACAAATGTAGGAAAAAAGTGTTATTAAAGATATATTACTAGATTGTCTTGTCCCTGCAACAGCTGAGAATTTCTTAAGGGAAAAACATGCAGGTTATCTGGGTAATTGCTCCCCAGCTACACAAAACCACAAATCTCTTTATTTCCTACCCATCCCAAATCCAGTTGGACATGGCAAAAATGTTCTTCTGGGAAACAATTTTAGTGACCATTTTAATCCTGAGGAAAGGAAGGTATATGAATTAATCACTTATGAGATTTCTTAGTACCTCTAGGCATGTTAGTGCATCCCTTCAGCATCTCCTTCCAGCCATGATACGTCTCCAAGCTGAACCCTTCAAGCACGAATTTAATTAATGTCAATATCAATTCAGTACCAGCAACCATCAACAAGTGACACTTCAGAGTCTCAGCATCCCCCTCTTGAGGATACCAGCACACTGAACACCCAAAGATGAAGGTCACAGGTTTTAATCTTTAGTTCATTAATTTCATAGTTCTATCATATTACACTGTCTCCTTCATATTCCACCTTGTCTGGAAATGTTTCAGTACTTCCCTTTAGGTTAGAGCTTGGAAATATTTTCCTGTTTTCAAATCTATGTTTAGTATTGATAAATCTGAATATATATTACATTGTAGCATTAATATCTTAATAATAATAAATTTTTTCTTATCTCATCCTCCTCAAGGGTAGACTTGATCAAGACCCAATGCCACCCTCAGGATATTTTCAGTATAAAATGTACTCTATCAATTTCTCCAAATGAAAAAAAAAAAAAGAGAAAAAAAAAAGAAAAAAAAGAAGCACTGGTTATAAAAAAAACTTAGAAACTCTGCATGTCTTTTGGCAACTAAGTACAGCTTGGTAATACTTCACAGTTCAGTAAGATGCCAAAAATTGGCTCTGGTGCTTCAATCAACTTTGAAAGTCACTTGGGGAAAGCCACCTTTGTGTCCAGGGTCTGCAGAAATCCATTCCCAAATAACTTATTCCACCGTAAATTGTAATCAGAAGAAATATGTGTAAGGTGACACTTTTTCAGTCTATCAGACATGCAGGTCAATCTGCCTTATGATTAAGATTTTCACCTAATCATGTTAAAGAGCATTAAATTTTAATTACTTGAAAATTGGATGAGAGTTCAGAGAAGCAAAATCTGTGTGGACAAGAGAGTGCAGTTTCCAATCTGCTGCCGCTGCTTCTGCCCATGTGCCCAGCTTTAACAACCTTACACACACGTGTCTGTGGCTGGAGTACCTGCAGCTCATGTAGATGCACCTGAGCTAGGCATAAATGAGTTTAGCAAGAGCAAAATTCACAGGAAAACTCAGGGAAAACTTGCTGCCTGCTTATTTACGAAGGGTTCTGGATGGCTTTTAAAATCTATGCTAAGCCATGGACCACTGAAGTTGCTTTTTTTGCTTTTATTTGAAGTGCTTATTGTAGGGGATGTTTGTGTACTTCAGGAATTGCAGTGCATGAGTGCTCAGTGCAATACCTGCTGAAACTCGGCCATGCTCTGATGTGCAGAGTCCTCGTGACATTCCACTGACTCTTTGCGCTCCAGGGTTCTGTGATACTTTACAAAGAATATACAACCTGCAAGCAAAAATACAGTGTGGACTTGAATTTCTCCCCAGGAGATCGAGTGAATCCCTGGGTGCATATGAACACTGATGGAACAGACTTCATGTGCCAATTTGTCCATGAATAAGTGATTTAAGCAAAATTACTTTGGTAGGAGAAGATCTGATAACGTAGGCTGAGAAAACTGGAGGCAGAGTTTAGAGGTGCAAACCCTGCTGAGTCAGGAAAAAAACATAGAAAGTTCTCGAGGCAATTCCAGACTGGGATTAAATGCAACATCTCCACACAGTCAAATCAAGGAGGACTGATATGACAGAAAGTTGGACAGCTTTGGCTGAAGATAAGTGATTATATTGAGGGCAATTAAAGTTTTTCTAATTTCTGACTTCTCATCCCTGCAGGAGCAATTAGAGTTCTTTGTGACATAAAAGCATTAAAGGATGATGTTTGCAATCTATTGGTGTGCTCCCTTCTGAAGTTCACTGGCCATTTCACCTTGTTAAAAGCAGAAGGGGACTGTCACAGCACACTCTGCTCTTTACTTCCCATGCTGGGCACAATCTCAGTCAGTCTTCCCCCCTTTGTGTTTCATTGCAGTTCAGTTTTCCAGTGAACCAACCAGATGACCAAAACGCCAAAGCAGAAACTTATAAAAGAGAGAAAATTTCTCTCTGAATGTAAGACACAGCGAGGAGATTTCTTAGAATCCTTTTTATCCCAATTGCAAGTTCTTCATTCCTTGAATACTCTGCCAATGCACCATCTTTTGAAAATAAATATTCTTCATACTTTATAGCATTGGAAACAACGATAAACGTATATGACAAGTAATTAGAGGCACTTTCACTGTTCAGGCTAGGTCAGCTCAGGAAGCTAATGTACCTCTTCACCTTGAAGATTATGATTCACTTCTAGTATTATCCTCAAATTAAAAGTTCATATAAATTAACATCAGCTCAGTTCTTTCTCATTGTAGTTCAGATTGTTCTAAAGTGTTCCCTTGGGTCCTTTTGTGCGGGAAATCATTGACATTATTCTTACTTTTATTTTGCAATAAAACAGCATGGCTGGAAATAGGTTAAAATAATAAAGAAACTATGATGAAAGCAGGCAATTGAAGATTTCAGGATTACATTAACAAGTAAAGACCTGAGGAGAAACTATGAAGCTGGTATTGAAAATATGAAGTGCTCTAATGAACATTTATGAACATTTTATGTCTCCATTCAACTGTGGGCAGCTATTTATACCAGATATTTACGTGCCATGAACTGCACAAAATACAACTTGGAAAACCTACACTTTGTTATTTATTAGAAAGTTTAAGCCTATGATTAATTAGGCTATACCCAAGGGCACTTCAGGGGGAGAAAGAAAAGTTGAAAAGACCTCTTAAGAATGCTTCCAGGAGGCCTATATACACTAGTTCTGGTTCCATCTGATTATGGAAAAGATGAAAAATCTTTAAAACCAGATTTCATTGGTCCAGACCTGAGGTCTTCAGGTGCCAGGTTCAAAAAGCTGATTTGTTTCCAATGCCAGTTAATAATCCTAGAAAATAACCATTCCACATTTTCAAAGATTTAAAGATTTTCTGTCTGCCACAAAAGTCGCACACATGGGCCACTGCACATCATCACCAGAGATGAGTGATCCCTGATGATGGAGACTAGAAATAGCAGTGGGACTGCATTAGCTGAAGGTTCATGCTGAAGAACTGTAATCACCAGAAGGCTTCCTATAGGTAATGATAGGCTTTTGAACTTAGTCTAACTTTGTCATAATCAGGGGCTGACACAGGTTACATTTGACTCATCAGGTAATTATATTTTGTACAAGACACAAGTGAGTGAGAAATGAGCCTCTTGTTAACTGTGTCCTCTTGTACAGCAGGGAGCACAGCCCTCACCCTGCCGAGGCTTGGAAATGCCCCGTGGGGCGGCTGGCACCGCTGGCGCTCACAGCAATGGGCACTGGGGCACCACAGAAACCAGAGGGGCCCTTCAAACGGGTTAGAACTCCTGGCGTTAAGGCACAGCGTTACACGTGCCAGGGAGCTGTGGCAGTCCTGGAAAATGTTAATGAGGTGGCCAAGGCTCCTGGAGTGGGATCGATCCTCCCCCACCCTACAAAGGCAGGTGCCGTGAAGAAGCCAAGGGGCAATTGGTGGTCAGAGTGAAGACCCTGCCTGCCTGCGCTGGAGTGACAGTGAGAGGTGGGCAAAGCTGAGCCTGGCTGGGACATTTTACCTGCAATGATTCTGCACCACAGACACTGAGGGAATAAGTTACCTCAGCAGGTTACTCTCATGACTTCTGGCAAGTACAAGGGCTTGTTACTGAAGAGTATCTCATTACAAATGTTTGCAGTCAGTGATAGAATTGCTGTTTGCATTTCAATTCATCAATGAAACGAAATCTTATTTATATGATTTAATAATTAGATGCATTTAATTATTAATGTAAATATAATACCAGGAAAATCTAAATAATTAATGATATACTTATAAATAATTTCTGTTAGTGAAATAGATTGTGATTTGTTCTTAATAGTAGACTTATAAATATTTAAACCCAAGCCCCAACAATGTAGTTTACAGACACTAAGAACCCTAATGCCCTTAAGCCACTTATACAGTGTTGAATACAGCTATTAAATTTGAAGATAAAAACAACTAATGATTTGCTGGACTTAAGCTTTTATTTACTGCCAGAAAGTTTGAAATTATTTTAAATCTGACTTTCCACATTGCTGACTGTTTTATAAATAAGATGTAATTGATTTCTAAAAACATCCTTGCCTTGAATCTGAGTATTTGAACACAGATGGAGCAGTCAATGCTTGAAGTCATAGCAACGGATTAGGAGTTTCTGTTTGGTGGCTGATATGACATACAACTGAATCTGAAGCTGGATCTTTATATTCAGCTATGCTATGATTAATGTAATGTAAATTGGGAGAAAACATGACTTTCTGGTATATTATAATCCCCAGCCATCCAGGGTAAATGTCACCAGCATAAATTATTACATCCTTGGGACTGCTCTGATTTACTCTTACTTGCAGTGGTGACAGAGCCCATTCTGACAGCCACCATCATTTATACCCAGTGATGCGTTTGGGTTTCTGACTTTGTATTGACTTAAGTGGAAAAATAAATTGGAACCCGTGTGGAAATAAAGAATACAAATATCTGTTGGAGTCTGCTGGATCTGGATCCCCCAATGTGTTCAAACAGCTCCAAAGCAATGTGAAGCAGACCTACTCTGGCCAAAACCAGTCATCTTCTTCCTGCATCTTTGGGGTTTCTTAACAGAAATACAAAATTTTAGAGAAGAAATTCATACTTAATGAGAGAAAAGAAATCCTTTCAAGAGAATTTTCCAACAAACTATTTATTATAACTCCTGGATATAGGAAAGATACTCAAAAACACTACAGGAGCATAATATTTTCTATTCAATTCTGCACTCTTTGAATTTTTTATTTTATTTTATGTGATGCAGTTAAAATCCTATAAAATTCTATTGGCTTAATTTATTTTGCTTCTGTAGGTCACTTCAGTGATAGATGGGATCATTTTAAAATCACCAGGTGGTGAACCAAAATATCACACTGATTACATTGAATTACTGATGATCGTGGAAAACATGATCATCATGTTGGTCTAATTGGTCAACTAATCAATTAGAAAAATGTTTTTATTACAAATCCAATAATTACATCCACACCGCTATCCTTGATGGTGCCTGGCAGTAACTTCACCCTACGGGAATTTACTGAGCATCCATTTGTGTCCGTTCTCATAAGAATCAAAACCATTGCAGGCACCGCCGTAGGTGCCCAGTTGCTCAGTGAGATTTTGGTCAGCACGTTCCCAAAGAGAAAAGGGGTCCAAGCTGTATTTCCCACGCTGTGGTACCACCTTGGGAGGCTGCGTGTCACCCCAGCGCTATTGCATTTGCTCCTTGGGTGATCCTCTAAAGGCCCCTGGCATGGGACATGCAGGCACAAGGAATGTGTGAACCAGGAATGAACAAACATTCTTTGTCCTGCGGCTTCACAGAAGGGAAGGGACTTGGCTCATTCTCCTCGTTTGTTACTTTCCTGTACAGCAATGATTTGGCCACTGGACTAACGCTGTGTTAGGAACAGCAGGGAGAGGCCCAAACCTCAGCATCAGATGAGACATCAGGTCTGAGTCTGCTCCGCAGAAAACTGTGTCTTCTGAGTAGAAAACACAAGAAATTTGGGGATAACATGAAGTTCTGCTGAATTGCGATCATTCAAGTGCATTCAAAACATAAAATAGTCTCAGCATTTCTTTGTAGGTTGTAAACTCTCAAGTGCATAATTTCAAAGTATCATGATTTTTTAAGGGTTTTTTTGGTGAGTATATATTAAATTCATATCTTTGACAGAGATTTCAACAACTGGATTAATGTATTCCGGCCAGATGTCCTTGGTAGGTGGGCCAATGCCATAATATCTTCAAGCAGCAGCACAGAACCCCCCACCTGAAACTCTTGGGCCTCAGCTGCTCTCTGTACAAGCGAAATGAAACATCTCCTGTACGACTCTTCAGGCCTGCCTTGCCAGTCACAGTGGGCAGATGAGGACTGAGGCATTTAAGAGGAAAAATGAGGTTCATTATACTTAGGGATTTTAAATGCACCTGACTTATCCAGCAATACACGCACAGTATTTTGGCACACTATTTACTCAGTACCTTATAATAGTTTAAGACCATTGGGCAAATGCTTATTGATGGACTTTTTTATCCTTATGAAATGTAACAGTTCTTCCGAAGGTCTGAGAGTCTTTTTTCATCTTTTTTTTTTTTTTTTCACTCCTTTAATTCATTTTCCATCCTTGGTCAGTGACCCGCTACAAATATGAACTTCACTGAAGCCAGTATAATCTATCATGCTAACACAAGTCCTATGAACCAAAAAAGCAGTGAAAGGCTATCAACACAGGAGAAAAGAAACATACAACAAAACAAAGAGGATTGATAACAAAAGTGTTCCATTTTCCCCTGCTCCTGGAAGCATACCTTAACCTGTTCCAATGTACACATAGAAAAATCTTCATTTATTTCCTATTTTCTTCTCCCCTCAACCCTTTTTAGTTCTACTTCGTTACTAAGCAGTAGCATATTCAGAAATATGCCTTATAAGCTGTTATGTTTTCCTGAAACAGGAGAAATGTTTTCGGTGTGGTTTAGGAGCAGTACTTTATGAGCCATCAGGCTGCCACGGGAGCACTCTGTATTTATAACAAACAGGTCCTTGTCTTCAGAAGTGCAATGCAGTAAAAACACTTGAATTTTTTTTCTGTTTTCTTAGAAAGCCCATCTCCTGTGCTGAGTGCCACCATCTACAGGACTCCACCAGCTCCAGATCCTCCTCCCACCCTGCCGTGACTCCCAATCCATCTTTTCAATTCAACAACCCTGACTAAGACCTGGGGAGAACATTCACAAGTCACGCTGCATAAATACACAAAGAAACAGATCTCTGCTTTTTGCAGAAACACACAAATCCCTGGATGGTTCAGAGACAGGAAAGGAAACACTCCAGGATATATCCAGAAAACTTGGACAACAGTGGTAGATAATACAAACCCTGTTGTCTTAGCTAACATTAACCTCTAACCCTTACCAAAATGAATTCTCTTTGCCATTGCCCGAGCACTGAAGAGGTAATAAATTCTGGAATCTCTTTTGGAAAGAGAAACCATTCCTTGTGGAAAGAGAAACCATCTAGCAGTGGTAGCCAGTGACTGGGCTCTTCCAAAGCCAATGCAATGTGAACACACGGATGCAGCAACACAGTTGCTTTTAGGATCTTACAGTCACTGATGTGGCTGCACAACATCCTGCAGTGTGCAGATCTATAAGCTCTGGCCCTGAATGAAGGTTTTGGGCGCCTGTGACAACACAACCACATCAGTTCTGTGTGTTCCTTCAGCTGGTCAGCCCAGCCACGGGGCAGACAGTGCCCACACAACCACCCTGGGTGGCTGTCAGAGGGTCAGGTACCCCTGAGCGCCGCATTATTCCACTTAGTTCTCCTTTCAGCCTCTTAAAAAGCCCAAATGGCAGCTGACAAAGCAAGAGAAGAGTTCTTGCCACTGCTTTAGAATGTTCACTGAAATGTTAAATCCAGGGGTTTGGTCTTCATGGAGCTTTAGAGGAGGCAAAAACCCACAACCTGAGTATCTAATTCTATCCCAAGAGCGTCAATATTCTTGGACCATTCTGCTCTGTGATATGTCAGGCTTAACGTCACTCCCCACTCTGACATGTTCCAAATGTGATGTGAGTTCCTATTTCACAGCAGAAAATTCAGAGTAACCTGTGATGTAGGTTAAAATCAATATATTTGCTGCAAACAAGGTTCCATACTTGCTTTGCAGTCCTAGGAAAAGCTTTGAGCTAAGACAGAGAAAAAATGGTATTATACTACAGTGCGAGTGTTTAAAAGGGTGTTATTGTAGTAGCAACACCTGGGTGTAAATAGTAAAATTCTACTGGGTAAAAAAAATATCTGAAAAATGTCAAAGCCTCCTTAGTAATGCTCTTTATGATTTTAATAAAAGTATCTGGCCATGTACCATTTTTGTGCATATTATGCTCCCATTAAGCCTAAAATAAGAACACTAAGTCTTGAATCCTGGAAATCTTTGCCTAGTTTTCAAATTTCTAGTGATTCTTTATGTAATCTGGAACACAATTTATAACTGAGAATTGATCTCTGCAGATTGATCCCCATTACAGCTGCACCATCTGTGGGATAGGAATTTTATTAACATTTTCCCCCATATTCATTGACATCTTCAGGATATAATTATATTTTGTGGGGTTTTGAAATTCTTGAAAGCTGCAGGATTACACTGGAGCTACGCTGAATAAACAGTTACTTTGGATTAATTTTACCAACTGCTGATCCACTCCGATTACTGTATTTTAAGAGACCCAAACACAGTTCAGAGGGATGTTTTTTTCAAAAAAAAAAAACCAAAACTTCTGCTGCTGCTGAAATTATGTAAAAATAAAAAGCTTTGAAGTTAAAATGTGGTTAATAAATATATTCCATGCTGTGCATGCTTCTTTTACATAAGTATTTAGGAATGTAGTTTGGAAAAGTCTTCTAATTGCTGGGAAAACCACCAAAACTATTTTATTAGCATTAAGCCAAGCAGTATGAGCAATATGATTTTCTTTGCTAACTTTGTCTTCATTTTCAGTCATTTCAGTGTGTGAGTTATTTCTTTTTTTCTCTCCCTGCCCCAGCAGAGGAGCTATTTTCTATGCATAGGTTAACATTGCAGTTAAACAGGTAAGGGAAACGCAAAACTGGTGTTTTGTGTTACCCGTGTCTTGTTCCTCTGGTAGCCATGACCAAAGCATGTTTTTTCCACATTACAAAACAATGCAAAAGTCTGTATTTATTTGGGCTTTTGGATGCAACTGGTGCCATGTTCATATTTGCCAAGTTGTACATGTGGGTTATGGCTTTTGCAAGACAGGTCAGTGCTGATCAAAGGCACACAGGACAAGGGTCACTGGTTAAGCAAGAGCTGCAAATTCTTCCATTTCTTTAAAGTATAAGGAATAAATAATTAGAATAAACTAGCTATGGTAAAAAAATATGAGAAGGAATCTGTTTCTATAAAATAATTAGTATGACAGAGTCAGAAGAGCATGTAAGAATAAATTAATGGATATGAGAAAACACTTTGAGAAACACTCTCAGTTAATAAGGTACCTTCAGTATTCTAAGGGGTGTGTTTTCACTGTTGCCCACAGTTCTTTGAGTTGGAATTCCATGAATTTTCTTTTCTACCCTCAGCTTCTAGTCGAAAAATGATGGAGGAGACAAAAAGCTTAAATGCAGAGCACTAAAGCCATGGATCCTGTGGTGGCTAAAACTGAATTTGTTCTTATTTTGGTAATTTAGGAATACAACTCATTGGATTTTGGAACTCCTATGGCAATGCATCTGACTATTAAAAATCAATTCCTATTGAAAATTACAATGTAGCATTTGTTTATGATATATTTCTGAATTTTTAATCTAGATCTGCCTATGAAAATTACTTTTTAAAAAGTCATAATTTAGAGAGAAATATTGCAGTTGGCATAGATGAGATGGAAGTTGCTTGTATTTTCTGACTCTCAGACTTCAGTCACTAATGACAGCAAAAGAGAGTCATCATCAATTTTTTTTAAGAAATACTTAAAGCTCTTCTATAAATGTACGTTTGCAAAAACTACACATTAGCTAATTTTCTGAAGTAGACATTTGGTTTTAATTCTGGTGAAATTGCAGCTTAGTTGAAAATGTTATTTAGCACCAAAAGGTATGAATTTAGATTGCAGATAATATATTTCCTTAAAAGTTTGGTTTGCACTAAAAGCTGAATACAACTACTTTTAAACGCAACGGTAGATTTAAAATTGTTTATTGTTCAGTGTATAAAGGGAATAAAAAATAGCACACATCAGTTTGAGAATGACATAAATGTCATTACGACCTTCATGGATTTTCATATAGCCTAAGTAATCCCCATAAACCAAGATGATTCAAATGCATATCTTCAATCATTTCACTGCTGTTCTGCCCTCCGCTGCAGTTTTATAAAACTCTTTCTAATACATCTTTTTTTAAAAAAACAAACCAAGCAACAAACAAAAAAACATGAAACAAATCAACAATCCACCCACAAAAAAACCACTGTTGATGTTGTTAAAGCTGTAAAGTTAAAAAGCAGAGAACTTGTCAGAGAGACCTGCTCAGACACTGACATTCTGGGCTTCTGTTGTTTTAATTATATTGTTATCCTTGCCTTTTTGCACCACCTTAGTTAAGGTTGTGTCAGCATTTCTGTTATAAATCCTTTTTCCTTGGGGTTTTATAACTTGTTGTTAAAAATCCCCTAAAGGCTGCAGCTTGGCACACAAGATTTCAGCCTACAAGTGGAAACTCCTTTGTCCAAAGATGTATAAATAGGGCTTTGGAGATGTAGAGAGCTTTCACACAAGGGTTAAATCACCAAGCAAAGGAAGACAGGAGAAGTTTTGTAGTTTTGTGTTTTTCTCTTTTATGAACAGAGAGCTGGAATAGCTTCCTCTTAATTAAACTTTTTCATCTGCCAATTCTTTTATTTTTTTCCAAAAAAAAAGTAGAAGTGAATAAACAGGTAAGCTGACTCACAATGCAATTTTCTACACACATGGTCTGTGTTTTGCTCTGGAAATGTCAAACACATGTTCTATATATATTTAGTACTCCATGCTAATAAAAAGAATTTTTGAATAAATT
This sequence comes from Grallaria varia, assembly GCA_013396735.1. Classification (NCBI taxonomy): domain Eukaryota; kingdom Metazoa; phylum Chordata; class Aves; order Passeriformes; family Formicariidae; genus Grallaria; species Grallaria varia. The sequence continues at coordinate 1,142,437 of VWZG01013026.1, read as the reverse complement.
TATAGTGCCAAAGTTTGGAGCTGGGAGAGGATATGTGTCAGAAGAAAATTAGGATTTTTGAGGTCTTAAGAATGTGTACAATACTAGTCCAAGCTGAAAAATGCGGAGAAGATTTCTAGCACATCGGGAAGTCAAATGACGGTTAAAAAACAGGATGAAAAGCCCACACATACCAACTTTAATCTGAGTACCAATAGTGCAAGTGGGACTGAGTTCTGCAAGTATTGTCAATCACAACCTATACGGAATGTGCTTATGGAGCTTATTGTGCATTGCAGACCTTTTCACCATGTATTTTCAGATACTCCTGCTGTCTAGGTTAAAAATTAGATCAGAATAATAATTTGAATAATAACCAGCTCAACTGGGTGCTGCAAGCCCAATTTTATGATGCTTTTTAGACCTGCAAACCAATGTTACCCAATATACTGGTAATATACAATCTTACAGTATTAAAGTTTTTAATGAATGTTTATAGCTCAAATTTAATTAAAAATTAGCAGTCAAAATATTATTACTTGCCAAAGCTCTCAGCACCTTGTCAGTCTGTGAGCAGATATGTAAGAGCCCCTTGCTTATATGATAAATAGGGAAGGGAAACTCTGATGGGTAAAACTTCACAGTCATCCTCTCTCTTATATCATGCAGTGTAATTCCAGAGTATTAATATAAAAATGAAATTAAAATATTTTGGTAACAAAAGGAAGCTGTTGGAAGAGAGATGAGACTCACTTTCACTCTTCTGTGGGACACAACAGCCCAGGGCAAGCTCAGGACCCTTTTCACCATGCTGATCCTGTATAGATTATAGCCTGTTCACGAAATGTTTGCTCCTGTCCTTGAATATGCCAAAAAAGCTGACGTAAAAAAAAATATTTTAAAAAAGCCTATCTATGATTCGAGTAAGAGCTGGCAAGCTTGCTTGCTTGGTGAAGGGATTCAGTTTGATCTACATTAATTTCAAAGCTATAGTCAGTAGTACTACCCAGCCTCTCTGTCCAGCACTCCGCGTACAGACTAAGGAAGGATTAAAAGGCAAGCTCTGCTCTCGCATTCACAGCTCATGTTCTCCAGCTGTTCCCTTACTCCATTTCACTGCTCATGGCATGAGTTTGTTAGCGTGCACAGTCCACCTTGGCAATTAACAACCCAGAAAACAATGCTAATGGAGTGACCATCTTTGTGTTCTCAAGTCACACAAGAACTAATTCAAAATATTATTTTAAAAGGGGAAAAAAAACCAATTTAAAAAAAGCTAATGATAAGAGTTATAATTACTATTCACTACCGATGCAATTATAAGGACATAACTTCCAATTACAGCAGCAGTGGTGAAGTAGAAGAAGGACAATTAGTTCTTCCCTTTGCTGCCTGAAGACTGTTATTATTTAATATCCCGTGGGGCAAGACAGCATGGGTGGCCATAAAATCTGAAACAAGGATGAGAAAGGACAAATACATTAATTTTCTAGGAGTTTGAGAGATGTTTTTTCCTGGTGACTGACTGTCAATCAGCCAACACCACTCCAAGTAGTATTTGAAACTTCCTCCCCCTTTACACCTTCCAAATTCTTGTTCCATTTGCTATCGATCTTATCGGCACCTTAATGTGTTAGGCACAAAACTCCACACCACTTGCTTTGTTTATAGAGCTTCTAATTTATGAAAGGCAGCCTGAATCTGTCGCAAAAGCAATGAAAAGTATGTTGCCTTCACCAGAGGAATAAGAAGGTGCAACGCCACTGCTTTGCAGAAGCTCATCAGGTCCTTCCACAGCCTCAGAAACAGAAAAGAAGATAAGCTTGCTATTGTTAGAGGTAACCAAGGGTATTTTGGCAATAGGTAAAATTTTTGTAAGAGCAATGTATTCTTAGGGAAGATATCACATCCAGACTGCAAATTTTGACAAATGCTAAATTTACACTTTAAATGTCAACTTTTGAGTGGCATCTTCCAGACAACATCCAGCCTTTGGGGATCAATGAAATGGCCAAGCAGTAGACAGCTCTCTTTCCTGAGTGCAAGGTGTGTATCGGCGACGCTGTGTGTACATGGGGAACACTGAATTTTTAGCACATTTCAATGGCCCCAGTTGTGGTGAGCGGCAGCCCCGCTCTGGAAAAGGATGCCACCATCCTTCCCTGAAGGATGCACATGCCGATGGAACAGATGGTGGGCTCTGGAGGATTACAGCCCCCTTAGAACAGAACCAGATTGGGCGTGGACATAACTGACTGAAATGTCTCAGAGCCATCTGCCAACGGAGAGGAAAAACCCGCTGGGCTACCTTTGCCAGCCTTTTAAGGTTCCTTTCACCAGCCCCCTGCAGCCTGCAGGGACACTGTGCTTGCTCTGTGCTGTGCTGCTACTACAGGAACACAGCCCCCGTGCCATAACCCCGTTGTATGTAATGCTAATCCCCGAGGTTATGTTCAGAATGGGCATTTCCCTGTGCCAATTTCCATGCCAACACACGCCTCAATGGGCTGTTCCTGTGTTTGCAGTTAACACACAGCCTCAGCACGGAGCAGGAGAGCTGCTGCACAGACCACAACACTGCACTGCCCAGTGGTGACACGTGCTCAGGTGACACAAAAGGACAGCCACCCATGGATCAGCCAGGGGCCCTGATGGTTCCAGCACAGCTTGTATTTCACTGCTTGTGTTGGCTGATTGATGCACATCCCATGAACATGGACCTGGAAAGACAATATACTTGGAGAAGAGTTAAATTTTTAAGTTAATAAGGAACAATAAAGAATTTAGATATTTCTGAACAGGAAAAAAACAGAAATAAATTTGGGGATGTGGTGAATTTGCAGAGAAATTTGAATATTTTGAGTATGGCTGCCTCCATAAATGAAACTATTCATGTAAATAGAAGAAAGTGTTCCAGTAAAGTCACCCTCAGAATGTGCTTAGATTTGGGTTTTTTACAGCACTCTGGCATGGCCTACCTGTTAAGGTTGTCTGTATTAGACAAGATTCCCCTTGCATGGTCAGGGCCATACATGCCAAAGCAATAAAGTGTGTGGTCCCGGACCCAGAGGCACGACGGAGGCAGCAGGAATACAAAGCAGCAGCACTGGTCTGCAATTTGCCAGAAGAACCACCAGAACTGTTGTATTCACTTTGTGGAGAAGCCTGATGATACTACTATGGGTTTTTTAACACAACCCACACAACTGGTAGATGAGAAGCAAAATTACCTTTCCATTGTCTTCCTCTGACTGTGATCTGAATCAATGGGAACACACCACCTTGATGAAGCTGTTTTATGTGCTGCCATGCACTGGGGACACTGGCACAGATCACACTCCTTTGAACCCAAATGTCACCAATTCACCTACCAGGGCGCTGCGGGTTTGCACTAATCCCAACGCAGCATTATTCCAATACAAGCAAGCCATAAGTTAAATGAACTACATTATGTACATACAACATCTGTGCCTGTCTAGACATGACTTTACCTGATTGAAAGTGAGCTCTGGGATCAAATTCCACAAATGGCTGAATCTTTACATCTCACCATGTGTTAAGTGTGTCCAGATGGCAGGTGATACACCAGTATTAACAATCTACTTTCCCTTCCCTGAAGTGCCTTTATAGCACATTGCTGATGCTATTGTAAAAATAAGGGAGATTGAATATGCAAAATATTTAAAATAATCCTTGTGAGAAAAACTGAGTGCATTCATGTGCTTTGCATACATACATACACACATGGTGTATTTTGCAAGGCTGCCAAGATAGTCATCGTACATTTACAGAAAAAAAAAAATCAGAGATAAACAGAGGTATAATAGGAACATACTGATTTGACTGCTTTGTGTAGACACACTTACTCAATGCCTTCTTTTTATCAGCCTGCAGAAACAGAACCCAGTGTTTTTCAGATAGATTTTGAGATGCCATCCTCAGAAAAGCGGCACGCACTTGAAATTATTTGTCACAAAACTCAAAGCTTGTCCAACTTTCAGCACAGATCTCTGTTCAACATAAACACAAGTAAAAATTACTGTGCCCAGTGCATTTCCACTGAGCAGCTGAGGCACCACAAGTCAAGTCTTTAAGGACTCTCTGGTGGCTATTGAATCATCAACCCAAATATATTTAGTACAGGTGTTTCTGTAACTGTGAAAGACTCGGAAAATCTGTAGAGTTCATTGGCCTTTAAACTCACACCTCTGCATGATGTGATGCAGTGGTCTGATGTTAACATGCTGGGCTGCATTATCAAAGATTACAGGGTCAAGATATCCTTAGGGTTCTTTTCTTACTCTGTCTCTTTATCCACATGCATTTGCCCATTTCAGCTTTTCAAAAAGAAGTGTATTTAGGGGGATAAGATAGCAGGTTTTTTACATTAGTTGATTGAGGTGCTTAGTGTTAATGCTACAAAAGCAAACCAACAAAATCAGTAAGAAAATATTTGGCACATGAATAGTCAGGCATTGCTTCACTTTCTAGCTTGTGTAATTTTTGTAACACAGACGTGTATGGTGAAAATTTAAAAGCACAGTCTATACCCAGTCATTTCATCATTCATGGGGTGCTTTTCCATTTCATAATCCTTTTTTTCCCAGAGATTCCAACAAGGTTAAAAATGAAACACAGTGTACACAATACACTTAATATACATAAACTGGCAGCCAGCAATCCTTTGTCCTCCAGCCGAGGCCACAGGGGCAGGGGGAATTTTGGAAGAGCCGCTGATTCCTGAGCTTCCTAATGTTTCTTTTCTTACTTCTTGTTGGGAAAAGAAGAGCACGGCATCCCTAATCAATAGCTGTTATCAGGGAACCTCTTGTAAAATTCTGTTTGGAAAAAGCGTGTGGAACTTAACCTTAGACCTCAACAAGCAGGCACTGCTCTCAAGCTTTATTGATTGCAAAAGCAATATAAAGCCACATGAAAATGCAGGTTGCAGCACAAAGGGAGAGTTTTGTTAAAATCAGGCACTTAGCAGGCTGAGTTTCCTAATCTGAACTCAGGTAGTGACACTTCTCTTCTTATAAAATCCTCAGTAAGTGATATATTGCAAAAGGTGCTTCCCTCCACCCAGGACTCAAATAGTAGTTGACAATATGAGTCATCATCTCTCAGTCCATTCTGCTTTACTTGCTTAAAAGTAATGAAAAACAATATATTTTTTTACTTCATATATTTCCTGGCCATGTTTAATGAGAGAAAATTGCTGAGGATGGTTACTTAATTGAGGTGGGCTAGTAAATAAAGCTAGTGTATCTAAATATCACTGCTGCATACATGCTAAAATATTTCACTGAAATGTTCTGATTGAATTTGTCATTCAGGAAGTGTTTAATGCAGCTTTGATTCAGTGAGTTGCAGTGGACTCTTTCTTTTCTTACCCACAAAGTAATTTGAAACACAGCTGGGTTTACTGTGTGGATCTTAAGCAGAAACTCTGAGTTTTATTGCAGGACAGAAACATTTTGCAATATAACAAATTTGGGAACAATATGAAAATATTTGTATGTATCCATGAACTACCCAGGAACTAATTATTTTGCAGGTTAAAGACAGAAGTATATGAACACAAAGAATGTGAGAATTTCTATGTAAAGAACATATGAAGTGCTGTAAAAATGCTGCCTCACACATATATTGGGGTTATCCTGGTTTTAGATGATAATAGCAATGATATAACAAAACAATTTTGTGCTTTGCATTTCCAGGGTTCTTCTTTTCTGACCTTCTATTCACTTACAAAGCTTTAACCTGTTTTGTCTCACATATCTTTTGACTTACTATTATGATTATAAACATCATAATATTAAATCCACATGATAAAAATATTATTATAATTCTGCAGAGAAGCCTCTGGAGAAATGATTAAATCACATGGTTTGACAAGCCAGCAGTAGAACTCAAATGTCTCACTGCAACTCCACTCACTAGGAGTACACAAATCTCTTTCTGTTTGTTTGGGGTTTTTTTTTTTGGTTTTTGGTAGTTAAAAAAATAAATAGAGAAGCAGATTCTGATTTTCCATCACAGTGCTGTCACCTCCTAGTCTGGATTTACATTGACACTCCCCAGGGCAGGATTAAAAGTTATGGAACAGCTTCTGTAAAAGCAGCAACTGTGTGAACTAGGGCTGCTCTGTCTGTCTGCAGGAGGGGTATAATAAAATCCTGCTTACACTGGGGTGTTGGATGGGCATAAACCACTCACTTTCTCTTCCAGTACCATCTCTGGAAAGCATGAGAAGAAACTTATCAGTGCCATATAAAACAAACAGTGATGCCCTTCATGAAGCAGACATTTAAAACTAAGGAGCTTCTTGGCCAAAGGTGGTGTGAAATCCAAATGTATTACCCTTTCAAGAAAGTGTGCTTGTCAATTTTGTGTATCTGTATACAATGGGAAACTTATGAAAATTCTATAGCATACATCAAAAATAGGTATAACCTATGGCAGTATTTGATATACAATTGAAAGAATTACTGTCCTCTCACTCCTGAGTATTCTGCTTGTTTGGCATGACGAGAAATCCACATATCTGTCTCAAAGCCAGCACCAACATGATAGGCAAGAAGACCTGAATACCCACAGCTCTTGTCAAGCCTTTCAGATACATCAAAAACAATGGCATTTCAGTAAACCACTGCCCAGTTGGGCGGAGGCCACAAGACTCAGGAGGGTTATATGTTGGGGTTTTGGGTTTTTTTGTTCCAGACAACACTACTGTGTCTGTGAAATGCTTCTTCTTATGGGAAGTCAAGATTCACAGTAAAACAGTTGCAGAAGTTTCTTCAGAATATAGGTCAGAAGTATTATATCAGTATTAACAATGACTTGACTCAGGAGAATGGGTAGCAGTATCTACATATCATTCACACCACTGTACCACAAATCATCATTTCAATCGCTATTTAAATTATTCCTGTAACAGCTCTGGAAAGAATTATTATTCCTTAGTACCCATTAAATGGGCAAGAAAAGTGAGGGAAAAGAAAATTAGGCTTGCATCTTTTAAATGAAAAGTTCATGTCTAAGTATGAAACAAGAAAAAAAAAAAAATGAGAAAAGAACCCCCACACATTATTTTAGGTGTATGTAATAGAGAACTATATAACTTCCAAAGCAAAATATGCATGAAAGATTGAAAGATCAATGTGGAAGCTGAAATATCAAAGCTAATTAAGAAAATTAACAATTCGGTATTTTACTAAAAATGCATGTAATTAGAATTAAATCCGCATAAAATATGCTTGGAGAAAACTGAAATACGACACCAGTATGAGAGTTCTGAGCTGAAGGGGAACATTGGCTGGGAGGGAGAAGAGCCTGAGTTTTCCATCCAGCCCTCGCTGGGAGGGCAGGGATGGCAAGTGTGCTCCCTTGGCTTTGCTGCGGGTTTCCCTCCGCCCTCTGGCACACGGTCACATCTGAGATGGCCTTAGAATTCAACCCCTTCCTCACTCGGCATGAGCAAAGGAAATATGTGAAAGAGGATTAATGTGATTAGAATCATCACCAGAATGATTTTTCCACAGGAAATGCAAAAAAAAAAAAAAAAATATAAAAAGGTGTTTCTTCTGTACTTTCAAATTAATCTCCTTTGGCAAACTTACAGATACTGACAAGCAGATGCTCAGAGGTGTGTGAAAGTCAGGTATGTAAATGTGTTTACTTTGTTACCAAAGACATAAGTTTTAATCCATGTTCTTTCTATCTTATTCCCTTCCATTCAAAAAGGAAAGTAATTCCTTTAAATACCATGAGGGATAAACTGGGCTGGAATGTACCATTTCACCTTTTCAGCCTCACACTTGACAGGGGCCTTCCAGCCCCTTGTGCTGCTGAAAGGAGGGACAGTGAACCATGGTTTCTCCTCCAAAGCACTCCATTAATTTACTAATTGGTGCAGCAGAAAGGACGGTGAACCAGCAGCCGACGCGAACCTGCCTCCAGGGTCTGTGCTGACTTCCTGCAATGTTCTCATGGCATTTTCAATGTGCATATTCTATAGATCTTTTTCTCTTCTATGGAGAAATAATAGTCCTACCTTTCGAAGAGCTGGCCCTTGGCATGGGAAGAGGGATGGGGTATCACAATGACCATGGGCATTTTTTCCAGGAGGAGTGGTTTGTCTGTGGTGCAGAGGGCCAGCGTGACAAGGAGCATTTTTTGTTCCCAAAGTAAGATGGCTTTCCTGTGCCAAAGTCAGTTTAAAGATTTGTGTCATTGAACTGGAAAAGAAAAAGATAGGCTTGTCATTTTTCCTCATTTCTGTAGAGGAGGAGCATGTTAAAGATTTCAACAGTGATATTCTCAGACAACTTCAATTTCACATGAAAGCATGTTTCTGCCTCCTCTGCCTCTCCTGTTCTATATTGATAGGCCTTTGGTTGTGCCTACTGTTGTGAAGAAAATTAGCTCTTTCTCATTTCCACTTCAAAATACTGCCTGGCAGGACCGTCCTCTTCCTTACCTCAGTGCATTTAGTTCAGAAAGTGCCTTAGAGGAAAATTCTGGTAAAAGTATGAATACAGGCCATGATTTCAGGAAGGAATAAAAATATATTTGTATATACATGTACATATTAATGCACCTGCACATATGCATATAAACATTTTGCATATATACTTGTAAATTTCTGTATGTATATATGTATATTTCTGTATATACATACACACAGGTATTAAAATATATAACTAAATATACAAATCTTAAGGCAATGTAACCCAATGTAACATTCAATTAACTTGGCAATCAAAAGCCTGAGTTCCCCATGCGCTCACACCCACATGCACACTGGTCCTTTTCAGTCAAAACCACAAAGATTTTAGATAGAAATGTCTGAAAGAGTAATAAAATTAAAATTAGCAATTAGTGGTATGGTCAATAAATTGAAGGATGGAAGGCTAAGTATGCTGCACGTGCTTTGGAAACTCCCTGTCCTTTGCCACTAAGGACACATCTGCTCTTTACCCAAATGTCAATGGTTTGAGGCAGGATAAAAAATCATGTACAAGCCACTTCTGCATGATGAAGTGAATATTTCTTACGTGGCAAGTCCCAGTGGTCAGAAAACAAAGTGATTCCATGATTTATCAGCATTCCAACAAACTCTGCACAGATCCTCACACTCCTCATACTGCCTTTAATATTCCACACAGAATAGCACATGGTTTTCTGTCTGCATACAGATGGAGTCATGTGCAGATCTTGCAAACAGCACAGTTGTTCCAAATATATATCTGGTTTTTTTACATGCCTACCTCTTAAATTCATTAAGTACAACTGATAAGAGTAGCCGAATATGTAAAGAAATATGAGAGAAAACAAAGTCCTATGGAAATCTATTTTTAGAAAGTGTTTTTACATGTTGCTGGAGCACAGATCTCTAAAAAGAAAAAGTCTTTCATATGGAAAAGTAAAACATAAATTAATTCCATTATATATTTTTTTCTAATTTAAACTTTGTGGAGTTGCACTATCTGAAATGCTAAAGTGGGCTAAGGTATCAGATTCTATGAACTAAATCTAACAGATTCTTTGTGAACAACAACCATTAACAACTAATCCATTACGTTCCTGCTTTCAGATGGAGAACTTGGTCTGGAGTTCTAGACAGGACTTTCAGCTTGTTTTCCAATGCCATGCTCTGCTGTTAAAGGTAACCAGCACAACTTTTAGAACTTGGATCTCTGACTATAATTTTGTCAAGCTCTCTCTACTCCAGATGAAATAAAATCTCACAGTTATTCTGACAGAGAAATTCTACAATGAATTTGCATCTGAACCGTCCCTTTCAAACAATGAAACCACCTAATTGTCTACAAATCTTCAAAATTTTCCACTCCTTTTCTTAATATCTGCATGTAAAAGTGTGGACTTACAAGTAATTTCCATTTTTCCAGTGACTAACTGGTTAATCACAGTTTGAATAATCTGTTTTGATTTGTGAGTAATTACTATGTACAGTTATAAAGGCTGTGGATAAATAAGCAATAAGGCAGGGGAGATGTCTTGCTGAAATCATTCTGAACTGTCTAGAGAAAAACTTTTCATTGCTGCACTTTACCTGTTTGACTAATAGCGTCTGGCAGGGCTGCATAATGTGTGCTCAGTTTTGGAAGTGTGAGTGTTTTGGTGAGGAATAATTTGGATAATCATACTGCAAAAACATTGGACTCAAAAGGTTGGGGGGCAGGAGGTGCAGCGTGTGTGTTGCTACTTTCACCTGGATGCTCAGTATATCTCTCAGGCACATAATTCACTTTGTTTCTCCGTCAGTTAAGCTGCACCAATCTTTGCCTTTTATACCATTCTATTACTTAGTTTTAAATAGTTCCTAAACCTCCTTTTGTCCTTAGGAGCGACAGAGACCTTGCAGGTAACATGGATTCGGGCTGAGACTGTAGCTAGGCACAGACTCCAATCAAAGCTTTGGGACTTTTTGAGAGGGACAGTACAGGTCTATTCCAGAAGAGATGGTATATGATAATTATCATTTGGACCAGAGTGGAATGTGAGGGTTGATTTCATCACTGTACATAATGTAGAGGAGATTTGCAGAGGTAAACCTGTGTTAGTGCACATTGGCAAAAGAACTTGCATCCAGCAAACCCAGGTAAATGCAAATGCCAAAGCTGGTACATATAAAATGTTATGGACATGCCTCAAAAGGCACCTGATAATGCAGATGAACAAATATGGTATATTTTTACTAACCATTTTCATGCAAGCCACAAAGTAAAGTGAAAATGACCACGTAAACACCTTTCTCAGGGTGATCAGTATGATAAGAAGTCCCTTTCTTGTAGACCATTTTATTTCTATTAATTTTGGCTTTCATAAAGACCACTCAGCTGTGAATTGAGTGAATGGTTTCTACGGGTATTTATTGATTGAGATGGAGATGCAGTTATCAGAAAACTCCAGGCCAAAGAAATGAAAACCCCTGCAGAGAAGACACTGTGAGAATGATTCCCAAGACTGATCTAACCCTGTCGAGCTGTGGCCTTGTCACACCTTCAGGAGGGGATAATCACAGGAGTGGATAATCACAGGACACGGGGAACACGCTGAGCGTGTCCAAGGCCACCAGCCCACACTTGGCATCACCCACGGGCTGTGACTTGGACCAGAGGGCAGAGGGCAGAGGCTGCTCCGTGCAGATGGACACCTCAGGAACACACATTTATACCTCAGGAACACACATTTATACCTCAGGAACACACATTTATACCCCAGAAAGCAAAGAGCACACACAGGGGCTTTCCAGACCCTTAACTCGGCGCCTTTGGGACACCAGAACAAGCTCTGCCTCTGGACACTCCGTGGGGACTGCCCCGACAGGATGGCTGGGAGTGAGTTCCTGAGTCCAGAGGTGACTGTGTCCTGCAAATAATCACTGCCATTAATTATAACAACTTGATTCCATTAGTGCTGACAGCTGCATCTCCTCCCAGCTTGATGCCCTGTTAAGGAATGATCATTTACTGCATGTTTATCCCTGACCAATTCATGAGCTGACTTCAGAATTTCAGAAAGCTGTTCATAATTTCGGACCAGTAACTGATTACAACAAAACATAATAAAAGAATGTAAAGAAGATCATGTCTTTTATCCACCTAGGTGTTTGCATATGGACAAGTGAAAAGGAGCTTGCTTTGGCTTTCTCTGAGAAGCCAGTAATTCCTGAAATTTAAACCAATTGGAAGGAAAAATGATGTAATTCAGATTTTTGACAAAATAGAAGCTACTTATTTAAGCCCTTCTTGGGCTGGTAATAGAAGTTTGTGTGCTGGAAACCTTCTTTGAAATAAACCTGAAACAAGTTAGCTGGCAGGTAGGTTTGTGCTGCAAAGGATTCTGACAGCCTGTCAAAGTTCCACTTTTCTCACATTCAATCAACCTCTCTCTTGCAAAGAAAGCAGCAAATATGTCAACCTGACAGGTGCCTTGGCAGAGCGGGAGCAGCAGTGGGCCTATTACCTCGGGAGAGAAAGCAGGGGCACACACTGAACAGTGTTATCATTTGCCTGGTCAAGTAGTGACTCAATTAAAAGCTTATTAACCCTTCAGCTACCGTTACTAATGTCCCCACATTTACTGTTTTTATTTATTCTGAGGTTTTGGCTCATATAGCAGGAGCAAACTGATTTACAAAGGGAGCGCACTTCGATGCTTCTAATGACTTTCCAAAATTAATTTGCCACAACATTGAGTAGAATTAATTTGAAAGCAAATCCAGCAGAGACAACAATATAATTATATGTGATTTTAAACTACTTAACTGGGTCAGTATAATCCTGATGCTCTTAAAAAGTGGAAGAAGAAATAACGTTTGTTTGTCTGAGGTCTCAGTTACTGCGACTGCAGAGTTTCATACATGCAGAGGGCATCCCACTCTCACCTAACCTGCTGAGATTGCAGTGGGAGATCCAGCTCAGACCTCCATCCCATGCCCTTCACTTTAGTCCTGGTTATTCCAGCAGCACATTCCTCTGGCAACAGCAGGAACTTGGTCATAGACTGGAAGGCTTAAATGCATGCTCTGCAAATATTTCTCTGATAACTGGCTTTATACTTCAGCTAAACCTGACTGGAATCTCAGGACAAAGGCTCTGAGTGCACAGCTCAATTTCCAAAGTCCTCTGCAAACAACAGAGCTCCTCGTGCTTCTCACTGAGAGGTCAGGAGAGCCTTTCTCTGGGAAAGTCTTAAGCAACATAAATATACAAGTGACTCCTGACCGTGAAGGTGTGTGTGCAGAAAGTGTGAGACCGGGACCTAGATATGAACTGAGAGCTCCCAGAGACAGAGCTGCAGGGTAGGTTTGTCCTAATACCTTTTAACTACACACTTTACCCTTGATAGCTTGTATTTAGAAGTCTAAAAATGAAAAAGGCTTTTGCTATGAATGTGGGAAGCTTTAGATGGACTAGACACAAACATTGTAAAATAATGCATCTGTAAAACAGCAAGACAGAAATGAGAATTATTTGTCAGGCCTGGAAACAAAACATTCCTTCTTCCCATTGTGTGAAACTATTAATGATATATGTAATTTCCAACCCCCTCTTTACCAGCTTTTAGTGCTTCTAATTGCACATCTTCTAACGCAAAGTAAAGTGAAACCATGGAAATCATCTCCCTGAAAATCCAACCGCTCCAATTTATATGGCTTAATCTTTACTCAGCAGATCTTGGCTTAAGTTTCGAAGTGCAAAGTGAAGTAAATCTCCTTTTAAAGGCTGCAGTCATTCCCTGAAACAGTAACAACCATCAGTGTGGGAGGGGGAATCTCTCCTCCGCTGCACTGAGCTATGCCATAAGGCTCTGAAAGCAAATTCCCTCTAAGTAACTTCCAAAGGAGAAGTTTCCAGCTGCGAAGCATGTTTGCTTGTGTTACATGAGCACCCTAATTACTCCACAAAGAACATTATGTTCTCATACCCCACCTTGGAGAAAAATTACAATGATACCGTGGTGATAAAAATGGGAGCGAGCAACAAACCCAAGAAACTCAACTGCAACAAGCTATTCGTGCTGTCGCTAACTGTGCAGTGCCAGTCACAGCCTCGACTTTCACATCCATCATTCGGAGAGAGCAAAAAGCTGGTCTCCCTGTACATCCCTGTAAACAGCCCCCACACAACCCTTAAACCTGCTTTCTTTACAACCTCCATCTGCCTCCTCATTTGCCTTCACTTGGGGAAGCAGCGAAAGCTTTGAACTGGCATGACACATCCTTCATTCTGCCTCGTTTGGTTCATTAAAGGTGCTTGACAAGCTTAAATACCAACACCAAAATAACAAAGAGATGGCAAGCTAAAAGACTACACTTTTGCTCTCTGGTTTTTAGGAATCTTCCTTTTCAAAGAACTCGAAGTTGTTTGGTGGCATTACCAAAAACCCCAAACCAAAACCAAATCCTAAACCAAAAAACTCTCATAATTAAGGCCTCTGCAGAACAGTCACAGCAGACCTGGAGGATTCACTGCTCATTAATTCCAATTCTCAGGCTGTTAAATACAGCTAAGCTCAGTGCAGGACTGCAAATTTAGGTAGGAAGAGAAAACCAGGTCCCAGTTCTTCCCGAATACTCATATTTTTCTTTATTTTTAACACAGTTCCCTGTATAGACAATAACTGCCGAGCTATTTCAATCCCTCTGGCTCAGTCCCCGTGTCAATCATGAGCCAAGCATTTCACACGCACAAGTCCTCACCTGACATTAATTCCTGACGTGGTGAAAACACACTGAAGGGATTTTGTAAATAGTTATTTACCAGAGTCTGCAATTAACACATCTCTTATTAAAACATGATCATTCTCACTCTTTTCAAAATGAGAGATCTGGTGGAGCTTCACTGACATGCCTGGAGGCTGAAGATGACGATATACAAGTAAGATACAGCAGAACAGTGACCAAACAGTGTTCATACCTTCATGGAGCCCCTCTCCTGAATGACACTCTGCAATAACATGCCCTAAATCCATTCACAGGGGAGAAGACGATGGGGAATAAAAAAAGAGCATTTCTAGGTAATCAAAAAGTATCAAAAAAGGTAATTTTTAGGATGTATGAGGTAGGTGCAAAGCACCAGAAAACGAATCTGAACTCACATGTGACAAGATCAGCCTCTAATTATGCTGTATGAAATTATTTCCTCACAGTCTGCAAGGTACATGGAAATAGGGCTTGGTGACATTTGGTGCCCTCAGGTGAGAAAATCGAAATCAGAGGTATGACTCTTTCATTTATCTTAAGAACACAGCAATATGTGCTCCTCAAACTGCCTAAAACACGCCCGTGCTCTGTCACCCTCCTCTTTAATTCCGAGTCCAAGGCCATGGAGCTCTAGTTTGATGCACACAGCTTGATTAGACAGCAGTCTGTGTCCCGAGACGCTGGAAGTGACACACTCGCCGCCTAAAGGATTAACCAAGAGGGAAGGATGCTCCCAACACCCTGGGCTAGCAGAGTTCTCTTGTCTCTGTGAAGCTCAGAATCGCTCATGCAGTAAAACAGGAACTCTATCCAGCAGCAAAATGAGATCAAGATCTCCCGAGGGATTGTGGAAAGTCCTGCCCCTCATTTGAGCATAAATAACATGATAATCATCACAGCCTCCTCTAACTGCCTGTACCTTGATTGGAATCAGAAAAAGGAAAAAATATGTAATTATAGATATATAGATCTACAGCTTACAATATATGGGCATTAGATCTATTTTTCTAATACTTTCACATGAGATGTTCAGATCCAGAGCTAACTTTAAAAATAAATCTCTTTTGGTTACCATATTAAAAATAGTGGCTGAAACTTATACTGCTTTTAAGACAGACCAGCAAAAAATTACACTGATCTTAAGCAAAGAAAAAGACATTCTTTTAAAAGTGTAATATCTTAAACAAAAACTGTTTAATTCAAAATTAATGAAACAGCATACACACTGAAAGATATTGCTCTTCTCTGCCAAAACCTGATTCTAAGTAACCCATGCTTTTAGCCTTACGTGTTGTGACACCGAATTAAATATTTCTCCAAATCCAAAATGCTTAATCACTTCAATCTAAACATGTAAAATATTTACCAAACTTATATTCAAGGACTTTTGTATAAATATACTCAAATGTTTCAATATATTTCTCCTGAAATGGCATTTAATTCAGTGGTTTTCTAAACTTGCCAATGTATTTTTCAGAAAGGATGATGCAAGATGCAAAGGTAACACACAGAATTATTTGTTCCATTGTTTCTTTCCTATAAAAGATATATTATTCTGTGTTTCCTGATGAAAATGAAGTCTTTCACAACCAAAATAAATTAATTTAACTGACTTATTTCCACAAAGTGTTTTCAACAAGGATCAGCAGAGCACAATAATCTGTTATATGTGGTGCACTGTAACTAAAGACCTGCTGTCATTGTGACACTGAAAAACCTCACAGCAAGAAACTTTCTAAGTGTCCACCCAGCACTGACTTTCATTTACACCCCAAATAAGGGACAAAAATATATTCAGATAAATATTTGTTAAATATATTAAAAAAAAACCCCCTACGTTCTGTATGGAGGAGCAGATTAAATAACCCTCGGGACTTGTTAAGGAAAAAAAGTCTCCTCTTGCCTCTGTCTCTGATACTCATCCGAGGTTTGATGGGATGGTGCCAAGATCTCCCCCTGTGTGTGAAGGTCCGTTTAAGCTACTGCTTAAGAGAATGTGTTGGGCTTCACAAGATGATCGGATCTAAGCTTTAATTGGAAAAGCTCTCATCTTCATAAGCTGCTGTATTTCCTTTCCTTCCTGTGAATTGAGGCAGCTTTCATTTTATCAGTATGATAGCTGGGGATCCACGAGGAAACTCCTCTTATACCAACAGAAAACCAATCCCATCTGAGAGAGAGAAAAAATTCTATTACCAGACACCCAGTGCTTTCACAGGATTGATTCTTTTATGGGGCACTGGCACTTGTGGATGACCTGGCAGCAACAAAATCAAGGTGGTCTGTGCTATTTGACAGTGAGACAATCATTTATTCACACCAGGCTGGGAAGTTCGTTTCATACTCCTGCAGGAAGAGGGACTTCATTTAAGGATGAAGAGTGAATTGTCCCTGATGTTATTAAAGTCAGAATAAAAGCAGGCTGCCTCTCTCCTGTAATCTCATATTTTACAAATATGACTCTCAGCCCCCTTCCTACCAAGAGCCACCCATTGTGCATCCCCCCAAAACTCTGTCACCGGTGTCCACACTCCTGACTGACTGCATTCAAACCCTGCCTGCTGAGAGCTTAAGCCATCCCTGCAAACACGTGGCACTGCAGGGGAAGGAAGAAGAAAAACAAAGGAGAATACTTTATATTTCACAAGGGAAAGTGCCCAGTGAAGGGGAGGGGAAACCTTCAGACTACTTTGTTTGAAGAGACAGGGACTGGACAAGTCATATCCCGCATCTCTTTTCTCCCCCCGGTCCTTCCACCTCTGCGTAATGGAACAGCCACCGCCACGAGGAGGACAGAAGCAGAGAGTCCTCCCCGGTGCAGACGGGTGACGTCTGACAACCTTGCTCTTGTTGCCCAGATTGCCCCCTTCTCCACGGTGACACCATCGCAGGGTGTCTGTGGAAGGCGCCCCCTGCACCCCCCCAGCCGCTGCTCGAGGGGGCCTGTGACGCTGCCCCGCCAAACATCAGCCCAGGGAACGGCTGTGTTGGCAAACAGGTGCATCAGACACAAAGCACGCTATGCACACGCCGTAATTACGGCTCGAGACTTTGTCATCGCGGAGTGAAAAAATTTCGAACAGTATTTACTGCTGTAATTAAACTGATTCCCCCAAGAACTACAATGAACTTTGGGAGGTGATAAATAAATGCAGCGGCAAGCTGTTCCTTTGAGATTTACGCTCTGATGATAAGATCTCCTGAGCTCCTGGAGAGAGAAGAAGAAGGTAGGTTCATAATTTATCTTCTTCAGGCCTGGTCCAAAACCTATTAGAGTCATTAGAAGTCTTTAAATTGATTTTGCCCAAAGTTCATTCTAAAGTAATTTCATTCGTGAAATACAAGTTTTAATTTTCTAATGCTAAAATTAAAACAGAAATTGCTTATCATTTCCCTTTGAAATAAAGGGTTTAATATTTACTTCAGATAAAAATGTTTGCCGTATTTTTCACCCACATTTTCTGTAGAGGAACAAAAATATTTGCCACCTAACTGCACAACCGCATCAAGGTTTTTTAAGAGCATTTGAAGTGTATAGAACTGGACACAACTAACATTTGTTGTGGTTTATATTAAATTTCACATTTAAACAAGAGGGCAGCTGATCTCCTTTCTGAATGCTTATTTAAAGGGCTGTTTCTGCCTTCATGCACATGGATGTTATGGTTTTCTCTGAGTAACAGAGGAATAAAACACGGATCAATGCCTTATCAGCCTGCCAGTGCTGCACAGGACCTTGGGCCCTTGAACAGCAGGGGACAGGAGTCCTGTGCCTGTAATGACAACGTGTATTTTACCTGCTGCCCAGTTTGGGAAACATTCTAGAAGAAGGAAAATAATCCATCAGCTCTATGTTGGAACAGATCTGAATATGCTATAAGGATCAAGGTGATTGCCTACAGGGGGTTGGGAAATAACTTGTATCATATTATTAATTGAATTTGATTGCCAGGGTTTGGTTTCCTCCCTCCTTATGCAACTTCTCTATTCAGTGTAGCCCTTTTAAAATGAATTTGCTTGGCAGCTTTCTCCAGCATACTTAATCAAACAGAGTCAGATATCCAACTGCTTGGGGCAGGAAGTGCCTCTCTCCTCCTTGAGAAGGCTGAGAACTTGAAAGGGGACTCCAGTTTTGGGAACTACTTCATATTTGTCCAGCACCTCAACCAAACCCATGTTTATCACATCACGACACAACTCTTGATCCAATTAAATAGGTGAAGGGGGTGTACAGTATGGCTTCTGGCACGGTATTCTAGTTCTGTGACTTACAGGTGTCGTTTATTTAAACTCTTTCAAATTACTTGTGATTACTCCTAAAGTACTTTTGTTCACTTGCATCACTTTATAAAGACAGTGAGAAACTTGCCATAGATAAACAAATATATCAGTAGAGAACAATGTTTTTATGGGGAAAAAAGGTGAAGACCTGGAGAGGGGTAAAGAATAGAAGAGGGTGAATGCACAAAACCCTGGGTTTTCATATTTTCTTGCTCAAATCTCTTCCATAGTGTTGTGTGTTGAACAAAAGCACTCCCAGAAATAGGCTTTACTGCTATATACTCCCTAAACAGGCATATCAAAAATTACATTCTTGTTCTTTATTTCAGGTAACTTCTGAATTCTGATATTTATGAGTGTCTACCTTTTTTTTTTGCTATCAAAGGTCTGTCAGTCATTTGATACTAGAGGTGAATCAATGGCATCATCTCCCAAGCTGATCCTCAGAATAAAACAAAATGGGGTACTATGAAGCCAAAGCCCTTTAAGAAACTAAATATTTGATGGAGTAAGACACATAAACCCTCATCTAATTTGTCTTTAAAACCTAGACAGTTATCTTTAATACAGTGGCAAGCAGTCACCCTCCCATTTAATTCCCTTGGACTGAACAAACTAGTTGGACAAGTTAGGATTACTAAGGGAGTAACACGTTAGCTTTTTTAAGACACAATGTGAGCAGAATCCCATCTGACAATCTTATGGACTACATTTTTCAGATGAAAGGGCAGGTACCTGTGATCAAAGTTTGAATTTCTAATGAACAGACTTGCATTTTTTACAATAACCACAGAGCAGATTAATTAATCAGCTTTTTCAGTCCTACCTGAGTAATTTTCTTTTTTTCTAATCACAATGCAGCAATATTAATACAGCAGAAATAAGAATTTCCATTATTTGGTCCTGAGTATATTAGTTTTGTTCATTCTGAAGTGACTCACACTTCCCCCGGGGACGTACACTGCCATTTTATTTAGTTATTCTACCTATTTGTACTTTAAAAGAAAAAGAGCATCTTTGACAGAGACCTCTGGCAACACACCCAAGGCACCTCACTGTTAGATGCATTCTGATCTCAAAGTTTCCTTCTATCTTGGTGGTGAATATAATAAATAAGATATCCCCCTTGTTGTGTAAATTGCAGCTACTGGAACAAAATCAGAACACTGCTCTGACAAAAACCATATTGAAAACTTCTCTCTGCTGTACATGACACAAAACCTCAAATGAAGAAAGAAAATCCCCCAAACCAGTGTGGGCATTGCTTGCAGTGTCTTCTAAAGGTTCTTATTATTGACTCAAGCTACTCTTATGTGGAAAAGTTCTATTTTTGTGGAAACTCAAAATCTTGAGCAGTGTAATGAAAAAAGAAGTCAAAAAAGTCAACATCCCTTCTCACTAGCCCTTCATCTTTTTATCAGAATATCTGGTTCTAAATCGAAGAACATTGAATAAATAACTTCTAAACTGTAGAAATATTAAAAAGATAATCTTTATCTACAAAAGAATTTGGACATTAGCCCATGAGAAAAAAAAATAATCCTCTCTCAGAATCTTTTTAGGCAGTTTTATAAGCTATGATAGTCAAAGGGATGGATCGCATCAGAGGGGCTGATTATCTGGACATGTGATGCCACAATAAAAATAACTTCTCCTTGATCCCATGCATCTGCATTTAGAGAGAGCATAAAATTTAAGGAAGGATTAGTATGCGAGTGATAAATATGCTCGCCTCTCACAGTTATCATTTAGGCAGATGCCAGAAGAAGGAAATATTGATCAACACAAGCCAAAAGAACCTGAAGAGTTTGCAAATCACATGTAGCTCAATTGCATGGGTAACTTGATAGCTGGAGATAGTGTTTTATTAAAACTGGGGGAAAGGGAGAAACCTGTGAGCAGCAAAAGCTGAGGGCTGGAACCCACAGAAGTGTCCGAGGGCACCCACCCTGGCAGCAATCCCTGAGCAAGTGGGTGCATATTCCACAGGAACTCACAGGACAGCTTTGGCTCCCCTTGGTTTGTGGCTAACACCAACAGAGTAACTTATCCCTCTGTTTAGATGGGTATAACATATACTACTGGTTATTTTCGAGTATTGAAGATGAAAACCCTCTAAAATACATAAGCAACGTTTAAAAGGCCACTTTTAACGCTCCAGCATGCTTTGGAGCATTCAGAACATAGATAAATGTTTTTGATAGCCTTTAAAATGGGGCTAATTAAAAGGGACACTGAACTTGCAATAGTTAAGAATAGAAAATAGGTCTCCTGACCACATAAGAACTACTTTCCAACAAAGATAAACTACTAAAGTACTCCTCGTATCTTTGGTTTACTCTGGCTGTTTCTCCAAACAGCCTCATTTCCAAGATGCATTTCTGCACTGGCTCTCAGCATCCTCATTTTGTGCCCACGGGAGGCAACGCCTCTGTCTCCCTCTGCCCTGGGCAGTGAATAAAGGACCTCCAGCCCTTCTCACCACAGTCCCTTTGGCTCAAGGTGCTTATGCACTGCACAACAGAGCAGAGGAAGTTTGTAAAAGGGTGTACCGAACAGATGAGGCCTGTCTTCTTTTTGGGTTTATCCTGTATTAAATTCTTCCCACTGCTCTTTACTAAAAATGTAGTTCATGTCACATTCCTCAATACACTCAATTCCTCATAGCCCTATACACTATTACAAGTCACTTACGCTAACATTAATTAATAATGTACATACTCACAAAGTATGACTCCAAAGTGCCCCAAAACACTCCACCAAATACAGCCCCAATGTTTAAATGAATCTGGCTCCCATAGGCAGCCCCCTTCAAGCAAATGGTGACAACGCTGAGCCATTTGCAAGGTCAGTTAACAGATAAAGTACATCAAAAATGCAAATACCTGTGGGATGCCCCCCAGGATGCACCCAGCAGGTAGCAGTGATTTGAGGCTGCAGACTGCAAGCTGACATGATAGTGCAGCTCCAGTGAAGGGAGGGGAGAAAGCTTTGGCCCATCAGAGAAGGCCAGCGTGCATTCTGCAGGACTAAGAAACACTGAAAACTACTTAACATTAGGTTATTGTTTTGTTCTTTTCATTTCAATATATATTTTTTCACATCCATGAGCTCTTTCACTTATATGAGCTACTGCCAGAAATAATAACATTGCAAAAAGAGCTAGAGCTTGTATTTGAAGCAACCAACATCTCGTGGATCATAGAAATAAGCGACTTCTCTTGCGAAATTTTCCTTTTAATATCTATGTATGTAGATAATACAGTGTAGCTTCACAACGATTCCACATGAATCAGAACTGTAAGTATATGTGGGATTGTATAAAGGATGGCTCTCCTTATAGGAAGGCCCAATAAAATAGGCAGTTTTGACATTGTATGGACAGTTGTTATTCAATCATTTAATTGACTTTAATGTAAAAGTATGAAGCAATGACAAAGATGAATCTCCACTGTGTGAGTGGGAAAGTGAGTCAAAGGAAGTGGCAAACCTGACAGGCTCTATTCAAAGGTTAATGACAATGGAGAAGTTTCTGTCACATTAAAATTTGGGACACAAGCTTTACAGAATAGTATAATGAGGGAAGTCTGATTCAGGCTTTTCTTTATTCCAGGGCAAGAAGTGCCTTACAGAAGTAACTTCACATTTCCATAGTCTGGCCATTCAAGTGGACAGAATAGGCACAAATCAATTATTTATGGTAGAAGTTTCATCCTCCAAAGATTGTATCACTGTATCTTTGTTCAGTTTAAACAGGACAGTGGAAAAAATTCACCATATTTTTTGAGAGTTTGTTGGAAGACATAAAACCTACAAACTGTGAAAAGGGCATATTTTTTCATTAACAATGAAGCTGGAGTTCATAATCCAGAATTTTGAGCCTTTAATTTACAGTTTAACTGGCAGCTCAAACATCCGGATAAGACGGCAACTGAAATAACATTTTATCTAAAGGCTTATCTCTTCCATCAGAAAGGGTATGAGGAATTAATTCTAAGTTTATCCTGTGAGATCACAGAGGGCAAAATTAGAGAGATATGCTGGATTAATCCTCCAGTACCTTAAAAGTAAAACTCATTGGAAAGGCCAATAGACAAGGGGGAAGAAACCCCAGCAAATTATAAATTTGATGAATGGTATTTGGATTTTGAATATGTTTTGAACTTATTTTTATTCTCCCAAACTTAGTTTTTGATTGCCAGTAGATGTACAAAGTAGTAAATGGCTCAAATAAAATAATTTTTTTTTTTCTGATTTGCAGCATGAATTTAGCAGGTGCTTTTCAACACTCTCAATTGCTGTGTGAGAATGAAGGACGTAAATCAGGTCTCCCTGTCACAGCAGCACCCAAGCAGGGCCCTGTGCACTCTGACCTAGGTGGGTTTGGTTTCCTCGGAGTGAGAGCTGAACAAGATGCATTCCTGAGGTCAATTCCAACCTAAATTATTCTGTGATTCTAATTGCTTACGCCATTTTGCAGCTTAAGCAATAATGCATTTATTGCTCTTTCATTTCTTATTAAAATTAAATGAAGTCTGCATTTCCTTCACTCCAAAATGGACTGAAGTTCACACAGGAAGGGAAAGGACTTTATTGCTCTATCAACACTGTAGTCAACAGAACAAATCAAAACTGAGGTGCCATTTTACACTTAATTAGAGCAAAATCTAAAATCAAAGATGGATTTTTTTATGGAGTCAAGACTAGTGTGTTTTAGAGTTTAGACAACACCTTTCTAGATGTGACTTGTATCAAAGAGATTGATGCTGTATGGATTTATCCACACTTATTTCACTAATAATTAGTTATTATTGTGAAATTTTACTCTTCTGTCCTTGTTAGAAAAATGAGCATCTACTCCCCTTCAAACCTGAAGGTGGAAAAAAGTTCTTCGAGGTCTAAGAACTGCTAAATCCCAGCAATTTGCACAGCTGTGAGTCCCAGACCAGGAAACTCACATGCTTTTTTTTTGGCTGACTTTATTTAAATGTTGATAAAACCACACACAGCCTATTTTGTAAACAGAGAACTCAACGTTTACTGGGAAAAGAACTATTGTAAAACTCTCACATTTCTCTTTGTGGAAATTCTCTGATCACCCACATAAAATAGCTTTGAATGAGCAATATCAGGCTCCAGAAGCAGCTGAACCATTTAACAGTGAACTCATGAAAACTCCACAGAGATTAATACAGCCAGTTCCTCAGCCGAGTAAATTCGCCCAGCCTTAAATCACTGGTAATCCCATGAAGCCACTTTTTGCACAAAAGCTCCTTTAATTATTTGGCATTTAGCAGAATAGACAGTCCCATAATTATATCTGTTTAAGATGCAGCATCTTGAAATTTTTGAGAGATCAAGTAAAGTTGATCACACACTTTCTAATCATTTGATTAGTTTTCTTGGCTCATGTATTAAGGGCAAAGTCTTACACTACGTTTCATTAGGAGAAAAAAGTATTGATGTTTCTACTGAAATAGGCAACCCTGTCTTTTATAAAATTAATACATTTTTCTTTTAATACATTTGACTTTTTATCAATAACAAAAATTTAATCAACAGACCAGAAATTCAAAAGTTGTTCTGGCTTTAATTTTTAATTTTTTTTTCCCCCTCCCCAAACACCTTTTCTGTATTAATCACATAAAATGGAACGACTGAGTTCAGCCATTTTCACACGGATCCATTCAACCCTGATTAATGCAGGTGTTTGGGAAGCTGATACACTGAGAAGGTTCACAGCATTCAGTGCTCTCACACTTCTCCTTTTAGCACTGCAGGTATCTGTGAGAACATACCTAGCCTGTGAAATACAATCTATAAGAAAATTGGCCACTTAAGTCAAAAGGCTAGTTCCAACACTTCACTTTATGGCAAGGTTTCTCTACTAATTCAGAAGCACTTTACAAGAATTACTTACATACCATAACTTTTGGGCAGATTATTCTGGACCACACATATGTTCATAACACCTCAGACATAAAAGGAGCATTCAGGCAGCCTAGAATATGTTTGTTTTATCTGTCCTACAGTTTGTCCCAGCCTGTTGTCCTTCTTGTTTTGAGGCAAACAGCAAGGAGCACCTTTCTTGGTGAGACTACATGTGAGTGTTTTGAGTACGTCTGTTGTCCTGGAATAGAGGCAATTACAGGCACTTATTTTATATTTATGCAGCTTTTTGCCTATTTAATGCCTTGATTTTCTAACAAAGCAGTGTGATATTGAAGTGCTCAGTGTGTCAGGAAGGCAGGCCAGGAGTCCACACCGCACATTTCCTTAGTCTGAATTATGTAACAGCTTAGACTGCAAAAGGATTATAGGATTATTCCAAAACCACACAAAGACTGAAACACTGCACTGGGGCAGAGTCAGTTCTTACACACAGATAGCTGGGCTTAAAGGCACCCCAGAGGAGAGGCACAGTTAAAACAATGCAAGGGCTGAAAACGCCAGCCAAGCCTGGCCTGGGGTGCATCCTGCTGCATCACCCCCTCCCACCAATGCCAGCCCCACCACGGCACTCCCGTGGGCAAAAACTGCGTCATAGCACTGTTCTTAGGGGACCTGGGAAGTCTGGTGACAGCACACACTGATCTGAGCAGTCACCTGCTACAGCAGGGGAGAGCAGCCAGGGGACACACAGAGATGCGTGGGGTGCCAGGTGCCTATAGCTGGCATAGTCACCTCAATGTAGGTGACTACAGAGGCTTTGCCTCTACACTAGATCTTCCCATCAAGTAACTTGACCTTGGCACCATCTGTACTTCTTTCCCACATATCACTAACAGGAGGGGAAAAAAAAAAAAGGAAAAAAGTCTTCAATTAATATAAAGGTGATACAAAGCTCCAAGTAACTAATAACAATGTCTCACAACAATGAAAATTTATCTTTTCCTATGCTAAAAGCTTTACTGCTAACTTATTTCCTCTGCCTGCACCATTTTTTACATTTCTTTACTTATTATCCTTACTGTGATGGTGTTGGCTGTGGTTTGCTTTTAAATTAAAATGATATACCAGTGCATCTCTTCCTTCCAGAAAAGCAGAGCCCCACTAAGAGAAAGGCTGAGCACGACACCCACTGCTGGCCGGACAGTCTGCACAGGGTAGTTTGAACCAGAAGACATTTTGCATTTCAAGCAGGGAGCAGATAAGTACGGGATGATGAAACTGTTCCAATGGCAACAGGACAATTCCACACGTGCATAACACACTGCACGTGCAGCAGACAAGTGATACGAAGTGAAGTGATACCACAGCCCTTGGGGTGCCAACCTCGTGTCCTCCAGTCCTCCTCCCTCCTTGCCCAGTGTTCTCCCAGTCCTGTCCCTTTGTGCACTGAGCAGAGCTCAGCTGTGCTGCCTGGGCAGGCTCCCAGGGCAGCAGGAGGACAAGGAGGGGGATTTGGGCTGCACTCCTCATTCCCTGCCCCTGGATCCTGCTCTGGCTCCTGCTCTCTCCCCTTTCCCCCGCAGAATGTGGCAGAAGAGCAGAGTCACTCTGGACCTGCAGTGAGTGCAAATCTGACATTCCCAGGAAGGGAACACAGGAAAGGGGGAGATGAAAAAGCTTTCCATTGTCATTTTGAACTGCAGCTTCTGTTGTTAAGCCCATTAATCTTGATCTACCGCAAGATCAAAGTGAAAGGACACTTCATAGGTGGCCCCTGTTCTTGAGCTGCGCTAACCCCTTGTCCAGGAAGTTCTGCAGTATCACAGCACTTGGTGGGAACAGCATTTTTTATTCAGTATCAGAATGTGGCGCTAAAAGATGCTGCTCATTACTGGTAATAGAGAAGGGCAAATCCCAAGAGACAGGAAAAGAGCTGAACATGAACACAACCCAAATGCAGAAGAAAAAAATAAATCATTAATTCTGCTGGCCAAGAGAAAATCTCTTTCCTTTTTCTTTTTAAAAGGAAATGTTGGAGTGTTGGCACAACCTCCAAAGGTGTCTGTGCCGAGATGTGAGTGCCATCAATAAATGAGTCCAACCTTGCCTCTGGGGAGGTTGACAACAGCATTCCTGTTTGTTTTCAGTGAACCAAATTCATTACTGATATCAGTTCATTAATATGCTGACTAGAGCTGGCTGAACAAAAGAATGGCCATGTGGATTCAAAGGAGAAAGTAAGATGGATCAGACAACTGAATCAAGACAGAGATGTAAAATACTGCAACTTTAAAGTGTCAAATTAGGCATATTCCTGCTCTCATAGGATTGCACCCTCATTACTGAAAGCAATATTTAAATCCATAGAGGAGTAGAAAAGGCAGGATTACTCTGTATGACATGGAACTAATATTGTCTTTTGAGCTTTTCCCCTTAAAAAAATTAAGTTGACAGCACCAGTGTCCCTTTTGCCAAAATTTATGATACAATTTGCTGAATTATATAAAGCCCTAGCAAGAAATGACACATGTGGGATGACTTTTTATTTGAAATTGTGTTTCTTATACCAAGGTTCATCAAGCTGTTTCATATTTATTCCTCTGATTAATGATATGTCAGAATTCTAATTCTAGCACCAATTTATTGCTTGTTGGCAATTGGAGAATGAAATAGCTATGTAGGCAACATGCAATATTGATTTTTATCCGTCTTCTTTGAGCTCCAGAAAATGATTCCCAAATGTGCTTTGTTGTTGCAACCTAACTAAATATTACAGTCTTTTTCCCATCATCCAATAATGCTGTTACTGATGTAGCATATTCCTTAAAGAACAACAGTCCACTATGATTTGATGTATCCGACTGAATTATAGGTTTTGTATTTAAAAATTGCTGCTATTCAGTTATCTCACTTACAGGGACAGACCACATGTTCTAAAGGTTATTGGATATTAGTACCTCCTTGTAAGTGTGCCAAATAAAATAATAATAATAATTAAGGATAAGGGTGCTTTCAGCTGTTTTCATATGAAATCCAGTGTATTTAAGGTCATTCCACACAGAAGCAGAAGTTGGAGATACCGCACAATTTGCAAACTCTCTTGATGCATTTTGGATTTGGTTCCATCCTAACACCCACCGGGCGAGGGGTATCTAATCAAGGCAGTGCTATAGAAATAAACCAACCTCTTCAAAGGCAGCCTCAGCCCCAGGTTTAGGCACTCGTGATGTCAGTGCTCTTTGACATGGAGTCAGAGCATGCGCTTCCCTGGGAGACACGAAGAAATGGCTATTTGCGTTTGAGATGAAATGATTTGAAAGAAAGCTTTAACATCCTTTCTAATATGAGGAAAGGAAGTTGATCATAGTCTTGCTGGGGGAAGTGAACCTCTCGGCCCTATTCTCTGTGAAAATTAAATGTTAGGAAAGGAGATATCCACATTATAGCTGCCCACATTATAAAAAGCACTATGACACACCTTATTAGTCTTTAAAGCAGGGTTATGAGAGAGCCCAGTGTCTCAGAATTGTATCCAAGGCCCACTGAATTGAATGACAAACCTCACATATATATTCTTACGGCTGCCTTAACTGACACATTGTGTTTTAAATCCTAAAATTTAAAGCTTAATGAACTGCAGGAACTTAAAACGTGAACATTTTCAACAGGCTACTCAAAACTATGAGAAAAAAAGCACTACAAGTTGAATGTTTAAACAGTTTGTTCCTCTGGTTTTTGCCTACCATTGTTTTTTTTTAATTTGCTTCTTTACCTCCCCCTGGTTATATCTGCATACCCTCATCCCTCTTCTCCTGTCCTCCACTTGAATAACTCTTTGGTTTTGTGACTTCTGAAACAACAGTAGTGTGCCATGTAAAAAGCAAAATGAAGAAAACCAGCAGATTTCCTTTCTGTCTTATTTGTTATGTTACACCATGTCATGCCACAAAAGAATGAAAATGAGACAGACAAGAAAATGACAATCCAGGTGGCAGAATTATTTTTTTTTCTTTTTCCTTTTAAGAAAACACAGCAGAAAGTCTTATTATTATAGGAAGGTTGAGTGACTTATTAAAAAAGCTGGTTATCAACACAAGACAGCCTGTTACTGGTGTGCTACATATTCTGCACAGCTGAAGTGTGAACAAAATTGGTAAGGCCAATTATAGCAGAAGCCTGATCCATGCAGCTGTAGAAACATCTTTTGATCAAAGCCAAGTTGGCGGAAATTTTTCTTGCCTTGGACCTTCACTCCTCAGAAGTGGCACCAGAGATCCCAAATGAAAGGCTGCAACACGGTATTAATATTTTTCATGCTGGTAATACAACCTAGTGGGTAGTGCCCTGTTCCTGCACCTGGCTCGGGATGAGCAAACACCCTTCCTGCCTGCACTGCAACAGCAGCAATTCTTGCCTCTGTTGAGTTCAGAGCCATTGTACTTTTGCTGGCTGAGAGGTCCATACTGAGACAAAACCCAGCTCATACCACAGGCATTTCCCTGTGTGTGTGTCATTTCTTTGGCTCTGTGTGTTGTTTATTTCAGAGCTGTTTGGTTTTTTGTATTTTTTGGGGGTTTCTTCCTAGCAAAAGAAGTCAAATGTCATTTGGCTTATCGGTCCATCAACAAGCACAGATGTGCCCTACAGCTTACTGAGTGCTCCCCAGACCCTGAACTGAGCATCCCTCCTGCAAGTGTGGGAAGCTGGACTAGTGCCCTTCCTCAGGTCCTTGTAGGAATTGCATCCTCCTGATCATCCCTCTCTGTGAATGCAGCTGGTTTCCACAGGCTGCCCAAGTATTACACTCCCTAGGAAGGGCACCTTAACCTCTTTTCTTCATGCTGAGATGTCTTCTATTCCACAGGACTTTTCAACTGCTTTTTAACTCAGATGATGAATGTGGTAAATCTTGAACCTACAGCATTTGTCCTCATCTGTACCTCACTTCAAGCTCACTTCATCTGCTTTACAATTGAAGAACAATTTGCATACTTCAAGAATCTACCTGTTTCTTCAAATTCTAATAATTAGTCTAATAGAATATTATCTCTAAGAACTAATTCAAAGTCCATTTCCAATCTCCATTTGTTCTACAAACACAGACTCAGAATCCTTTCAGTCTCTGTCACATTTCCCACAAGCTCTCTGAAAGAGGCTTTTAATGGAAGTGCTGAATCCTCCAGATGTATTTACTGATGGAGAGAAAATCCAAACCAGTGGTTTAATCTGCACAGCTCCACAAGCAAAATAAATGCTAGTAGCTTGAAATGCTCAAAATCATAGAATTTTTCTGCTAATTGCATTCAACCTTTAGAAGTAAGCATTTTCAGAAAGTAAATATCTACATTTGGATGTTTACTTTTATATGAAGTGCTAAAAGCTACAGATTTGTGTAAGCCAAAAATTCAAACACTTTATTAGTTTTTTAAATATTCCACAATATTTAATTGATGCACAGAAATGTAACATATTTTGATTTCCTTTGACAATGGCATGATTGGCAAAGTGTACAGACAATGCAATCCTGCTAAAGGTTATCTGAGCAACAGAACCTCCTGCTCCTGTGTCTTGGTCTATGGTACTGTCTTCAAACCCTCTAATTTTGATTTTGCCTCCTGTCCACCTCAATCCTGGCCTAAACATTTACCCCAAGACTGTGACCCTCTGGGGTCCATAAAATCAAGGATTCACAGAACATCAGACTCTAAAGGAACAGAAGCTCTAAAAGTTCACAGCTCTAAAGGTTCCAGACCCACTGAGCAGTTACAGACAATGGAAAGAACTGGGAAGATTACGTGGCTCAAAATGAAGTAAATCAAAGGTCAGAAGGGTGGAATTCCCCAAGAGCAGAGCCTGGATTAATTTTCAGGAAGACAAATGTTTTGCTTATGCTCAAGCAATAAATTCCTGTTATTCTCAGGGAAAGCACAATGTGGTCACCAGGTGGTTGATCTACTCTTTATTTCATTTATCTCCTGATGCAGAGAGAGGAGGGAAACTGAAGCCACAACAAAGGCTTTATTAAATGAAGTATGTGGAAAAGAAATAAAGAGCAGAGGTCTTTTGGGAATGAAAGCAATCCAATCTCGAATATAGAAAACTATTTCTAATATTTCCCAAAATGAAGTAGGAACAAGGAATCACAGCCATAACCTCATCTTTATTCATCTCCTACTATGTTATTTCATGGTTCTCCAGAAAAATCACCCAGGAACTACAGCTATTGCAAAGCATAATTCTTCTGGTCTGTGTGGTACTATCAATAACACCTCCAGGTTCATCTTTACAATGCACTAGGAGATAGAACCCAAAATAGAAAAAAAAAAAACAAATTCTTTTTTTTTTTTAAAAAGATCTGTCAAGAGATATTATAGTCTAATGCTCTTATTTCAGCACTAGGATACAGGTAATTAAAAAAAGGCAATCAAAATCTAGTTTAACATTAGCTTTGCAAGTCACTTCTGAAGATGTAGCCACAAGTAGGTATAACTGTGAATCAGTAAGACCTCAGAAACTGAAAAAAAAAAAAAAAAGGTGACATAAACTATTAAACCTCCAACTGAACCTGTCACTTTAAAATATTCCCCTTTACTTCACTGATGTACTTCAAAAAAAATCCTGCAACCAAAAGCCAGCAGAATGAGGGTAGACATAATTTAAAGCTAGAGTAAGTATCTTTAATTAAGCTCTCTTTAGAATCTCTTTAGAATTAAAGCTTATAGGGCTTAATTCTTTATTGAAAAACAGTAAGAGTGCTTACGCACCATGAAGGATTTTTTCAAGTTCTTGCAGCTTTAAAAGAAATCTATTATAGATAAAACGAAGCTTAAATAGCACATATTACATCTTGCTTTTGTTTATATATGGTGAAGAGTATTCAGAGTGGACCACATCTTAGACTTGCACTAATCCTTACATAATTACTATTCATCTACTCAATGCTGGAAAAACCTCATGGAATGTGACTTTGTTCTGCTGGCTTGTCTAATCCGATTCAATTACTTCAGTTCCTTCTCCCGGAGGTCTCACATTTAGAAACTGAGCTTTGCCCGTCCCCTTATCCTCCACCCATCCCCCCAAAACTGGAAAAGAAAAATTGGAAGGTAAAAAGCAAGCAAGCAAGAAAGAAAAATTCAATTCCAATGGAAATGAACTGTACTTTTTTACTATTATTATTTTGGTCCTTTCCCAAATATCAGTCCATCAATAAACATGAGAAACAGCTTGTAATTCACAAAGCCTTCGGCAGCTCTGTTGTGATAAGGGCAAATTGGTCTGGCTCTACAAATGCAGGAGATGGGAATAAGTTCAGTGGTTTGGACCAATTTGGATGGGTGGAAATCACCCAAGTGCCCGAAGGTGCAGCACATGGTGCTGTACAACCGGCAGCAGCTTGTCATCTGCATGCAGAAAGCGACAGGAATATTACACATTTCCTGCCCAGAGTGAACTATTTCAATCACCTGCAATGACTTCCCTTGTCAAATAGAAGTGGCAGAAAACCTCTAACTACTGAAGATATTTTTTCCTGTCCCTTCCCTTCTCCTCTTTTCAAATAACAGCCACCTGCCAGGAACTAAAACTTTGATTTCAAAATATCACAGTGCAGTCGTTCTTGAACACAAATTTCCTGAAAGGAATGGCAATGCAATGGAGCACTCAGAAGGCCAGGTATAATCCAGCAGGCACCACAGCAGACGAGATTGTGTGACCTTCTCTAGAGAAAAGCGTATAGTCTTAATTAAGGAACTGGATTTTTCCTGCAACCCGGTGCTATTCAAAACCATTTACCCCATCACTTTGCACTAATTCTTATTCTTTACCTCAGGTTAGGTACTTCACAGCAAATCAGAACTTTCACTGAGAATCATCCTTGACCATTCCTGCAAATTGCATTATTTTTGCCAACAAATACTGAAATAATAAAATTAAGGAGGAAAGGCAGTTGTGGTGTCTTCCTATTATCACATACCTTAGAATGTATTTATTTTAAAACGTTTCCTACCATTTTTGCACCCACTGTATTTGTACTTACTGAAAAACTTGTTTTGATCAATTTGCAGTAACACGTTCTAAATAGGGTTTTTTCCCTTTCTTTCTATGACAAGAGAAACCACTTTACCACTTGAAAATTTTACTTATGCGCATGCTTATTAATTCTATGAATTAATATTTCGTGCCATGCAGCTCCCAGTCCCACCAGAGGTACAATCCTTTCCATCACAGCTCAGGTTGCCGCCGAATTTGAACCCTTCCAGAGCAACACATACAACACATCTCTGCTGCACTTCTCCAGGACACCCCGGGGAAGCTTTTTTGATGGGCTTTCTTTCAAAATAAGTGACAGCAAATCATCAGATCAGTTGAAATTAGAATCCTTTGGGTACAATTCAAAGTCAGGGGAGTATTCTGCAGGGGACAGGGCAGTGGACGCAAAATTTCCCACTGATTTCTTAATCTGGTTGTTAAAGGCAGATCAAAATCCTCAGTATCTGCACAGAAAACTGATTTTTGGTAAAATAACTGTTTTTTTTTTTTCCTCATAAACTATATACTTTTAAAAATATCGTTCATTTCAGGAAAAGAACTATTACTGATCTGAAGCATTTTTGCATTTTCTGGTATTTTTTTTTATCCCTCCAACAAAGTGCTGAAATTGTTAATGCATTTTTTGTTGATCATGCTTATGTAGAAACATATTTTCTACGCAATGTGTTTGTTCTTATTTTGAATATCAGCTTGATGACCTCAAGAGTGTTGCACAGTTTCATCCACAGATAGTGGGGGTGTTAAAATATGCAGTGGGAGATGCTTCCCTTTACCTGGCAGGAAAATGGTCAAATTCTGAGTAATGATGACAAAGCCTGTAAGAACGCACTGCATCTTACAGTCTGACTATTGCAGAACCTAAAATACCTCTTTTCAAGGCATAACTTCATAATTTTTGAAAAACTCGTGACACATATTTCCCCTACATTTCTTTTGGCATATAATAGAAATACTCCCTCTCTTTAGAAACAAGCTTTGACCGTTCAGGATGGACACAAGACTGATCAGTGAATTTATTACCCCGTAAACTAATAGCTGAGATTCCAGATAGTTTCTGTGTGCTCTTACTTGGCCTCTTCACACACAAACACGAGTGTTAAACCATGACGTGGAGGTAACACGGCAGATGTTCTTATAGGAGTTTTTCACCTGCCCCACTAGACAATATCACTGCACCCCATGACAAACCCTGTTTATATCTGTCCTCTCTCAGGACCTGTCTCCTGTGGTAACCACTGGCCCCAGGACAAGCAACCACTGACTCTTCTTGGAAGTCTTTTTGGTTTTGGGGAATTATCCTTAGATGGGAGCAACCTGTGTATATTTTAACTCAAGGGTACCTGTTTTGATTTTTGGTTGGGTTTTTTATGGGGTTTTTTTTGAGGGGTGGGAGGAGTGTCTTGCTTGTGTTTTATTCTTTCTTCTTCACTCTCAAAGCCATGTGTGATTCTTGGTAAAACACAATTCCAAGAGATGCTTTATGGAAAAGCCAAATCTCTTGTTTAGGTCACTTTGAGTATAACTTGATGGGGAAGTTCTGCCAAGGGAATCTTCGCTCCTCTACAAGTATTTGAGTGCTCTGGGTAGAAAATTAGCCTGAGATGAGATGCAATTTTTATGCACAGTGGGAACTGATGGCAAACCTTTGATTTTGTTACTTTCTCAGTAAATATTATTTTCTATTATCTCTTTTTCATATGCTTTTGCACTCCTTTGTATCTGCTTTTATCCCATTTTCTCCTTTCCCTCCCTTTTCTCTTCCCCATTCCTTTTTCATCCCCTGTTTTCTCATACAACTCTCCTTATCCTGCCTTTAAATGTTGGCATCGGACTTCCCCAGAGATAAATCAACACTTTCCACCCATTCCAGGTTTTTGGACTTGAGTGCAATGCTCGGAAAGGGGAGGATTACAGCTGGTGCCAGTTTGGCACTCCGAGGCAGGGAAGTCTGGCTCCAGCATCATTATACCTTCAAAGAATACAGCCCTGTGGCCTCCTGTCTCTGGATTTTCTTCTCCTTTTTCTTTGTACAATTCTATACAGTTGAAAGCTTTCTTTTTGGCAACATGACTGAAGATTTTTTTTCCACTTATAAGGTTTTGGAAGCTTATTCTTCCTAACAAAGCATTTGTAATTCACAATTAGAGAAGAATGATGGCATAAACAGCCCAAAATTTCTGCCCCAAATCTCACCCGATTTAATCTTTGTGAGTATATGATGTTCTCAAGCACTTTTTGAAGAGAACACACTCTCTTGAAAGTGCAAGAGGCTCTGCTAGTATTCTCTACACCTGAGAAATGCCTAAATGATACGCTATGGCCTCTCCGTGCTGGGCATTATCCAAACATGGAGAGACAGGCAGTTCCAGACCCAAAGCACTCACTATCTAAATTGATCAGGGGAGAGGAAAAAATAATTCAAAACACTTAGATAAATAGCATTAGGTCGATAAGAGAAAGGAAAATACATTAATAACACCCTCAGAAGCAGTGTGGTTCAGCTGAGTGAGTCATCAGACAACTTTTGTGCTGGTTAATGACATGGAGTAAACATTGCAAGAAAAAAGTGTCCCTTGTGATGGTTCAAAATTGTCCATAGGCAGGAAGAAATGAAATATGAAAAGCAAACTCTTGTGAGAGTTGGAGCACCCAAAGTCTTGGGGTTTTTTTGGTCTTTATTCAAACAGATCTTCTAAATTTTGATAATATTCTGCCATCACTAGCTTTTGTTGGGACATTTACTCCAGCTATGAATGGAAAGTGAGACCAAACTAAACTGCGCCTGAGCAATTTTAACAGTTCAGTATTATCAAGTTCCTGTGCTCTGCCAAATACCAACATTACTGACTACAGTAGGTATTTGTTATAAAATACATTTAAGTAATTTCCCTGGTCATTTGTACCAATGCTAAAGTTTGTAAACTTGGGTTTTTTCCTGTGTAAGTAAGAAGCAAAACCCCAAAGGTCAGGGTGCAATGAAAGCAGAAGAATCATTATATTTCTCCACATTCTCAGTATCTGTGGAGGAAAAGAATTGCCCTTTGCCGATCCTGGTGACTTTTCTGTCTGCCTTGGAGTGTAGGAAAATTTAACAGAATTCAGAACCTTCACACCCACTCTCCTCAAATATTGTTGGTCTTCCTTAAAAACGAACAGTTCCTTTCTATCCGAAATTGAACATGCCAACATCTTATTGCCTCCAGCGATTTCTGTGGTTTGGTTTTGCTTCTTACAAGCATCAAGCAGAGTTTGGGTGAGAACTTCAGGGCCTGCCTGCCAGGCTCAGCTGCTGGTGCTGGTTCGAGAGCTCGGAAACCTGCAGGAAAAGGCGGCGCCTGTGGATTAAAGCACCAGAGGGATGGGATAATAAAGAAAGAAGACATGAATTCTATGTCCTGGTGTCCTTAACAGCAGTTAGCAAAGTCCTGGGACTGCAGGAATAACTTGACTCCTTGTCAGACACCCCCTTTGCATACGGACACGCTGAGGGCACTGCCAGAAGCCTTTTGGTAACAAAGTCTAGAAATACCAAAAGACAGTGATTTCTGCCCTGGATTTGATCAGCCACATCAGATTCAGGTAACAGTGGAAAAGCGGATTGGTTTTACCTTCATATCTAAGAAACAACTATGAAGTTGGAAATGTACTTTGTTAATACATAGAAGTTTGACATCTAGCAATAAAGTAACATCTTAAACAATCTTTTCCTTCGAAAGAACAGCTACTTTTACATAACAGGAGTGGAATCCTTCAGAAGAAAATTAAGGAAGTTCTACTTTGGCTGAGAAGAATCATCTTGGAAAGTGAAACAATGAGAAAGAATGTTTGTGTGACAGAAAGCTGTAACAAAGCAGATGAACGCGGGTATATCAAGCAAGGGATGCTTCACAAACCATCACTGCCAAGGTTTATAAGTCATTAATTTTCTGATTGCACCTGCATTTTGCAGCTCTCTCAGACAGTCTTTTAGAGTGACATGCAAAGAAAACAGCTCTAATGATCACTTGATTAGTTCACAACACTCAAACTCTTAAATGCAGACTAGACAAGCAAACCCAACCTCCTGGTGTTTTTTGACCCAGTGTTTGATGATTCCTGCAGCAAAAGTGTAATCACCTCTCTTAAAGGGAAAGGCAAGGCAAGATTTTCTAAAAAAATGGATCCTCAGCTTTTAAGGGTCTCTTTCTTTTTTTTCCCTAATGAGATGTTATAAAACCCGTCTAATGACTAAAGTAGATCCAGTTCGTTACTTGAGACTGTATTATACTTTGCTTAGGGACTTTGATTTCATAAGTTTGCTTGTTTACATTCAACATTTAACCTCTCAAAGGAGAAACACAGAGGGCTAAAACCCACGGGGAAGAAAGCTGAAGACAAACAATGTTCTCCCAGACTAAATGCTTTCAATAGGAGTGTTTTGAGCGCTGACATTCCCCCCAACATGAGGAAGAGATGATTTCATAGTTTTATTACTATACAAGCATCTTGTTTGAGCTTCTTGCACATTTTACAGTCCAGTATCTCCACTGGACTCTGTGTCAGGGGCTGTTCTTGACCCCGATGCTGCAGAGCCGACCTGCAGCAATGCGCTGGACTCTCAACCTCACCCACAGGGAGCACAGATAACTGGAAAAGCACAAGTACTTTGGAGATAAAATTATGGGTTTTTCCATTGGAAATTAGATCTAATTTTTTGCCATGTAAAATGATGAGATCACTAGTCTAAGTTGCAAACAAAATTCTTAGTTCTCAGATCTATACAAACAACAGTTATCATTGGAAACAGAGCTTATCAGACCTTTAGGAAATAGCTCTATCTCCCTCAAGAAATTAATAAGGAGCAGATATTCCTGTTCTTGGAAGTGAATGAATCTCAGAAACAGGATTTGACTAGGCAAAAGCTTTAAAAGTATACAAAAATTAGTTCTAGCAGTATCTATCTATAACCAAGATAGTTTAATGCAGTCAGCTGCATAATGAGACTACAACGTGAAAGCAAAAAGCTCAACAAAGAGCCAAAGTTGATCACAAGGCCAGGTGGATACTGTGGGCTCAAAACCAGTGCCAGAATTCCCCATCGCCTTTTAACTGGAAGCTGCCCAAGGCTGGAAACAAGAAGTTATTCATCCCATGCATAATGTATATCGCTTTGTTGCCTGATTTATTTAATCAGGGAACAAATCAATGTAACCCGTATGACTGGAATGGTCTGAGCTCTTACCTATTACTACCGCCTGTCCACTTGCAAAAACATTGTGTCACAAGGGGTTTTGACCCACACTATTTATTTTCTAACACCTTTTCCCAGCCAGTACAGTCCCAGGTATTTTATTTACAGCTGTGGAATACATCAGTCTACACGACAAACACATAGGAACACAAGCACACCGCATGTCAAATATCTGTTTGCAGAGATAATACGGTAGAAATCTTCTGAAAAAATTTAGCATTTCTGGTGTTTTCTCTAATAAACCCCCACCCACCAAAAGGGAGTAGTACATCTTAAAGGCAGCAGTCTCTAGAATGCTGAATAACTCAGCACCCAGGAGAACGGCGTTTTGTTTCTTCTGTGCATCTTAACCTCTGCTCTGCAGGGAATATTCTCTAGGATGGCATTAAAGAAAGCATATTAGGCTCTATGCTAATCACTTCTGAGCCTTTCAAGTAACTGCTGCTGATTGTATCAAAAATGTGCCAAGAGAAACAAACTGAGAATGCAAAATCTATTTGAATTTTCTTTTGAAGCTACAAGAAAAAACTCCTGGCAGCACCAGTGATTTCAGCAGTGTAAGATTTTCATACTTCATGCACTTCAAAGTGCAGATGAGAATTATGACCTTATATATTGTATATGCACCTATATTTTATTTATACTGCATCTGTGCAATCAGGAGAAAAGATATTTCCATGACCTTCTACCAGCAAGAAACCTAACAAGACTATTCAGACCTATTGAAAATTCACAGTTAATTAAAGGTTAAAAGGAACTTGCCAATTAGTATGAAAGATAATTGTCCTCCTTTGGCTACCTGATTATGTTTTCCTTTGAATACACTGAAGTGTATGTTGTCATGCTGTTGGTAAATGTAATCATAAAGCACTCACAGTACCTCCTGGCTCTGAAAATACTTGGCCTTAGAAACCAAAATTCTGTGTGAAGTTTATAATTATCCTTTCATTATGCATATGAACATCTTAATATAATTGTGGGGGGAAAATATCAGCAGACCAGTGAAGGTAAGCAAGGCTCAGAACTCACGAAAGTGGGAGTTGTGTCACTGCATTTTATTGCTAAAAACACAAGGGGGGGGAGGCGGAACCAAACCTCCAAGGCTACAATTCTGAAATCAAAAAGATAAGAAATGTAAAATATGCAGTAAACCCTTTCTAACAATAAATGTCCTCTGTTTCCTGAACTACTAATTGTGTTACCAAACCAAATACTTCAGAATCAGGATGCAAATAGCAGGGAGCTGCTTTGTGTCCTGCTCATTTCATTTACCAGGACACGGACAACAAAGCCAAGATGTTTTTGCCTTCTCTGTCTCTCTCTCAAAAACAAACCAGAAAACCCCCAAACACCACCACCACCACCCCCCAAATTACAAGTGAGGAATGAATTCATGTGTTTTGCTGAGAAAGGAGCTCAGCCAACAATCCAGTAAACAGAAAAATCACTGTTTTACCTCCAGTTGTGATCATAAACTCCCTATGAAAGACTTCCACTTTCAGGATTGTGTCTTGCTTCAAAAATAACTGATTAATTACTTAAGGAAATTCATCTTAATTTAATGGTAAGAAAAATGTTAATGATCACATGTTGATATACTGTAGCTGGTTATTCATGGTATTAGAGAAAAATACATATTATTGTTCCTATCAAGGCTTATAATTTACAAATCTGTGGCTGTAAAGGGAAATCTCTCTGGTTCTGAGTGAACTTCCTCTTGCAAAGGCTATCTGATTGCTCTTTTTCTTCTCTCTCCGTGGTTTATCTTAAATTCATTTCATACACACTCTTTTCCCCCAGTATCATTCCCTTCATATATTATTGTTCTTCAATGTTTCCCTCCCTAAAGTTTTTTCCCTGCACTGCAGTCCCTCTTGTTATTACACACAAAACCAAAAAAAAAACCACAGAAACCCCACAAAAAAACCCCACCCCAGAAGACCCTGCTGGAACTAGAATTGTGTTTATCCCAGTTATAGCATTAATTCTACCTTAGCCTCCCACTCTTGTCTTTTTCTTTTCCACTGTAAGTTATTTAGGGCAGAGTTTGTTTGCTATCACAATACTGGCCATGCCCTGTCAAACCAATTAGTCAATCACGATTAATCAATCTACTGACATAGAGAAATTCTATTCAACTTCTCTATAAAGACAGTTAAAGTTTAAATTCAAGCTTGTAATGCTTAAACATAAAAATAAATTTACTTTTGGCAAAGTTTCTCTCTTTTCACAGAATTACCTTGGAAGTGTGTCAAGCTCCTGTGATTAATTCTGCCAAATGACAAGGACCCCCTTTGATCTCTAGGCACTATAGCAAATTTGCAGTGGGTTTCCTTGAGCCTGAAATGCTGGAGACAATTGAATTTTCTTCCTGACATTTATGAGTCTCTTGGTACTTAAGACAATTCTTCAATTTTTGCAACTGCACTTGCTGCTATAATACATATGTATGTGTTCCAATAATGTGACAAAGGCATTATGAATTATTTCTCATCATATTCAAGAAGGGCTGGCACTTATTTTATGTTATCAAAATTGTGAATACTGGCAGAAATAACTTCTCAGTGATGTTCATCAGGAGAATTGGCTTGGCGTGGAATGAGGATGAAAAAAAGAACCTGAAGACTTTACTAAAGATGTTTCCAAGAGGAAGAGCTCCCCTGCCTTTACTGCTGTTTTAAAAGATGTCTGTATAAGCTCTATTATCTGTCTACTCCTATGGTGTTTCCTTCTCAAGACAGACAGCTATGAAGTTACACCTCTCAGAAATAAAAGCCTTGAAATTTGTTTTACCTCCCTGTGTTTCTTATGCATGTATGATTTTTGTTCTCATGGGAGGAGAAACAAAACCACATTCCTTTTTAAGCGTCTTTTGAAGCAATTAAGTGATATTGGCAAGGAGAAACATTTATCATCAAAATTGTGTTAAGCATTTAGGTTAGCCAAAAGTAGACTAAATATAAATTTCATAGTCTAAAGTAGATCTGCTATCTGTAAAAAAGCTACACAAAATTTCTACAGAATACAGCAATGGAAAAAATTAAACCAAGCTGTGAAATTTTCTTTTGCTATTTCTGGTTTAAGAATTTATTTAAGAGAAATAGAAGCCTGAATGGAATTTGCAAATCATACCTATCACAATATCCAATATTAATTAAGGAAAAAAAAGAAAGAAACTAGCTTTATTTGGCCTAAATTTATTTTTAGAGGAAAAAGTCATTCCACCACTTTCTAGCTGAAAAGATTTCAGAGCACACTCTAAATTTTAGTTCATTGAAGCAAATGTCTATAAATACCACTGTGAGGAACTTGGAAACGTGTCCCTGGCAGTTTCACTGTTACTTATGTTCTAATGTGTAGACTTTATTAAATGTCCAGAAAGACAAATGAGTCCCAGGATTGTTTAAATCAGTGTTTCATTTATTGACAGACTTTAACCATGTCATGCCTTTGGTGTATTTTTAAAGGTTTCCAAGTTTGTCTATTTTTAAAGGTTTCTATCATGTGTCTGGCTGTCATGCGTTTCGTAACTCACTAAAATAGCAAAAATATTTAATTATCACACAGGTTGTCAGCTAACCAATTTAGTGAAAAATTATAGCTCAACTTGAAATTCAAGGCTCAAATTATCACTAGTGAGTAATGCTAACTGAGCATGTTACCACTCTTGCTATACTGTGTTGAAAAAGGATTCCAGCCGTACCGCTAATAAATTAATCTTCTCGTTCACCACATGGAAAATTAAGTCATCACTGTATTAATCTCAAATGCAAAGAAGTGGGAAATGTGTATCACTGCTGTTAGTAAAAATTCTCACAACCTCTGGTCTCAGCTGTCTAGGCACAATGCACAGTCTAAGGATGTGTTCTGTCTCATGTGCTCATGTTGTGAGACTGGCATCAAGAACTGTAAAAAATGGTAGAGGATGTCAAGCCAGAAGACTGACTTTGTTCATTTAAAAAACCCTGTGATGACGAGATTAGCAGAAAATAAAGGAGAATATGGTGTCACCAAAATGGGATTTTGCCTCCTTCTTGCTTCTGTGCCCTTCTAGAATTGCTCACAGATTTTCCATGGCTGCTTGAGTATGAAGGGGGTTGTTAGTTCAGAAACACCACTTGGGAAAAAGAAAGTGTAAGTTCAGCAGCAGAGGAGAAGGAATGAACCTGCCTAAGTAAATTCTGCGAGGTAATTACCCTCTGTGAGAAAACTGTCTGCATAGGAGACCCACAGTAAATATCATATATTCTGCTTTATTAAGTCTTGCCACACTATCTCATATGCCATTCTCAGAAGGAATCTGCACATGCAGGAACTCGTGAAAAGTTGAGTGTAGACCTGGATGAAAAACCATCCTTGGAGCTTAGTTGTTAGCAGGGATGTGCATGGAGAAGAATTCAGCAGAGCAGGAAAAGTACTTTTTGTTAGATTCAGAGAACAGAAGGAATGGTTCTTGAAAGCATTCAGCAAACAGAACGGAACCACAAACATATCAAAAGACCATTTTGCCATCCAGATGACACTGACAAACCGCATAAATTATGTGAAATGTAGTAGCTCGTATGAAACTGGACTGCAATGATTACGGCTGTTCAGACTAAAGACGAGGTGAGAAGGAGAAAGAAGATTCCCACCTTCGAATGTGGAGCTTGGCACGGGCAATGGGACGAGCCCATCCCCTGTGGCTGCAGCAGCAATGGCAATGAGCAGCGAGCTTCAAATGCAAGGAGAGAAATTTGGGGTTGTATAGAAAGAAAGGCTCTCTAGGGTAAGGATAGTTAAGACAAGGAACAACTCTTGGAGGCTGTGGAATATCTACTAATGCAGATTTTAAAGGGAAAATCAGACAAATATTTGCTGAGATTATCACAGACGTAGTTAATCTTGTTGTACCACAGGAAGATGGAGGAGACAACTTCCTGACATCCTTTGCAGTTCAGTTTTCTACGACATCTAACACATGTCTAGTGTGCTTTCACTAACTGTGAAGACAGCTGTAAAAATAAGTGTATTAAAGATTTTACAGATGTGAGGACCAGATAACAAACTGCCTTTGAAAAGCTGGTGTAAGAAATGAAAGACAAAATACACGGAGAACAATTTTCAATATTGTGGAAGGTCTTACATGACATGCAATTAAGAGAAACCAGCTGATATGATCCAGAAAGCTGCTGACGCTGTAAAATGTCTATCCTAGAATTCATTATAAGAACTTAACAGGAGTTTCTTGCTAAATTAAACATCCTGGCTTTATCTCAAATAACGCCAATCACACTTCTGCCAAAACTGCATTTGAGTTTGGAAACTGTGAAAAAAGGCCAAAAAAGTTAGTGTGAATTTCCAGAGAGAAACCCAAAATACAACATCTATTTCCAAAAAAAACCCCAAAAATTCCCTAGTTTTGTGCTATGGAGGAAAGGAAATGAGCAGAAATAACCAGGCATGGGTTCCAAAATCAGTACCTCACGTGGATTTGCTCTTGACAAGCACGACACAGCAGACAGGGTGTTTCCAGGGATTATTTTTTAATTTTTATAAGAGATTATAAATACTTCTTAGGCAAAACCTGCAGTTTTGTAGTAAAACCCACCAAAATAGAGATTTCTGATTTTTTAATCATTTTTACACAACAAACACATGTTGGAATGTCATTGAAATGCTTGAATACTTTTGGAGCACTTTAAAAATAAACAAAAGCATAGAAATAAAACTGCAAATATAAAAAAGCCATTTAAAGACCAGAACTGGGGGTATGGAGTATCTCTAATAAAATGACAAAATTAGGACAAGAAGAAAATAGTATTAAGAGCAAATACTGAAAATTTTCAGCAAAAAATTTAAATGGAGAAGAGAGGAAGATAATAAAGAGAGCTGAGGAATGGTCTGCCATTGAGGATTGTAACAGAGAAAGTGGAAGAGAAGATAGAAGGTTAAAACTGCATTTAATTAAAACTATTAATTGAAATTGTATGCGATTGCGCAGGGAACCATTATGTCAACAGCTAGTGAATATTAGATTAAATGTACAAATATTTTGGCTTTCATTTTTATTTTTTTTTTAAATTTAAGTAAGTTTCTAGCTATAAAGGAATCTGGAAAACACCATTTCTTCCACCTTCATTACCTGAAGGCAAATAAAAAAAATCTCGGTCTCCTGACTTTGAAGCCAATCTGAAGTTTTGTCAGTGGGATGTTTCTTAACACTTGGGTCTGGCAACACTAGAATTTCTAACTAAGGAAATCCCTTCACTAAGACACTAATTTTCAATTCCTCTTTTGGAAATACACTTGTTCTGTGTCTCAAAAGAAAAAAACGAACAATATAGAAGAGGAATTCACAGGAAAGTTACACCATTGCAACCTCACGAATTTATCCCATGTCTTATTTTGGTAACCCTCTGAAATAAGCTCCCTGAATCACTAAAAAGAAACTGCTTGAAGCTGCTTTAATTTGCTACAGGTAATTTATTGTGATACAGATATGTAACATAAAAAAAAGTCACGGAGTGAAAACTCCTGCTGAGGAGATAAAAAAGTCCTCCATTAAGTGAGCTAATTCCTTGTGAGCTGCAGGAGATCTTGCTGTGTGCAATGGGTGTAGGAATGAGCTTGGAGGCTGCAGCCCATTCTCTGCCTCTCACTCTCAGACATCACACAAGACGACCAGGGCAAATTAGTGGAATACATCTAATCTTCCCAGTCAGCCCCTTTAGTAGATGAGAAAGGTATAATACTCCGGGGGAAATCATAAGTGACTAAATGAGGTACCAGTTTGAAAGGAAATCCTCTAGTGGGAACCTTTGGTTTTTATTTGACTACCAAGAAAGCCCACAAAGAGGAACATATTAGACTAAGGCCAGCTTTTGTGAATATCCTCCTCTGTGCTTCTCTCCTACCATTTAAATAGAAATTATGTCTCCTGCCTTTCTCTACAA
This sequence comes from Grallaria varia, assembly GCA_013396735.1. Classification (NCBI taxonomy): domain Eukaryota; kingdom Metazoa; phylum Chordata; class Aves; order Passeriformes; family Formicariidae; genus Grallaria; species Grallaria varia. Next base: position 1,097,835 of record VWZG01013026.1, on the reverse strand, counting down.
ACTCATAGAGACTCATATTGAACCATTACCATTATAATAAAACTGTTGTTTTACTGTGACACTGTTAAAAAAACTATTAAGTTTTCAAGCTTTAACAATGTCTCTAAGAATCGCATCTCTTACAGCTCTCAGGGTCAGTATTTTTGTCAGAAGAAAAAAAAAAGCTTTCATTTCAAAGATAAGAGACTCAATTTGCGAGTATTCATGTGATCTGCTTTGACTCAATCAAATTGGAGCTCAGTGTATCAAGTTTTTGCTAATAGAAGGGGTTATCTGTGCTCACACTAGAACAGCGTGTGATATAAAAGGTGACTGCTAAGGACTGTTTGTCACACAGTGCGAAACAGAAGGCACGGAATACAATGGACTAAACAGCAGAGTAATTGGGCCAAATAGTTCAGGGAGAAGGGCTGAAGGGAAGATAATGTCACAAAAAGTACTACAGGATCAACTGAAAGAAGCAAGAGAATGAATTGAAAAGGGTAAAGCAGAAATAGAAGACAGATGAGAAAATTAGGAGATCAAAAGCTACAAAGTCAACTGCTTACCCAAAAGATTACTCATTTAGGAACTGGCAAGACAGTTCCAAGGGGAAGGTGACCAGGACACACACAGACAGAGCACGGCATCAACCCAAGGGGAAGAGTCCAACCGGAGCTGCAAGAACAAGGAGACTGAGGGAGGGCTGCAAGTGTGTTCCAGGGCATTGCACCTCATGCCAACTGCACAGAGCCCCCTCCAAAACTCCCACTTTCCACCTCAGCCAGTAAACCAGTGGCAGACTGGTGGTGTTCCCCTCACTGTCAGGAACACTGGGCAAATGATGGTTTTCATGTCAACTTCCCTATCTGTACAATGATGCTTATAAAACTGAACAAACTGGCGCAAAGCAGAAAATTATCTCTATGAATGTATTTCCTCTCTGTAAATGAAAGGTAGAAAGGGCCTCTAAGACTATGGAGCACATTCTCCATTAAAGTATTACAAATCTTGTTTCTAAATTGCAAAATATAAACAGTAGTATTATGAAAGTGTGAACAGTATCATTTACAGAATCACAACATGGTCAAGGTTGGCAGACACCTCTGAAACTCATGATTTCTGCTCAGAGAGGGTCACCTAGATTAGTCTGACCAGGATGGTTCCAGAAGGCTTTTGGATATTTCCAAGGATGGAGACCCCACAACCTGTCCAGGCAACCTGTCACCCTGGCGCTTAGGAAGTTTTCCCCTCTGTTCAGAGGGAACCTCTCCTGTTCCAGTCTGTGCCCATTGCCTCTTGTCTTGTCCCCTGGCACCACAGAAAACAAGGCTGGCTCCACCTGCTTTGCACCGTCCCTGGGGTGTGTTTACACACTGCTGACACACGTGGGGAACGGAATACAATCCAGGAGTGGTCAAATCTCTAAAACTCTAATATGTTCCTTCAAAGAGACAACCTGTTTTCAGTTCTGGCTATGCCATCACATCACTGCTTTCATACATTTAATGTGTATGCAAATCCTCTGTGTGATGCTGTATTCAAACATTTCTTGCTCCTTCAAATGCTGGACTGGAGTAAATTAAGTAATACTGGACAGCATACAGTCCAAATACTGTAAGTCAGACCTCTGTCCAGATTTAAGGCTGTATTAAAGAATATAAGCTTTTCCTAAATGCTTCAATTACTATATAATTAGGATGCAATAGCTCTAAACTGAAGTTAGGTATAGAACAGCCAAGAAAAGTTCATGAATTGATGCAAAGGGAATCTATAAGTTGAAGATACTGATAACTGGGTTAGACTGAGATGCAGCAATGAAGCACAGCCAGGCTACAGAAGCCAGTTTCTGAACTAAGCAAATCAGCAGCATTAGCAAACAATGGATGGCTGGATAGAGCTTATTTGCTCACCTAGGAAGTGCAGGGAAAAATATCTGCTCACCATCCCCTCTTTTATCTGAGCCTGAGCTAATGTCTGTGCAGTCAATGGAATTCTTTTCATTGACTTCTAAGATGAAATAAAATCTTTTGAAACAAGGGAATAAATTAGTTCCTAGTATTTTCACTATCTAGAATGTTAAAAGAGGATAATACTAAACCAACTAAAAATGATTTGACACTTTTTTCCTGTTGAGAGCAATTTTTGTTCCCTTTAGGACGCCCTTATTGTCAGCAAGCTTTTAACTCATTGTCCAAATTGCTCGAGTAGTATAATTCTATTGCAACTCCATTAAAATCATGAGGGTTTTGCCAGTTCAACTTCATGGAATTCAGTTGAGTTAAACTGGTAAGAAAGTGTTTCAATAAAGTGGTAAATCATGTCACTTAAAACTCTCAATTTTTGCATTCCTGTTTTCGCTGTTTATATCTTTTATTTTCTCTGTAAGTTGCCCTTTTTTCCCTTCTAAACAGTTCTGTTCCATTCTCACACATTTGATTCTTCCTGGTAGCATTTTCTCAACTCTGAGTTCCAAATGGTAGCACTATTTGTTTACTCACTTTCTTGGTTTGCAGCCCAATCCTTCTGCATCACTTCTGTTCCCAGCAAGGAGGCAGGAAGAGGAGTCATATGGTATTTTTACAGCCATTTGTTCCTGCTATGGTGATGACTTCACAGCTCTCTGCACAAGTTGTCACCTGACGGATGGGATTTTGTTGTGGGGTGGGGTTTTTTTCCCACTCTTCTCATCTTTAGTGACAAGAGATGTGTATATGAATATGCACATACACAGGAGGATGTCCATTATATCAAAATCATGCTAAGGTGAACATTAAAGTCCAATATTCTAGCAAAACATTTTAGCATTACTTGATAAAAAACTCAGAGAAAACTCCCCAGCTTACTGATGATAATAAAAAATGTATCATGACATATTGAATTTACCAAAATATCTTCATTCTAACCTACTTCCACACAGAAAAATTATTTCAGTGACATTCTGGCTCTGTGCAATGGCAAGGTATATTAGAAAGATTACATGAGCATGAATGTGCTCGGAGCACAGCTTGTGTTAACTAACTGTGCGCCAAGAGATCCATCAGCCCCATCCCGTCATCTGCTGATTCCACAGCCTCCAAGGGAAGCCTGCTCTCATAAACTTTTAAAAATACCTTTGGGCATGAGAAGTTAAATAATCTTCTGTAAAACCACCTCTCTGTTTACCAAGAGCCCAAATCAGGTAACTTTGGGAAAGAACAGGGTATTTTATGGTTCCTAATGGTGCTTTCTAATAAATCAACATGCCATAACTATAAATGTGTGAATTTCTTGGATAACTAGAATATGTGTCTTCACACCACTAAACTTGGCAAAGAGGGATTCCCAATTCACTAGAAATACAAAGGCAGGTCTGAAATTTAGAGACATTTTCCTTCAGTAATAACTAGAGAGACATCATATAGATATCATAGAAGATACCATTACCAGCATTTCTGAAATAGGGAAGTAATTTAGTTGTTTGGAGAAGAGCTAGAATTTTAGACACAAGTTTTATTTTTCCTTCAGCAGTTGGGGGGACAGGGTAAGGGGGGGAATCCACCAAATTAAGGAATGCTATTGTGTATTTTTAAGTTGCTCAGTTTTCGAATTGAGATTTCAATCTGACAAGGAACAGGGAGTTGTACGGGGAAAAGATGTAACTCCTGCACAGCAATGATAAAATCTATAAAATGCTCCAAGTTGAGTTGTTGGGTTTGTGTTTCAGTTGCTTTTTCATCGTAGACCAGAACGTTCACAAATAGCCTTTGGACAATGCTCTCAGGCACGTGGTGTGTGATTCTTGCGCAGCGTCAGGAGTTGGGCTTTGATGGTCCAAGTGGGTCCCTTCCAACTCGGAATATTCTGTGATTCTGTGAAATATAACTCATTGCAGCTAATGGCGATGTTCATGTGAATGAAATAACACAACCTTCTCTCTTATTAGGAAGTGAGGAAAGAGTCTGCATCAACTCTCTGAAGGAACTCAATCTCTTGAGCACCATCTTACTAAAGAAATAAACTTTAAAAATATATGATCAAGTGTTGTATGCCAACATTCACAGACACTGAAAAAGCACAGCACAGGCTGTGGATTCAAGTATAAGCAACAGCTTTAAGCTTTGTCAGTGGGGCAATTGATGCCACAGATTTGCAGATAAAATGCCAGCTAGGAAGGATCCACTGACTGAGCAGAGGAAGAGGAAAACAGCCATCCTGAGCACTGCCCGGAAGGAGAACAGGCCAGGAGGTCCCTCTTTTACCTGCCCCAGACTGACTCTCGGCCAGGACATGAAGGACTGTGTAATGAGCCACCAAGACACCGCTAACGAAACCAGGAGGAAATCTTAGAGCTTATTTTGGAAAGCGGGAGCAGAAAGAGGATTGCCCCATTTTGTATTTCTGATTCAAGTGGCCCGGATTGCGAAATGTGTGTGGGTGACCTCAACTTCATGCCATGCAGATCCACAGCTCGGGTTTGCTCAAAGCTCTCGTGCTGTATCTGCCTCGGAATCAGACTTCATGGCCTGTGAGCTTTTTCACTAACGTGGAATAAGCTCCCTCTTGTCATTGTACAAATACAGCAACTTATTTAGGGTCTGTCTTTTAACAGATCAGTGTCTTTTGATCTCCTCCTTTAGCCTTGGCAAAATAACCTCAGTAACACCACCAGGGCTGAAGAGTCCTCTTTTTATACATTGCATTTTCCTATTAAGTTTGAGAAAGTACAGCCTGGTTGCGGTTTGAGGAACAGTGGCTTTATGAAGCCTTTAAAAAGAATGTTTACATAAATATATTAAAAGAATAACCTGTTAGCAGAAAGTTCCTACTTTAATGAGCCCAATAATCTGTTCAACCAGCTGCAAAGTTGGGGATCTGTGAAACCAGTCCCACTGTGAGGAATACTCAAAGTTAATTTCCCAAATGATCTCTCACCTTAACACCACAGCCAAAACTGAAGCCAAACTGTGCAAAGAAATGATCTAATAATGAAAACCTAGAAGATGTTGAAATACTGGAATCTGAAAGACATGACAAGCTCCTCTTCCTTATATGAAATGCCAATAATTAGAAAGAGGTCTTAAAACACATATAGTAACAAGCTAAGTAAAATATTATTTTAAATGTACTTAAATACTTGATAGTATATTAGGTTTATATTCTGGGTAATTCTTCTGTGTGTAGAGATGTTCTGTCTGGAAAATCAGGATTTAAGCACACTCAGGAAATTAACTGTGCTTACTTGTCTTGCTGAATAAGAGATACACTTTTTGAGGGTAAGTACCTATTTAAATGCTCTTCTGAAGTCTTAGAGCTTAGGAATTCAGAAGTCTTATAAAGAAGGGTGATACAGAGCAAGAATAAAATAAAATGGAACAGAGTAGAATATATGAAAATACAAAAAACCACTTCCAAAAAGCTCTAACAAATCTCTTCTCAACAGAAGTGTGGTCAGCCCCAGATCAGGAGAGGTATTTATCTTGATTTTTTTTTTTTTTTTTAATCAAAATGTGTTCAGCGAAATCAAGTAAAAGGTGAGAGAATGTCAGCCTTGTCAACCATCAATGTAGTGTGTAAGCACCGAGCAATTAAAAGACCTGCAATATCTTTCATAAAGATCAAGTAGATCATGCTTTTCCTTAAGCAGAAATAATTACACTGCTCATTCATTAACTTCTTCATAAATCCTATTAATTTTGAACTACTATATATCCTGGCAATGCAGCTGAGGCTAAATGAACCTCATTATACAGTGTCCATAAAAACGATAATGGGGTAAAGATAGGAAGTGCAGATGGTGGTAATTAATTACTCATCTTCCAGCATCACAAACTTTAAATCAACAGTTCTATTTTAAAATAAAATTATTTTGTTTGTTAGGAGCGTTTTACTACAGTCCACATGCATTGGTGGTAGGTTTCTTTGTGCAATTTTTTAATGGTGAAGAGATAAACACAGAGTGATTTTTATCAATGTTTTTGATAAATGAATGTCTCAGCAAAATTTCGCAGCTAAAAAGGTTATTTACTTAAGAGAGATCGTCTGTACGTGGAAAGGTCAGATTTTTTTAGATTGCTGTGAAATTGCTTCTGCCTTTTAGGAAATCTTCTAAGACGGCTCCTCTCCTTGTAGTGTTGACAAGGACACGGGAAGGATGCGGCCTGAAGAAATCAAATGCACTGCACAAAATCCTGCCTGGAACCTGCTGCCGCAGTTCGTGGGGTTTGAAATTCTGTCAAAATGTTGAACAACACGAGAAGAGAGAGAGGAGTTCTGAGCAAAAATCAATAGCCAAGCCTTTTGAACTGTCCATGTACAAAGTTCTAATGGAAATGTCCTTGAGGGAAGTTTTAATAGTGGACTTTGAGCTCGGCTCCTCCACTGTTCCTGTGGCATCCTGCGGCATTTGAGGTTTTCAGAGGCAGCGAGCACAGGAGTTCGGCTGCCACCGAGGGGTCCCGGGAGCAGCAGAGTGGCACCCACCGAGGGGTCCCGGGAGCAGCAGAGTGGCACCCACC